>JAWNPR010000039.1:6152500-6650000 GCA_035047405.1 Drosophila stalkeri | reverse complement strand
CGACAAGGATCCCAATGCGCCGCCCTTCGACGACCTGCGCAATTTCACGTTCGAGGGCAGCGGCAGCATTGCTGAATCGCTCAGCTCGTTGGCATCGGGTAAGCAACAACACTAAAAGAAAAAGACACTGAAATAATCATTCTCATGCCCCATTGCAGGCACCGACGATGAGAATCAAGACTTTAACTATTTACAAAATTGGGGTCCACGTTTCAATGCCCTTGCCGCGATGTACGTGCATGATAAAGCGAAAACCAAGCAGCAACAGCAACAGCAACAGCAACAGCAGCCAACAACGCCTTCTCAAGTGGGCGTGGACAATGCACTGGCCGTGGTTGCAACGGGCAGCGGTGCTGGACCGGGCGGCGGCAGTGCTGGTGGTGGTGCTGCTGCTGCTGGGCCAGTTCAGGCCAACACGACGGAAGTCGGCAAAGTTGTATTATAAAAATAAATAGTTAAGTTGTAGTTAAAAATGATGTTTCAGCTGTAAGCGTAATGCCAGGATATGGAAACGGATGTGGATCTGGATTGTGCAGCAATTTCAGCTCAACTAACAAAACTTAAAAGTATTCCATATATCTATATACATTTGTATATGTGTCTGTGTGTGTGTGTCTGTCTGTCTCTGTGTGCGTGTGTGCATGTTAGCCTAGGTTAGTTTGTAAGCCAGAAATACGAATTAAACTAAAGCAGAGCCTTTATGTGTACTACTACAACTACTTCTCCATAGATATTGATTGACAAATAGCAAATACAACGTATTAAAAAATAGCTATACAAATACATATATATATATACAAATACAAATACAAATACAAATACAACAAAAAATTTAAAATACATATAAAAAGAAACTATTTCTCTAAGCCTTTAAGCTTCTGAAAGTATTCGACTGTACTGAACTTTTGCTTTTGATTTTTTCAATTTGAAACATTTCATGTAAGACAATTTCTATTTCTTTTTTTATTATTTTATATCATTTATTAAAAAAAAAAAATATATATATATATATATATATATATATATTGATTTTTAAATTTTTAAAACCAAGAATTGTGTATTAAAAATATTTTTATTTATTTTTGGTAAATAAAATAAATCCTTAAAAATATAAAGAAATAATTTGGCAAAATTCTGAAAATAAATTTAAAATAAATCTACATAAATAAATAAGATTTATTTTAAAATAAATCTACAATATTACTAAGATTTATTTTAAATATATATTTAGAATTTTCTCAAATTATTTTCTAAATATTTTCTAAATTTTTTATATATTTTTAAGATATATTTTATTTTATTAATAATTCTGTAATATATATTTATGAAAACATTTCAAAGTCTAACTTTTTTGAGTTTACTTTAAATTCTAAAAATATTCTTTCCCATTCTTAAAAAACATTTGCAACCATATAGAAAAGTAAAATGAAAAAATCTATAATATTAAAAAAAAAAAAATAAATGAATTTAAATTAAGTAAACTATGGATATACTATGTAAAAGAGTTTATAAAACTTGATACAGTTAGTTAAATACATACACACATACACACACACCCTGTATAATAAATGGCATTAAATTTAGCACGTAAGTAAACCTGTCAGACATTTGCCATAGAACAACACAACTGGAACTAGTCCGGCTAGTCAAACTCCTCCAGACAAGCAAGGCCGAGGCACGTGTCCGATTGCGAAACGATTTTGCACCTGGCCATTGCTGGCTGGTTGGCTGGTCACGTGGCCACAAAAGTTAATGTTGGCGAGGCAACAAACTTTTTGGTGAAATTTAAAACTACAAAAATTAAATTAAAAAATAAATAAAAATAAAGTAAAAAAAAAAAAATCAAGAAATCTGCAACTGGAAAACTGAAAAATTAAATGTACTGTAAAATAATTTTGTAAATAATAATTTTTGTGTAATTAATAATTTAATATTATATAACGAGTTACAACTAACAAAGACAGAGAGAAGGAGAAACACAAACCAACTACTAGACTAAATGACTACGATTAAATTTAAATTAAACCCAGTTTATTAACTAAAAAAAAAAAAAATAAACAAAAAATTCATATTTCTGCATTTACTAGCAAATACACATGGTAAACTTCCCAAAACAAACGACAAAAAAAAAATAAGTAAAATAATATTAAATTAAAATACATATATATATAAAAATTAAATTTAAAAGTAAATCAAAACAAAAACAAAACAGAAAATCAGCAAAAATTAGAAATAATCTTGTAACATGTATTAAAATGAAATTCATGATGAAAAACCAAAAGAAAAACAAAAACAAATCGAATACCAAATGTTAATTAAATTTACGTTAGTTAATGGACAATTTGTTAGTAGTTAGCGTATAAGCATAATTTTTTAATAAAAATCAATAAACCCCCAACAACAAAACTAATAAAAGCCATTTAAAAAAAAAATAAAATAAAAAACTGAATATGTTTCGAAACATTTACTTTCAATGGGAACATTTTCATACGCCTCAACTTCAAGCCTGTCTAACGATCCTTGAATCCCAGGAATTTGGCTAACATTCCCGTTCGATTCGCTGCAACTTTAATATGGCGTGAAATTTAAAGGTGTCGAAAAGGCTGCCACTTGTGTCAAAACATCAATTTATATTTATTTTTCTTCTATGAGATTTTCAGCACATGATAAACGTCTAAATACCCTGTAAGTGTATTGCTCTTTATTTATTTTATATTGAATTGTTGTTGAATGGCGAGAAGATGAAGTCATTTGGCAAATATCAATTTATCACAGATACTTGCTGCTGATGATGTACCTTAGAATACCCTGTATTTATGTTTCTTTTTGTCTAGTTGAATTGGATTTTAAAAAGATTGAATTTTCCTTTTTATTATTTTTTTATTTTTTATTTTGTTTTAGGCAATGATATACTTTTAAATGCTCTATTACTATATTTATTTTATTATCTCTGTCTTTTTCTTTATTTGAAGTTAAAAATAAGAAGTCGAGATATTCTCTCGAACGTAAATTTTTGGAGTAATTTTTATCTCAATAAATATATAAATATAAATGAATAAGGTAAGCCATTTTCAAGCAATGTATTATTATTTATTTTATATGAATTTATTGAGATTTGCAATCGAATGTTTGGTCTAAAATGTTTATCTAAGAAAGGAATATAACAAATATTTTTTTTTTAAATAAATACAAATACAAATAAAATTTTAACATAATTTTAAAAAGAAATTGAGATAAAAATTTGTGTTTAATTATACATATATTAAAATATATATAACAAATTATTAAAGAAAAATTATAATATATTACAAAAATTTGCCATCTTATTGAATTGAGTTCAAAAAATTGTTTTTAATTATACATATAGTAAAACATATATAACAAATTAAAAAAAAAAATGATTATAATTTATTAAAAAATTTAATTAAAAATGTTTCATGTTAGTAATTTTCTTCTATTATATTCCCTTTAAGCCTGAATTATTTCCCGACTCACGCATCTGTTTTTTTTTTTCAAGCTCTAAGCCATCCATTTATAACAAAAAAAATTGTTTTCTATTAAATTCCATTCCTCATACGTAAAGAAATTGAATTCTGACATGTTTGAAAGGGCACGCGCTGCTTGATAAAGGATAATTTAAATGTTTTCATTGCTAATAAGCTGTCTTTTATTTGCAAATTTCACCAAGTATCCCCCACACAATATACCCCATTCAAGTCCATTCAGTGAGCATTGCAAATCGCAAACTTTCAGCGTCTGTGAAGCTTGAAAAACTCAACGAAGCATGCGACAGGCGACAGGACAACATGCATTGCGTTTTATACCACAAACACAAACAAACAAACACAAAAGGAGTAGAGAAAAGGACAAAGGATGTAGGACGCTTGGGCGACAGCAGAGCTGCAAACTTATAGACATAAAAAAAAGGCTAACCTGACCTTTAAAGGTTTTTGGGGTTTTTTTTTTTTTTGTCGAATGTCTGGCCGCAATGCTAGTCTGTTGTCCTTATCGACGACGACCACGCCTCCTGCGCCCAAAAGCCTTAAATGTGATTTGCTTTGATAACTTTTTGGTATGTTTTTTTTTTTTCTGTCTCTTTGCATTTGCGGCGCATAATAAATGAGGCAGCTTTATGCTATCGATATGAAATACGAGTATCAAGTGGACGAAAATTTGCTGATAAAATTGATAGCCACAATTAGTTTACAGATAAAATGCAAAGTCTGTGAGTATGTGTGTGTGTGTGTGTGTGTGTGGTTGGATTAGGTGTGGACTGTTGCTGGAAAACATCATTTTACAATTTGTGTAGCAGACTTAAGTCATATATATAGTATATATACATATTGAGAAGAGTTTTCCATTAGATATATATGTATATGGAAATGTATATAAGAATATACATATATATTTATAGAAAGAGAGAGAGAGAGAGAGAGAGAGAGAGAGAGACAGAGAGAGAGAGAGAGAGTGATAGAGAGAAATGAATCTTTTCCTGTTCTCAAAGTAAAGGAGAGAATATGAATTTTTGTTGTCAACTGTATTGGCAAATACATAAACATGAATACCAGAGCACGCAAATATCTATTGACTGTTTCATAAATGTCTTTTAATTCCACATTAATAATTTAACAAAACAAAATAACAAAATAATTTAAAAGAATTTTTCTCACAGATCAAGTAAGTTCATTCGCGATCGGACTGAAAACCGAAAATTCGCAAAGTCTCTTGCTCAGAGTGAAACAATTGCTCGTAAATTTATTTCGATTGAGCTCGTGAACGGAACGTGAAAATTGAAATGCTTTAACAGTTATTTGCAAATAAATTTCCAAGCACTTAAATGCCTATCTACTCATATAAAAAAAAAAAATTCTCAAAATTGCAAAATTTAATAACTTTCAAATTACAACTTTAAAGTCAGAAAAAGATTTTGAATTAAAGATTTATTAAATTTTCTCAAATAAAGCGCTCAGAGAACAATTTAAACAGTGCAATGCTCCATTAGCTGCAACAATTTCATCAACATTTTGCAGTTAAATTCTAACTAGAAATTTTGGTTAGCCAAAATAATTATGGTAATATTTAAGACATTATTGAACACGACTCTTGCTATAATAATACACTTCACAAATTTCAATACTTCAAGCGCTCTGAGCTTACTTGCAATTATGTTTAACCCAACTATAATGACCTCAGGGCAAACACACACACACACACACACACACACACATACATACACAGAAAAACGGCTACGTTTCACATGTGGCAAAACAGCATAACTAAGAGCAGTAAAGATGTGATGAATTGGATATACCCTACAAATTCTATAGAGACAGCATTGCATATACAAATTAAAAAAAAAAAAAAAAACCTAATAAAAACAAATAAAACTTTAAACACCAAAATAATAAATAAAATAAATCTTATTTTCAATTTTCAACTGTAAAATATTTTTTTAAAATAAAAACAAAAACAAAATAAATATTTTCAAAAATAATTTAAAAACTTATATAAAAAAAAGTTTATAAATATTCAATAAATTGAATAAATTAAATGTTAAAAAATTAATTAAATATTAACAAAATTAAGTGTATATTTTTCAATTGAAAATTTATTTAATTTATGTTATAATTATTTAATTTATTTTATAAAACTGATTCATTTTAAAAATTTTTTATTTATTATATAAATCTCTTTATCTTTATTTATAAATCTTTTATTTATTAAAATCAAATGAATAAATTTTATAAAACTATCATTAAAGTGTTTTTAAAAATTTTTGCATAAAAAAGCGAATATTTCAGTTATTTGAAAATTAAAATTGCTCATTCGAATACTCTTCATTTTTTATTTATTCTATTATTATTATTTTTTTTTTTTAGTTCTATTTTTTTTTTTTTACATATAAAGCACTTTCCCTGCTATACAAACTTATTTTTTTAATGCTAGCCCAATTGAAATGAATTAACCAAGGTACAGGGTATTTTTATATACCACAATAGTTGCATGGAATTTGTTGCTCTAGTAAATGTAAGATTCAAACAGAATATTACACTAATGCTGAAGATGAAACACGTAGAAGAGAGAGAGTGAGAGAGAGAGAGGGGAATGTATTTACTTGGAAACGTTGCTAATTGATGAAGGCTAACAATGAAAGCTCAACTCTCAACTCTCAGCAGCTGCAACCTCAACCTCAACCCCAACAACAAAAGCAACTATAACAATTAAAAAGGGAGACCAATGAAACGAAACCACATAGCAACTGGATGTTAGTCTTTAATTTATGATATTTATAAAGTATGTGAACACTGTTGTTGCTATGCAGATAGCTTAAGTTGGCTTAAGTATGTTTCAATATCATTTCAAAGAGATTGTCACATTGAGTAACTTAATTTATGTTTTGAGAAATTTAATGTAATTAAAATGAAAGTAGGGTGAAAACTTTTAAAGTTGAAAGTTATCGATATTAATGGATAATTTGTAAGCAGAAAATGTTTCGAAAATTTGTGATAATCAAACGAAAACTTTTTATGAATACCAAAGGCAAATATATATTTTTTTTTTTATTTAACATAACGAATTCCATGCGCACTATGAACACGAAAATAGGAAGTTGCAAGCAGGAATAGCCGACTGAGTAATGCTCGTTCAAGGTTGAAAAGCAGCAACAATTCAAGACAATTTTCTTTAGTGGTTTTCAGAAATAGATTTTTGCTTACTTTGACTGAACTCTAAGAAAATTATCGAATGCTTAAAAAACTCTATGAAATAAATATTTAAAAAAATAATATAAAAAAATTTAAAAACAAAAAAATGAAAAATAAAATAAAAATAAATATAATAGTAAGTTTTTTAGCTTGGATATTTATATAGTAAATACTAATTTTTAATATCCTCAATGAGCATAGCATGACATTTTATACATATAAAATATACATCAGTATTTATTTAACTCAAAATACAAGTCTCCAGCTTATATGCCTCACTAAGTAAAACTCTTTATAATGTAATTAAGCAATTTAAAATTATTTTTCAAAAATAATTTGCACTGCTAAAAATGATTTCAAAAAACGAAAAGAAAAAAAATAAAAAAAATTCTATAAACTAATACGACCATTTTGAAATTCTTAAATGAGCATATAAACATTATCATATTTAATTTTAATGCTTTCAACCATATTTAAATTATGCTAATGTTAGTTTTTTTAATGAATTTTTATTTAAACTTTTTGCTACAGTAAACATAGCAAAACAACAAAAAAATCATTTTTTTTTTTTCAAATATGTTTATATTATATTAAAAAAAAAAAATGATTTTATCTTAAATATTTATTTTAATTTTGAAATAGATTGAATCTCAATTTTTTTCAATAACTTCTGTTTGATTGCAATTTTGATTGCTTTTAATTTATCAATTAGCGTATGGCTACTCTATTGAATTTCTACTGTATTATTTATGCAAAAATTTCTATACGTATATTGTAACTATCATTGACTTAATCAAGGAAGTGCTGATGTACATGTGTATACAGTATAAATAAATAAATATATATATATTTAATATATTTATGAAATGCAAATTATATAGATACACGCCTGACTTGCTTTTTCTTTCTTTTTTTCGAACACCTGAACCCATTGAAAATGAGAGCTGAGAGCATATTGTTTGCATGGGAAAATATGTAACAAATAGAAGAAGCAGGAAGCAAATACAAAGCATATATACTATGAATAAGGACAATATTATGAGCAGTATATAATTATAAACTATAAACTAGAAATTTTAAATAATTATTTTTATATACCATATGCATTTAAAATTTATCAGATTTATGCTCAAACTCTTACCATTTGCCTATTCTCGATAAAAATCGAACATTTGCTATCATTTTGAAAACGAAATTTGTTCATCACAGATGCTCTACATATTGATAATGATTCTTAACTATTTGGAGACCTTTTCCAATCTCGCTTAAATTAAAAGAGAAAATAGTTGAGAGTTTTGTATATAAAAACATCTAGATTTGAACAGAAAATAAAATCAGAAATTTAATTGTAATGCAAGTAAATTCTAATTAAATTCTTCTAAAGAGCTTCAAACAATTCTGTGCAGGGTATCTCTTAGTCAGCCATTGCCTACTGCACTCTATCAACTTAACAATTTTTATTTTCTGCACTTTATTTAATTATAATTATTTTTATTGCGCAACGCGGTCATAACGAATGCAAAATTTGGCACAAATATTTATGCATTATTTCGGATAAATTCAATATCCATCTCTCTCTCTCTCTTTCTCTCCCTCTCGTTCACTCTCGCTCTTACACCCACGCTCTGCCTATAAAGCTCAGCTCAATGCGCCGAACATTAGTTAGTTGAAATTGGAAAATAGCATTTGGCCTTTGTTATTATTATTTCTAATTGCCTTTTGGCTTCGATTTGTGCGCCAACTGCATCTGGCCAATGGGAACAACAGTCCAATGGGAGCATTAGGCGATTCGGTTTATTAAATTTAAGCACATCTAAATTCACGCATTAGCATCAAATTTAATTAGTTGCTTCAAGCACCTCTCGTTCTGTTTGTCGATTAACCTTGCCGCCTGTGCATGAATAAATATTCGACAGCAAATTGAAACGAATTTTAAACGAATATTAGCTTAAATCTATGATATGTATCTTACATGATAATCTAATGTAAAATGTTTTAGCATAGTTAATAGAATAATTTATATATCAAAATAATTGACTCGGACTTGTTTCCATTATTAGGCATTTGAAATGACTTTTCGGGGATGCAGAATATTTTATACTATATATTAGATGTTATAGATAGAATATTATTATTATCGCCTAGTTACTATATTCATAGCAGCCTAATTGATTTTTTGCATAGATAAGTTGTTTTCTCATTTCTAAAAAATATTTCGTCTTTTGTTTCTATACAAAAAATATTTTGAAAACTTACAATGAATTCCATTATCTTATGGATTATTCTTAAAAAATAGAAAAATATAAAAAAAAATGTGTATATATACAAATTAAAAAAAATAAATAAAAAATAATTAAAAATAAATACCATTTTATTTAAATATATCATATTTTCCCTAAGCAACAAGTTCATCAATTTAATTTTTGCACTTTAGTCAATTATTGCTACCACAGTTGTTGTCTATGCTAAAGTCTGGTTGGCAACTTGGCTAAAGCGCCGCTTAAAATTTGTCTCAGAGCCTTAGCAGATACACGAACCACGTATAACAGCAGCTAATACACAACGTTTGACACTTAACGAATGCAAGGTAAAAATGAACTGCTTTGTTTTCAATTATTATATAACACTGTTTTATGATACGTTAGGAATTAAACGAATTGCGATACAGTATTTTTGGTTAATAAAAATTTGTAATTATTAAAAAAAATATTGAAAATACTTTTTTGAAATTAAACAAAAATATATATTGAAAGATACATATTTATTAGAGCAAATAAAAATATATACATATTTACACATAATTTGTTTACAACAAATTTGACAAAAGTAGAAATTCAGTACGAATAAATATAAATACCATAAAAAGAAATAAATAATATATTTTATAAAAATCCTAGCTTATTTCCCATTTTTTATTGAATTAAGAAAGAAAATGTTAATGTATTTGATTTAGGAAAAAAATTGTAATATAACAAATTGAGGTTTAAATTAATATTACAATAATTAATGCTTAACTCAATATTGTAAAAATTATTTTGTGAATATTATTTAAATTATTTATCAATTTTTATTTTTTTTTATAAAGTATATTAATATTATTTTATATGTATTATTTTTAATATAAAAAAATAATATTTAATATAAAAAATAAATACATAATAAGTAAAATACAATATAATAAAAAGAATAAATTATTGAGCAAAATCAAGAAATATTTTTTAAAAGTTTACTTCAATAAAAATCACTTGGGAATTTCAGCTAGGAAAAAAAAAACAATTATTGTAAAGTGTGTAGAAAAATGTGTAAACTAATCAGCGCAGTTCATTCAAAAAACATTTACGCAAAAATTCTCACGTTAAGCAGAGATTGAAGTTTTCGAATTGGACTTGTTAACATCCCGCAGAGCTGCCACCGCAAGCCAAACAAAAGAAGAAAAGGGAGACGGAGAGAAGAGAGAGAGAGAGAGATAGGTAAGTGGACAGGTACACCCAATGGACCACACGTTGCGCACAGCTATCCATCATTCAATTATTAATTATCAACACATAAGGTAGTCGAAATGTAAAAGATGAAGAATAGAAAAGAATATCGAATACAGATGTATGCGAGAGCTACTAGAAAAAAGCTAGATTCAATTTAACATTTAATCGATAGAATATTAATTTTAATTAGTAAAGCACAAATAAATCACTTTTAATTATATAATAATAAAAAAAAAACTGAAATTCAATCGTTGACAGATAAGAGAGTGAAAAAAAAATGCTATTGTCAAACTCTTAACTGGGTGTTAAAATGCATTTGTCAATGACAATAAAAAATAAAAAAAAAAAATGATTAATTAAGCGACAACATTTTTAACTAAATATTTCCTCAACTGAAAATCAATAATGAAACTGACCTGAGCTGCTGCAAGCTGTAATTGTTGTTCTGGCATTTCGAGTTGACCTTTTGCAAATGACCGCAGTTGCCTGAAAGAAAATAAAAAAGAAGGAAAAAAAAATGTAAACAACAGCAAAAATGTTAAGTGAATTCGCGAAAAATATTCGTTAATGACTTTTTTTTCAGCTGGGTCAGCCCCGTTGAAAGTTGAAATTGTCGCTGGGCGATTTGGAAAGAGCCAAACAAAAGCCAGTTTCGGCGGCGAGTGCGAGCCAAATATTTCGAAAATCTTTGCCATGTGAGCGATGATGCTTGAAATATGTTTTAAAGACTCTGTTAATGAGCGAAAATTTGTTGGTATTATGAGAATTCAATTGAAGATGGAAGTTTGCATATCTTGTGGTAATTTGTTAAGCAAACTCTATTTAATTTAACTCATTTAAAGGACGGTTTATTTGACTCCAGATGCATACATTCGAATTTTGCAGAAATGTTGGTCTGAATATTGGCAAAAAAAAAAAAGAAAATAAATAAATAAAAAAAAAACAATAATAATAATAATAATAATAAAAAAAATATTAATTAAAATAAATTATAAATAAAATTATTAGTTAACTTAATTATAATTAAAAAAATAAAATACAGAAACAGTCCAGCATATCATAAAAAAATGTTAACAAATACAAAAAGTAAAATTTCAAAAAATTATATACAAATTAAAATAAAAAATATTAAGATTATAATAAAATTATTATTTTTAAATTTTATATCAAGAAGACATTCGAGATATAAAAAAAAACTGTTAGATTATATTTTTATAATTCTTATGAAAAAAAGCAATTCTAATTTAAAAAATTTATTTTGATTTTAATGAGTTAAGTTTTTTACAATCATTTAATTAATCAATTATTTCAAAATGTATTATATACAAAATAATATGATATTCAAAAGAGTAACGAGCACACATAACTATTTCGCTAAAACATATTATTATAATTTTATATTTTATTTATATTTTTTATATTATCTTTAAAATTGTATATTTTTAAATGAAAAAAAAAAAACATTTTTTTTATTGTTTTCAAAAATTTAAGATTTTTTGTTGTATTTAAAAGCTTTTCTTTGGTTTTCTTTTATTAAATAAATTTTCCAATAAACGATTAATTTTTATAAATATATTATATACAAAATATAATAATGTTCATAAGAGTAAGTAAGTAAACAAAAAAATTGCAAAAAACAGAAAACAGAATTTGTAAAAAATAATTATTCCTTTTTTTTTTTTTTAATATTTTCCCGTTCTTCAAAGCAGTCGCGCAGTCTCGACTACGCAATTATCGATAAACGATTAAAAATATTTTTGATCTTCAGCTATTTAAATACAATTTGTACGCCCTTAAACCTAAAGTTGCCAATACAAACAGACTTCACTATCAAGATATTTTCAACTTGTCGCATTATATAATATAAATTATATATTAATGTCAACTTTTCAAGCTCGACCCTTTTTAACTTCTCCTCCCACATCGACGAGCACTCATTGGGGAAATCGAGAAACAAAAACTTTACACTTTAAAATGTAATAAAGTTGAGAGCTGACTTAATGTCCGATTGCTGCTCTATGCTCATTATCAGGTTATTTATTTTCCACCCACTTTTGTTTCGGCCATGTGAACTGCAAGTGAAAACTTTTTGCCAACTGACACTTTTATCGCGCTTGCGGTTGAGAGTGCAGGCAAATTTGTTCACTTTTTCGTGTGGTCAAAAGTTTCATTTTAATTTATATACATACATATATATATGTGTGTGTGTGTGTGTGTGTGTATATATATTTTTGAAAAATCTTTACTTCGCCTGTTGTTGTATTTTATGTTCAGGTTTTAATGACTGACAACGAGAGCTGACAAACTGACAAGTTGAGCATAACTGAAAGGCCGCCAGACGCACGTGTCCAAACGATTCCCGGCCAGAAGTCGAGCTCAACTCTTTTTTTTTTTTATTTTTTCCATCTCTCTTGGGTTTTTTTCTTTCGGGTAACCGCAGTGCGGGCAACTGTCCAAAACACACCTTACGCACGTCTTTCTAACTAATTTCTGCGCTTCTCTAACTTTTCCTTATACAAAAAAAAAAAAAAAAAAAACAGAATAACCAAAGCTGGATAGAGAGAGAGAGAGACAGAGCGAGCGAGTGAGAGAAAGATTTGGCAGTTGATTTTGGCTGCTGCCAGAAGTTTATTACCAAGGCTCAAAAAAGACCTGGGGGAAGGCCCCCCAACAGGGAACGTCAATTCTAAACGGCACTCATTCACATCAATAGAAAACCGTGGAAAAAGTGCGAGAGAGAGAGAGAGACAGTACGAGAGGGAGGGAGTGAGTGAGAGGGAGCGTAGCACATGAACTGCGACTGGCAGCATTGTATGCTCGCTTAGCATACAATGAAAAGGAGTATATTAGTTGGGTAAAGTTGAGAACTTGAAACATTAGACGCATAAGCAAAAATGAGAGTCTAAGGAATGTTGTAGAAGAAGCTGAAGGTCAAGTGAGTAAAGAGAGTATATTAGCTTTGTGCACCCAAATCCACATCAATTATAATTTGACCAAACAGACTCGAGACCCCAAATTTGATACTTATTCAAATTTTTTTATTATGGTAACATTACGTTTGTAGATTAGACTTTTTATGCTCTATACCAAAGTAAAACGGGTATATTAGTACTTGACGTATAGGCATAATCTTTGTGAGCTCAAATCGTAAAATTTTGGAATTTTGTTTTAGGGATTCCAAGAGATAAATATAGAAAGAGATAAATATAGAAAGAAATATAGAAAGAAAGATAAATATAGAAAGCCTTTAAGAGAGAATACGTTTAATGTATGTGATTTTTCTAGAACAAAGCTGAGCAATAAATTAGACTTTGTATGATTTTATTATATAATCATTATTTAAAATTTTAAAATTTAAAATTGCAACATATTTAAAAATACATATTTATTTATTTTTATTTATTTATTTTTTTTTTTAATTTAAGAATTAAACACGTATAATTTTATGTGAATTATCAGATCTGAAAATATATTTAAATATAAGTGTCAAGAAAAAAAAATGTTTCTATTTCAAATTGATCTATTATATACTATTTAAGACTAAATTATAAAATCTTTATGATCAGATAAACCCTATAATACCACACCCACTGAATAATTCTCACACTCTCTCTTAACTCTTTTTTAACTAACTAGTAAAATGTGAGCTTCAACAATCTTTTACCAAATTCCGATATATAATTTATATAATTTATATAAAATATATAAAACATATAAAATTTATATACAGCAAATAAAGCAGTTGGAGTTTTTTGAATTAATTTAGGTTATTTTAATAAAACTTCGGATACATGAAAGTTAACTCAAATTCTATAATTACTTCAACTAGAGTGCATACAAATTAAAAGTTTCAATAGATATAAAGAATATGAATATTATATAAAATATATAAGATTTCGTAAGGTCCACTAATGACCACTGCTTAAGACCTTAAAATTATCTAATATCATCTAAAGCACATCTGCTTTAAGCAAGGACCATAACGTTTATAATTTTTATAAAAAAATTAAGAAATAATAAGAAATAAATTTTTATAAAAAAAAAACAAATCATAACTTTAAGTCATCTCTAAACATTGAACGTGTAGCCGACAGTCGTGTATGCCCCATTGCAACGTTTCTTGCTTGTTTTGATAAGTTTGACTGGCTGCGGTCTCGCATGTATCGCAAGCTCCGGTTTGTTCAGGTTCTTTTCAGGCACTTGGCGGAGGCTGCAGCTAGAATGTGTGTGTGCGTGTGTTTGTGTGTGTGTGTGTGTGTGTGTGTTTGTGTATCTGTGCGTTAATTCATCATTCGCTTAAATGGGTGTTACCTGTTAAGTGCGTTTATCACGTGCTGCTACGCTGTTTCGTTTTTCTCTGCTTCTTCTTCTTCTCTTCTGCTTCTTCTTTTTATGAGCTTTTCTCCTCACGTTGCGGTTTGTATTTAGTGAGGCTTTGCCCACTTTTGTGGCGCTACTTAAACTGCGGCAACGGCGTTTGTCTTTCAAGTCAATAAATTTTGATTGATTCCATAAAAAAAATATTTTAAAAACCCAATAGAGAGAGAGAGTGAGATAGGGAGAGGGAGAGAAAGAGAAAGACAGAGAGAGAGAGGTGGATTTTAATTAAAATTTAAGATTTAATGCATTTTTTTTAATGCGCTATTATTAAATGTGATTTAAGATTTTTGGGAAGAAAAAATGAAAAGTTCAAATTTCAGATAGGAAATTTTTGGAGAGAGAGCAATGAGAGAGTGTAATGAAAAATCTAGTTTGATTTTGTATCTTGACGAACAGAGAGAGAGAGAGAGAGAGAGAGAGAGAGAAAGAGAGAGAGAGAGAGAGAGAGAGAGAGAAAGAGAGAGAGAGAGAGTGAGAGAGAGAGAGAGAGAGAGAGCGAGAGAGAGAGTGAGAAAGAGAGAAATAGGGAGAGAGAGAGAGAGAGAGAGAATGAGAAATACAGAGCGAGGGAGACAAAGAAAGAAGAGGGAAAGAGTATGTAAAAGAAAGTGAGAGAAAAAATACGATATCGAAAGAGAGTGAAAGTGAGAAAGATAGGGAATGAGGAAGAGCAAGAGGTGAAAATGGAGTTCAGAGAGAGACAAAGAGAGAGCGAGGGAGACAAAGAAAGAAGAGGGAAAAAGTATGGAAAGAAAGAGGAAGAAAAAATACAAGATAGAAAGAGAGGTAATTAGGAAGAGCAAATAGAGGCAGAGAGAGATTGAGAGAGAGAGAGACAAACAGAGACAAACAGAGAGAGAGAAAGAGAAACAAGATATAAATATGAGAGAGCAAAGGAGACAGACAGGTTAAGAGATACGTGAAATTACGATAGAGTGAAATTAGCTTAGATTTCCCTTGAGACAGAAACAGATAAATGGAGATCATAAGAGGTCTTAAATTTGTATTAGAGCTGCGAACTTAAACTCTTAACTCCCATCTCTAACTTGAACAATTCTTCAAACGTGAATCGCAAATCATTATAAAAAATTAATTAAAATCTATTATTATAAAAAATGCATATAAAATTCGCTCCCACTCCCACTCCAAACAGGTTCTCGATCTCTACACAGAAAGAAAAAAAAAAAAGACGATCAATTTGTTGATTATTATTCAACAGCAACAATTTGAGTCAGCAGAATGGCAGCTGCGCCTATCTAAATAATTAGACATATTTATGTGTTCATAAATTTAACAGATATGATTACCGAAAACGAACTGTTCTATGTTTTCTCATTAAGCTATGAAAACAACAACAACAACAACAACAATAAAAAAAAAACCGAATCAACAGTTCGGCAGCTTTTAATTAAAGTCAGATAAAAGCCGTGAGATTCGTTGCGCTTTGTCTAAACGGGCAGCCAGAAAAAAAAAGGTAATCAAAGCTGAAGAAGCCGATGAAGAAGAACTAAATTGAAAGCAAACCAGAGCTTGACTATGCATATATAATCTCAATATATATATATATATATATAATTTTTTTTTAGATGACGATTTCGTTATCCACATTCTTGCGCACTTATTTATGTAAATCTTGAAAGCGTTCACAAACAACCAAAATGCATTTGTGACTCCTCCAAGTGCGCTCCCACAAAATCCGTCCCAAACACAAATCCGAAACTAAACCAAATCCAATCGACCAATCGACCGACCACTCGACAAGACGAGAGCCAAAGCCAAAGCCAAAGCCAGCGACAGAAATTCAAAGCCTATTGAATAAGTTTGATTTGATTTCGTTGCCTTTAAGTTTTCCTATGCTTGAAGGGAGAGTATATTGGTTTTGTGCAACGTCTAGCTGTATACAGATTTGATATTATGAATATATATATAAACTTGTATATATATATGCAAGTGTGATATATTATGAAGCCATCTTTACCTTTTATAATTTATCATATTCTATATATAGACAGACCTTAAGTCTCTTAGACCTAAAATTTTTGCTCTGGCTATAAAGATGACATTACTTATTTATCTTTTTTTTTTCAATTATTTTTATTTATCTTTTTATTATTTATTTATATATTTTTTTAATTAACATATTAAATTTTACTTAAATTCCATTGAATTTCATTGAATTTCCATTAAATACTTGAACCTTGAACAAGCATCATGCAGTCAGCAATGCCCGACTGGGACATTTGCTACTTTTTATTTGTGCTTTAATCACTTAGTAACTTGATTTTCCACTTTATGACGGATTATGTGCAAATGTTTGGCCACCACTTCAAGAAGCAATGAGAGAGAGAGAGAGTGAGAGAGAGAGAAAGAGTGAGGGTAGAGAAGGAGGCAGAGAAATAAGTCTATTGAACAGTTGTACAATTTATGCGCTTTGATAGATCTTAGCCAGGCTAACAGTCTTTAAGCCATTAATCATTCGAGCTTGATTCGCACGTTAAAAATTTATGACTTTATTCTGAGAGATTACAGTCTGATAAAATGTGTCGATTAGAAGTAAGAAATAAGAGCAGATGGTATAACAAAAATAATATATTTATTTTAAATATAATTTAAAATTATACAAAAAAATTGTGTGATAAAAAAATTTAAAAGAAAATGGAAACTATAAAAAAATAATAATAATATATAATAGAATAATATATTTTACATTTTAAATTAAAAAATATGATTAAAAAAATTTTTTTATACTTTTTTATATTTATATTACTAATTTAATAAATGCATAAAATTAATAATTTAAATATAAAAAAAGTGTAAAAATAAATATATGTATATTTTTTAATTTAAAATGTAAAATACAAATTTAAAAAAAAAAAGAAGTATATATTATAAATTAAATATTTGGATTTTCTATTTTCGCTATATATGTATGTATATTAAATATATTTTTAACAAAATTGAATTTTTGCTAATGCTATGAAAATATTTAACAACAAAAAATATTTAACAACATTTAAAACAAAGTATGAGAAAATCTAAATAAAAAAATATATAAATTTTATTTAATTTAATTATATATTTGAAAAGTTCATAATCTTTTGGCTGATTTTAACTTAATTATTTCCAAATAACTTTCATAAGAGATTCAGTTGTATTATGAGTGGGCTATCTTTAGTGTGAACGCTTAACCAGCTTTAGACGGCCTACATCCGGTGGGCAGCTGTTTCAGCTATAAAGCCAACCAACAACAATCCCATCAATCCCTCAGTCTCGTTGGCCCGTTGACCATTTAGTGCTCGACGACTTCCGTTACGCTTGAAAAGAATTTTTTGCGTTCATTTGTTCTGTCGACGCTTTTGTATTATTCAAAGCTTTGCACAGATGCCTATCTCTAGTTCTGCTTCTCTTTGCCTCTCTCTCTCTCTCTCTCTCTCTCTCTTCCTCTTCACTTCTTCCTTCGCTCGAGTGTCTGGCTTTTGTTGTTGTCCCGCCGGCCGTTTATATCGTGCCGTCGATCGCCTTTCATAATTGTCACACATTTTCAATAATGCAACGCGCCCCGTCCCCCTTTTCGTTTCCCCTCTCCCTCACACCCATTACCTGTAAATCCTCATAACCAAAAACTGGTTCCAATGCCAGCACAAATTTCACTGGGTCAAGTCTGAGAGTGGCCACCGAAACGATTTTTCCATCATTAGTGCATTTTAGTGCAGCGGCTTTTCCCTCACTTCACTCGTTCGTCTCTTTTGTCCACTCTTTCACACATTTCACAGTGACAGCTATTTTGATTTATAATTATTCTCATAATGGCAACAAATGGAAGTGTGTGTGGGCATATGTATATGTGTATGTGTGTGTGTGTGTGTGTATGTGTATGTATTTGCTTTATCATTCGCCTAATGAGCACAAATGGAAGCTTCAAGGCTGTACGGAATAACGGTTTCAGAACTTATGACAAGAAAATTGAGAGAATATGCATAAATATGCATACGTATACATATATAATATATACATATATCTATATTTTTTAATTAAATAATTTAATTATTTATTATTGCACTTCATTTCACTTGAATTACCGTTACATTTTATTTAATTCATCTCACACAAAAGTGCGACCGCGTGTGCGTTCATCCAAAACATAAACAAACTGACGTTCATTTTACCGGCTTTTTGACATCGCAAAATGAACGCTCTCATGCTCTCGCGCTCTCTCATTCGTTCTTTGGATGATCATTCACTTCAGCCAAACAGCACGTGCAACGGGATAGCTGCGAACAACACACAGCAACAACTGTGTGGGGGTCAAAACGTTCACGCGCGCTCGCTCTCTCGCGCTCTCCTCTCTCTGTGACTTTGCAGCTAGAAACGAGCTGCTCTCGTGTTTTCGTGTTTTGCCTCACAGCACGAATGGATGCGCCTGCCAACCAACAACAACAAACTATATTTCGTGCCGTCTCGTGCACAATAGGCACTCACGATCGCACCAACGCCACTTCAGCGTGCAAAGCATCCAATTGGAAGAAGCGATCGTCACATTGCCTTTCAGTTCGATTTGAACACACGAAGCGCGCGCGACACACGGAGCGGAGAGTGAAAGAGAGATTTTCAATTGCTTTCTTCGACCGTTCTTCATCAATTCGATTTAATTCCTTTGCGTCTTTGGCAATCAAATTGAAAATGTGTTTAAGTTGTGCGTCGGTGTGTCTGTGCGTGTGTGTGTGTGTGTGTGAAAAATAAGCAATTGCAATAGCTGGCCAATGCGTGGGCGTGGAAGGTGTGCGTGTGTACGAAAAACGCATAAATTACAATTTTTACTGAAATAACGGCAAAAGGGAGCTCGCATCTCCTGCTTACATTAAGCGCTCTGTGTAAAGCTATTTTTGGAGTTCCTCTCGCACTCGTTTTCGTTTTCGCTTTCAATTTCGTTTATCGTGTCGGAGTTTTAGTATTAACGGTACATTTGCATTTGTTCTTGTTCGCGCTCGCGCTTCTCCTCGCATCAAAACCATTTACATTCTCTTTTTTTTTTTTTTTGCATTCATTTCCGCCGTTGCGCCGGCCGGCCCGTGCAAGCTAGAGTGAGAGGCCAATAGTTGCATACATATGTATGCATGCGTATTTATTTTTGGGCGCAAAACCCCTTTCAGCCGCACCCCCAGCCCCAAGCATGTGTTTCTAATAATGAAGTGTTTATTTTAGGCGCCCAAGTGAATTGTTTATGCCAGCGAGAATAAAAATTTTCGTTGATACGTTGTTATTCTTTCCACATCTTTATTTTTTGCCAAGTGCAATGGCGGATTATCTTTGAGCAGGCGGACGCGTGAGGTCACATAGATTGGGGTAAGCATAACTGCACTTTATGTAGCCACATATACAGTGAATACCCGTAAAATGAACAGCTTGATTTTGCGAGTAATTTGGGATATACTGAAAATTATGCAAAAGAAACAAAATTTCTTTTATTACCTATGAAGCTTTTTAATAATATATATTTAAGATATATGTTCCTAAGCTGCGCTAGATAAATCTTAGAATGCTGTATATAATATATATATAAATTTATATATATATATATTTTTTTTTTTTTTTGTTTTTTTTTTATTATATATATATATTCTATAATATTCCATTTTATGTACCGAAAATATAATTGTATATTATCTGCATATATCACACTTTGATACAGTAAAATCTTTATAGACAGACATAGTAAAAGTTAGGACTGTCTATTGAGTTATGGATTAATAATAATATATATATGAGATATTTAAATATAAAATAAATGTATTTAATATATTATATTAATTTACTTCCAAAAATAATATCTCTTTTTCATCTTTATTTCCGCATAACATATTTGCCTTAAATCATTTCAATCTGAAATTCTATAATATAAATATTTTAGATACTTTAGTCTTTATGCTATAAATGCTTTATTCGCTATAGTAAAATCTTTGCAAAGCTATTTTTAGACAACTTCATAAATTTGATATTTCCCATGGATCTCTTCTATGCCTCTTCTATAAATCTTTCACTGAAACATCTTCCTTACAGAATGTTTTTTTTTTTTTATGGTATGTGCAGAGCTTCTATATTATCCGCATAATAAAGTTTATCTCTATCTCTCAATTGTGATTTATGCACATGCATATTGCACATATTTCGTATTTCCCATATATCGTAGCTCCCTTTTGGGGTCTTCTCTTGCGGGTGTCGGTGTGAAAAATGGACAATTTAATGGCTGCTGTAGAGCGAACTACAGGCCATCTACATACATACATACATACATACATATATCTGAATGCCACAATTTGTGAGATTCCCTTGCTGCGATAAGGATTGCTCCCAGCGATCCGCAGCTTGTTTTTGCCTTTAACAATTTACAAGTAATCATATTTAATGCGTTATGTCTCTAAATTAACAGTTCATTGTGGCAAAGCGCTGCGAATTATTTTAAACACGGTCTTTATATAAGCTCGAATCGCTTATTACATAAAGTAGGCTCAACAGCTTTTATACTTTAATAATGATTGTAATCAGAAATATATTTGCGCAGTAATTTAAGCAGGTAACAAATCTAAGTTTGTTGAAGAGAAGAGTAGATAAAATGTTGGTAAAGTTATTTTTTGAGATTTAAAGAATTATGTGGAATTTCCTTCTTGAAGAACTTTTCTAAAGGTTATACAAATATTTAAAAAAATATTTAGTAGCTATTAAAACAATTTTTAGTACTCATAAAAAATAACTGTATAAACATTGTTTAAAATATTTTGCCAAAAATTCGCTACTTAAAATTCCTAAAAATTAAAAAAAAAAAAAAACATTGATATAAGAAACAAATTATTTGATCAGTAGATTTTTTTATCGCATTCATGAAGGAGGACGTGTTTGTTTATACAAGGTAAAAAGCTTTTTGAAAAATATTTGAAAAAAAAAATAAATAAATTTGTTTTTATTTTAATGTTTTCTGAATAAAAATTGTATATGTATCATAAACTAAATTATATAAATTTTCAAATCATGTGTAATTAACAATATTTAAATAAAAATAAATAATAATAATAAATAAAAAATAAATAAATAAATAAATAAATAAAAAACAAAATAAAAATAATAAAAAAATTAAAAATTATAATAAAAAAAATTATTCTAATATAAACTTTTATTTTTTAAATTTAAACAAATTAAAAAAAAAAATAATAAAAATTTGTGGTTATGTTATTTTGTAAATTGTTTATTGTTTTTTTTTTATTGGTTTGCTCGAGAATCTGTCAGTCCTGGTTTTTACTTTACTGAGACTGATTTAAAAAAAAATTGATTTACGACTTTCTTCATTTGCTTGTGTTAATGCACATTTCCCAAAAATTTCTTAATTTTCAAATCCTTTCACAACTTTATGTTATCTCCATTTGGCAAGTTGATATTTTTTGACATGCGTTTCACTCGAAAAAATAATCTTGAGTGGAGCTATTTGGTTATTTGACTCGGGCCATTTCTCTTTTGTTATTAGAGAATGTCAACCTCTTGGCAGTGTTGGTGTTGGCAGCAAAGCTCAAAAAATGCGCCTGGGGACAAAAGTTTTTAAACAACAACTCACAAATCACATGGTGGGTGAGAAAGAGGAAGAGAGGGGGAGAGAGGTGGAGAGGGTGAGAGAGGAAGAGGGAAAGCAAAAGAGGGCGTCAACAGCGGGGAAGAGCTCCACCAACTATTTGCACACATAAATCTGACTTATGACGCCCACTCCAAGGAGGCTGATGGGCGGGGCCAGAGGGTCAGCAATGCCTGGTGCCAAGTGCTTGATGTTTGGTGCCTGATGCCTGGCTTTCATGTTGATGTTGATGATGTCTCAGCTTGCTCAAAGAGAGACAAAGAGAGAGAGAGAGAGAGAGAGAGTGACGGAGAGAGAAAATGTACGGCAAAGGTTTTCGCAGTGAAAAATGCTGATAACTGCAACAAATCACACAAACACACACACACTCACACACACACACACCAATGAGCCACTTGTCGGGCAACGTAACGTAAGCTAAAGGAATGTAAACTCGTTCATAAAAATCATTTATGGCCCCCAAGACAAAAACAACTCCAGAAAGCAAGAGAGAGAAAGCGAGAGAGAGAGAGAGAGGTGTAGAGTGGGGCAGTTGGTTCCCTAAGCAGGCACCAAAAGCAGCGCCTAATGATGAATGCAATTGCCGCAATTTGTTTTTACTATTATGACGCGAAACTGGTAAAAAAAAAAAAAGGGAGAGGAATCTGTTGGGGAGAGGTCTGCCAATGCAAAAGGCCAAATGATGCTACTGTTGATGAGCAGAGAGGGGCAGAAGATAACAGCGGCGGGAAGTGGGCAAATTGTGGGTGTTGCCAAGCTGAGCTCGTAAAATGAAAAACCTATTTTACACAGTGTCTCGAGTGTGTGTGTGTGTGTGTGTGTGTGTGTGTGTGTGTGTAAATATTTGTGTATCTGTGTGTGTGTTTACTTTAAGATTGCAAATTTTAGCCTTTTGACTATGCCAAATCGTGTTTTATTAGCATATGCGCTAAACTGGAAAAGTAAACAATGCCTGCATAACAGAGTTGAAAACAAACATTTTAAGAAGAGACTAAAATTATGTTTAATAAAACATCAAATAAAGTTAGCAGATCTACAAATATAATATATATAATATAATGTATTACATATTTATAGACATATATGAAAACGAAAGTATTATAATATATTAAATATTTGAGCGGCAGACAGTTTAGTGTCTAGATATGTACATACATATGCATATACATAAATGTGTACGATTTTTATATACTTATATATGTATAAATATTTAAAAAAAATTTTTTATTATGAACTTTCTACATACATAGCACATCTGATTGGTCTGTATTATTAAAATATTCATTTTGTTGTGCATATTTTACTTTTTCATAAAACTCTTTTATTCTAAACAATTCAATTAAACCAATTTATAAAAACTTACAAAAAAAAAAAATTGAAATATTAAAAAAATTTTGAGTATAGATTTTTAAATACAAATAAAAGCGAAATACTAAAAGATTTATTTATGAAATTATACTTTAAAACTTTAAAAATCAAATGATTAGCAAATATCAGTACATATTTTTTTAATTAAATAAAAGAGGATATTGATTTATTTAAATATTTTTTACTTCAAAATTTTATTTTTTATTTTATTTTTTTAGATACCAAAAAAATTAAATGATTAAATAATATCAAATTATTTTTAAATTAAATAAAAAAAATACTAATAGATTTATTTACGAATTTTATAATACATAAAAATTTTATTTATTTTATTATTTTTTTTTATTTAATGCTCATCTAATTTATGAATTTAATAATGAAATAATACAAAATAAATTAGATTATAAATTTTATTTATCATTTCTAATGCCTAATGCTCTTTGTAAAACTTATGCTCTTATAAAATTTGTATTTAATTTATTTATTAATAAATGTTTACATTCAGAAACTTCATAAAACGTTATTAAATATCACCCAAGCCTTTGGCAGCTTAAAGAAGAATTACACAAATTTGTATTGCTTTCAAACGATTCCAACTCCCTCAAGGCTTCAAGGCAGCCCCCTAAAATTCAAGCGAAGTTTCAATTGCACCGTTCAACACTGAAAATGTGTTTTATTGTTGTTATTGTCTGGCTGGCTTAGCAGGAATTGACAGTAAAATAATGCCAGTAAAAATTGCCAAAAAAAAAAAAGGAAAAAAAATTCGAAAAGAGAAACGAGAGCCCAGTCAGAGAGTCAAGCTGATCTGAAGAGATTTGGTTCCATTGCGTTCCCAGTGGGTGTGGGGGTTGGAGCTGGGTGAAAGATGATGATGAAGATGCGCGCGAAAATCGTGACGTACCCAGGGCCAGTTTAAAGGCATTTTGGGATTGTTGTTGCTGCTGCTGCTGCATTGTTTTTGTGCTGTGTTGCTGCAACGGCAACAACAACAAATGACAGCGAGAAATTTGCCTGCGATAAAAAAAAAAACAAAAACAAAAACAAAAAGCTATTGGTAGAGTAACAAAGCTGGCTCTGTTTTGTCTCCCAAGTGGAATGCGATCCGAAATGTCAAACTGCTGCAAATTGAGGGCGACAGCGAAAATATTGTATTATCGATGGGTTTACAATATTGTCAGTTCGCTAGTTTTGACATTAATGATAGTCGCGTCAAACAAAAATTCTTAAAAAACAACTTTTGACAGCATTCAGCGAAGCGTGCATTGAGCTAGCGATGTGTGCGTGACACGAATTCAGTTTGACATGATCTGGAGGTGGGAAGTTGTGAAAAGGGAATACAATTTATTAAATAAATTTAAAAATGTATTATATAAATATAAAACTTTATTAAACAAATGTACAAATTTAAAAAAAAAAACCAAAATAATTTTTAAAGATAAAAAAATTTTTAAAATAATTATTAATTAAAATTATTAATAAAATATACAATTTTTTAAAATAAAAATAAAAATGTAGTAAATAAATAAATAATAAAAAAATACAACATTTTTAAAAATAAATATAAAAATTTATCAAATAACCAAAAAACTGTAATAAATATATATAAATGTAAAAATTAAAATACAAATAAAATTAATATGAAAAGTAAGTATTTTAATAAATATAAATTTGAAAACAAAATATGAATTAAAATAAAAATAGCAAACATTAAAAATACGAATAAAAAGAACAAGACTAAATAAAAATGCTTATAAGAATCGGAGACGTAATGTGATTAAAAATAAAACTAAGTAAACGAAATACATTGCATGATAATAAATAAATAATAAAATAAAAATAATACATTGATAAAATGTTAAAATTACATTAATAATCAATCATTTTATATTGCTTTGATATATCTAATTTACTAATTTCAATAAATAAAAGCATTATTAAATTGATCAGCTTCAGTTCACATGAAGAAGATTTAATGACATTGCGTCTTATTAAATTGATTCACGCTCTCATCTCTACTACGAGTGTCTAGCAACACGAGTTGTTGCTGCGCTCTGGCGTTGTGTGTGCCTCCCACTCCCACTAGCTGATACTCTTCAACCCTAACCATTGCCCCACTTCGCTCGTCGCGCTCGCATTTTGCTAAATTTTTATTTGTTCCCACAGTTTGTCGCTTGGCATAAATACGTCGTTAGTCTCGGGCACTGGTACTGCTCCAGCTCCAGCTTCAGCTTCAGCTTCAGCTTCGACTTTGGCTTCGACTTGAGCTTCAGCACTACTTGAACTAAAATGGAAAAAAAAAAACAGAAATGAAACAACTTGCAGGAAGCCGCCGCAAAAAGTTGAACTAGACAACTACAACTACAGCAATAGCAACAACAACAGCAACAACAGCAACAACAGCAACAATTCGAAGTCGTCGTCGTCAATCCTAATAGCAATAGTAGTTACTGCCATACATGCACGTTTAATGTTCTAGACAACAACAAGAACAACAACACAACGAAGATGAGCAAAAACAAAAAATTGACAAATGAGCGATTTGATAAGGCTAGAGATACCCTGTAAGCAGGTGGCAGCTATAGGCAGTTGAGTTAAGTTTTATGAGAATTGCAAAACTTGCGAAAAGCTGCAGCTGAGTCAGTTAAATGTTTAATGCGTAAATAATAATTAAGCAAACGATTTAATATTATGTATTAAAAAAAATATTTTGAACAATAATTTTTTGTATATACATATATTTAGCTATAGATACAATTTTCTATTTGGCATTTTTTCTATATAATCTACGTAATTTTTAAAGGTTTTTTTTTTTTTTAATTATTTTTGAATAATTTTTTAAACTTTTTTTAGGAGTTTTGAGTTGGAGTGATTTTTGCTAATTTTATTTTTTATTATTTCATATTAATATTTAGTTATAGATAACATTTTTTAATTGGTATTTTCTTCATATCATGTATATCATTCATTTTTAGTTTTTTTTTTCTACTTTGAAGTTTTGATTTATAGTTTTTTTTTTTATTTTATGCAATTGATAAATATATGTAGCTATAAAAATATTTTTTTTTTGTATATTTATATAAATATTTTTTTTACTATGTAATATATTTCTAGATATCTTTTATTTTAATTTTTTAATTTTATGTTGTAATAGATATAATTAGTATTTAATTACTTTCTTAGCCTTAGCTAGAGCCTTGTAGGCTCTATTAACATCTTTGCATAAAATTTAAACTTTTCATGCATTTCCATTCACAAGCGACACTTGGATTGGCTAATAAGCTTAACGGATCTGCAATATTAACTTATGCCTGTTACATAAATACTTAACAGGCAATATGCTCGATTTCGCACATATGCATTATGCATGCAGAGTATGTGGAAAAAAAAGTAAACCCGTGTATCTTCTCTCGGTGAAGTGTCTGTGAAATGTTGCACAAGTGAAAACAGCAAATGGGTCGCCTTGTCAGTCTACTTACAACAGGCACTGTGTGCGTCACACACACACACACAAAAAGCAGTTGACCCACACGTTCCATTCGCGCAACCCCCAACACATACACACACACACACACACACACAACTTCCCCCTCTTTGACTGAAGTTCATGTTTCTTTGGTGCCCCCGTCGATTAGCTGCCAGTAGACATCAATGTCTGTTGTCTGTTATCTGTTGGCTGTGCCCTAGCTAAGCTAAGCTACTCATTTCAGCTCTCTCTCTCTCTCTCTCTGTATCTCTCCTCCCCCCCTCTCACCACTCTTTAACCCTCCCTCGCCTTGTCATGCACAATTGCTCATCAGGTTGAGCTACTTCTCTGCTGTATCTGGATTCTCTTGCCACTCAAAAATGAGAAATGTATGTATACGCCTCTGGACTCCATAAACTACTTATAAATCAACTGCGGCTCATAATATATATATATATATATATTTTTTTTTATTATTTTTGCGAATGTGAACCGCAGTTAATGAAGTCGCACCGAATGACGTTTCTGCTGCAGCCTCTGGCTAATCCCGAGGTCTCCACTTGAAGCGCATTAAAGCATGTGCACGATTCAAGTTGGAGCTGCCTTTTAAAGAGGATGTTTGCATTTACCATATTTATATGCCAAACGTATTCAACTCTGTTCATTAAGCGGACTCCATTTGAATATGCCGCTAAAGAGAGTTGCCAAGCAGAAGGGGAGAAATAAACTGAACTGAAATGAAATGGGAATAAAAAGGGAGTTAGATTAGAGTTTCCGTTTAACGATCAGCAGGATATTTTTCATTGAATGGATGAAGTCTTTATAACTCAAATAATGATTAACATTATTCTATGAGAGATTTTTAAATGAGGCAACTTTGGAGTTTATGAATTAAGTTTTGTATATATCTATTAAAAAGTTTTTTAATTATTCTGATCATCGTGAACTGTACTTTGCTGAAACTTATAGCTTCAGAATGTTATGCTTCTTAGTGGTTTCTTAAGAAAAAATAATATTAATAATAATAATAATAATAATTTTACTATCAATTATTATGTAGATCTTTCTAGTAATAATAATCTAATAATAATAATAATAATAATTTTATTATCAATTATTTTCTAGATCATTCAGCTCTCAATTTTATTTCTTTAATATTTTTATAAAAATCTGAGTCACCTAAAACTGAACTTAAGATAAATTGCATAAAATTTGTATATTTAAATCTATATAAATCTTATATTTAAATAAATATTATAATTTCTATCAAGCTTAGTAGTTCAATTATCGATCAACCGATATACTTCACTTAATATAACTTATTATAGGAATAACACATCTTTATTCTTTATTTAAATCAAGCCAAATAGCTCAATTATCGATCTTATACAACTCAACTTTAAAGTATTTCTTAAACTATCTTAGAGAACTAAGAGAAAGCTAAAACTTGACATTTTAAACAAATATAAACTTCAATCAACCTGAATTATCCATAATCTATAACAGAACTTTTCTTAAGTATCTCTTAAGTTCCAGTCCAAAAAAAATTAAAAGAAATCTTGCAATGATCTATTAAGAACTTAAACTGATCTCTTATAAATATCAAGTTAAATAGCTAATTGGACAACATTTCAAGTTTTCTTATAAGAGATCTTCGACATAAGTTCAAGCACATTTCTACAGAAATTCTAAAAGCTGAGAGTCTTTGCTTCAATATGCATACAATTGGTTTCGATTCTCCCACGATTAACAATGCTGCAAGCGCCGCAACTAATTGTTTCATTAAACGAACTGCACCGACCTAAGCCACGATTCATACTCTCCTATACACTACGATACACTCTGCTCTCAATGAGTATCCATATCCGGGACACTGTCGACTCGTCAGGCCTGGAACACATTTGGCTACCACTTAATTTGCAAATAGTGAATAGTGAAGCGAAAGCTTGGGGCGCTGCACGTTCTGATGCCAGCGAGACGTTGGGACCCAGAAAATCGCAATTCCGATAAACATATTAGAAGAACTACAAAATACAATTACTTAACCTAAGCGGAATGGAGGCGTAAGCTACAAAAGCGAAGGGAAACGAAGGAAGTAGGTGCTGATGCTGCTAGTTTGTCAACCAATTTGAAAAGCCTCTGGGCAAAGTCGCGTGAGAAACTTTTTACCACAAAAGAGGAAACAGCCAAAAAGAAAACGAACAACAGACGAGCAAATACCAAGAGTAATGGTAGAGAGCGTGCACGACTTGAAGATACTCTGCAGAGCTTTGTTGCTAAGATATGAAAATTGAAAGTTGTGCATTTTAGCTGCTAAAAATAAAATATAAAAATAGTATAACTTAAAAAAAAAAAATAATAATAATAAAAATAAAAAATTTGTATAAATAAATAAAATTAAAAAAAAAAATAAAATAAAATAAAAAGATCGAACAAAACAACTAATAAAACAAAATAATAAAATAATCAAAAAACAAAAATATATATATATATATATATATATATATAAAATATAATAATTAAACAAAAATAATAATAATTAAAAAATAATAATAATAATAAAAATAAATAAGTAAAATATAAAATAAAATAATTGAATAAAACAAAAAATAAAACAAAACAAGAAATAAAATATAAAATAAAATAATTTAATAAAACAAAACAAGAAATAAAAAAAATATAAAAAAAAATATAAATTTAAAAAATTATAAAATAATTAAAAATAAAAATGAAGAAAAATAAAATTAAAATTAAATACATAAAAAATCTCTAAAAATATAATATAATATAATAAATATATATTTAATGAATTATCAGATATATATCAAAGAAATAGTTGAAGAATTGGTTTCACCTTTAGCTTGAATAAATTCAACTCGCAATATTATATAAGCAATATATATAAAAATTAATTATAATAGAATTCACATCTGTTGCTTGCTAATCAACTTTTTACACATAACATATATACCCAATCTGCTAACATTGCGTACAGGGTATAGAGACGATGCCTCGACAAATGCAAAGTCACGCGCAAGATTTGTTTGGCCCGAAGCGCGGGTCGTACGTTCAGGTTCAGTTTTCAGTTTTCAGTTTTTGGCTTTCGGTTTTCTGTTTTCTGTTTTTCTGTTTTTAGTTGCAATTGTTGTGCGGCTGTCGATGCTGTTGTTGGCAACAAAATATGGTCGACGGAGTTAAGGCCAAACTGGCCCCTTAAGCGCGGGCGTGCAAATAAATCTTATGGCCAGAATTGCCAAAGCGTCTGGGACAAGTGCAGGACCTTGTGTGCGCAAGTCTACCTGCATGTCCTAACTTCTGCTTCAAGCTGATTCACATACTTATTTATATATACATATATATATATATATATATATATATTCCGTATTGTCTCTAGGCAGACAGACACACAGATCACAGCGAGCGCAGACGCTTTAAACGCTAAACAGTTCCATGGAATGCGCTGTGATTGAAGGCACATGGAGCAATGCGCACAGCAAAATATCGTTCCCAATGCCAAATCAGGTTGCACACAAGTGCAATGACGAACTCAATAATGATGATGATCATGATGATGATCGGTTGATCATGTTGAGCATGTTCTATAGCTACATCAATTTATTTGTAGCTTGCCTTTTTTTTGTTTTGTTTATTTTTATTCATGTTGTCCACATGTTGTTGTGACTTTGTTTGGCATACATAATAACAACAACAAGAAGTCGATAGATCACTGACTGATCATCAATTCGTTGACTGCCTTGTCATTGTTGTAGTTGTTGTTGTTGTTGCTGTTGCCTGGCTGCCTAATGATCGTCATGAGTTTTATTTTGTTTGGCATGTTTATCTGCATCTTTCATGTTCGCATGTAATTTACTTTTGCCCCGTCGATCACTGATCTGTGCTGATCTTTACCCACCTCTCTTCACATCTCTCTTGGTATGTCTGTCCATCATTGTTTATCTTGCTGTTTACTTGTGCCTGTTCTTTAAACCTAATTAGCTTTTTGACTTCTTGTCGCTGTCGCTATTGCAATTGCTATTGCTATTGCTATTGCTGTCACTGTCTCTGATTTCATGTTGTCGATCTGAGTGATCTTCTTCTATGGCTATCTGCTGTCTACACGTCCAAGCGATCTTCGCGTCAATTGTTCATGAGAAATAAAACGTGCTTTTTACTTTAAGTGCTTAAATGGAAATTGAAGTGGAATTAGCTCGCTGGGCTAACAAGCGAACAATTATAGAGACCAGAGCAGACATTAGAGATCATTCGTTTAGTGTTTATGCTGAGAATCGATCGCGTTTTATCGATTTTTCATCTCCTCCTGCCGATCAAGTATATAAATATCTTTGAGCCTTTTCCATATATTGAGTCACTTCTTAATTGCTATTCAATCAATTCTTATGCCATGTTTGCAGCATATTCTTAAGCAAGTATGGGGAAGGAATTGATCTAGCTGGTTTTTAGCTTGCAACAGAAATTAGTCACGTCTATATAGGACGCTTAACATTCTATTCGATACCGACAAAGATCAAAGAGCTAAGATCTAATGTTTTCTAGCATTTATCTTACTTAAAGTCAATTTAGTAAATGAAGATAATAATAATAATAAAAATAAGTAAAATAAAAAAGGGAAAATTTAATAAAAAAAAATTAAGTAAATAAATAAAATAAAATAAATGAAATAAATAAAATAAAATGAATAAAATAAAAAATAAATAAATAATATAAAAAAGTTTTGTAAGTTCAGTTATTTGATTTTATTTTTTAATTCAGAAAAATTGTATAATTACTTTAAGTCAATTTGATAAATGAAAAAAAAAGAGAATAATAATAATAAATAAATAAAAAAAAAAAATAATAATAATAATAATTGAAATAAAAGTGAAATAAAATAAATGAATAAAATATGATAAAAATAATAAATTTATCTTATTTATAGTAAATTTGATGAATGAGAAGAAAAAAATTAAATAAAAAAGGTAAAATAAAATAAAATAAATATAAAAAAAAGTATTTTATTCATATTTTTTTTTTTAATCAGATAAAATTTATAATTACTTTAAGTAAATTTGATAAATAAAAAACAGATATTTTAATAAAAAAAATGTATAAAATAAGCTGCGTAACATCACTTTTTATTTTTTTTTTAATTCAGAAAAATTTTTTAAATTCCAAAAAATTGTTGTATAAAATAAATAAGCTGCATACTATCAGTTTTTATTTTTTATTTATTTATTTTTTTTTTTTATTTAGGAATTTCCACATATCATAATAGATCTGTTATCCGCATAATCAATCGATAGACAAAGACAAATTGACGCATTAAGCGATAGCCGATCTAAGGGAAATAACAACAATTAATTCAATTTGCATTTGTTTAAAATGAAACAAGAAAAAATTTCAAATTTTTGCTTGGCAGAGACGCTTATATATATATATATATACATAAGATATATACGTATATATGCAAATTGAGCGAACAAACAATTTGTGAACTCAAATACAGATACACAATGAGCCGACGGCGGGCGCTATCAAAGCCAATATACAAAATAGTTGTCGGCATGCGATTTTATTGACCATTTCAGATTCAATTAGGGGTAATTTAATTTCAATAATAACTAGATATGTATACAACACACACACAAATACATAGATACATAGATACATTTTGTATCTCATCTTTCTCTCACTCGTCTGCGGTCGGAATTGCTGCTGTTGATGGCTCTGTGCCGCAAGCTTTTGGGCGCGCTACTTTGTGTGTTGCATGTTGGTTACAGTTGCCAGTGAAATGATGTTGTTATTGTTATATGTGGCCGTCGCTGTTGCTGTAAATATGTAACTGGTTTTTTGGTTAGAGCCAAATGCTGATTTGAGTTTTGCGTGTGGTAAATGCTTTAAAAATGAGTGTGCAATGCAGTTTTTATTTGCATTCAGCCAGATTAAGTCGGTTTCATGTGTGCTTCATGTGTATCAAATGCAACTTAGATTATGATTATAATAGATCTATGACAGTTGCATGTGAATTGTGTATTGTGTAATCTATGGCATTAAAATGCACGCACATTTATATCACATACTCAGATAAAAACGACTTTATAGTTGATCTAATTAATTATCAAGAGTTCTCTAATGGAATTTATCTTAATTTTTAGTTAATTAGTACATTTTGTAATTGAATGCTCTTAATTTTAGTAATGAATTGTTCTCATTTACTCTCTTCGTAAATGAGTCTATGTTTTATTTGATTATTAGTCTTCCATCTTTGAGAAACTTTTACGTTCGTTCTCTCTCTCTCTCTCTCTCCCGCGCTCTCTATGGTTCTTATTCGTGCTCTGGCGTTGTCTATTATTTATCTTGCTTTTCTTAGTCTCTATAGTAGGCTCGCTGCCTTTTTTTCTTAATCCCTTTTTCTCGTACTTTCTTGTTCTATCAGTATCTCATATAATTACATTTCTCTTATTTTCTTATTAATTATGTTTTCAAGTCTCTTTATCTCTGTATCTCTCTCTCTTATTTTCTTATTAATTTTATTTGTAAGCCTCATTCCATTTTCTTTCTCTTCCTATTTCTATCTTTCTCTCTCTCTCTGTCTCTCTCTCTGTCTCTCTCTCTGTCTCTCTCTCTCTGTGTCTCTCTCTCTCTCTCACTCTCACTCTCATACTCTCTCTCTCTCTCTCGCTCTCTGTTTCTCTCTCGCTCTCTCTTTCTCTCTCGCTCTCTCTTTCTCTCTCGCTCTCTCTTTCTCTCCCACTCTCTCTTTCTCTCTCTCTCTCTCTTTCTCTTTCTCTCTCGCTGTCTCTTTCTCTCTCTCTCTCTCTCTCTCTCTCTCACTCTCACTCTCTCTCTCGCTCAATCACTCTCTCTCTCTCTCTCTCTCTTGCTCTACTATCTTTTACTTTCATGCTGTCTCGCAGTCACCTCCCCTCTTCTTTTCCAATTGCTTTATTTCTCTCTCTTACTCGTTTTCTCTCTTTATCTTTTATGCTCTCTCAATCATTACCAACTTCTCCCGTTTTACCACTTGACAACTTTACAATGTATCTTAACAGTTCTCCTTTCTCTAATTGTTTTTGCCTAATACTAATTTCGATTCTCTATATGTATTTCATTTGAATTTTCTATATCTTAGCCTTATAGTGATTCTCTCTCAGTCTAATCTGTTCTTTGCAAGATACTTTATCATCTTGTCAAATTATGAGTTTAGTGATTGTAAATTATAACATTAACATTGATAATTTGACAGCTGAACTAAAACTGTCAATATGTCGATAATTCTTGACACAATATTGTATCAAGATCTTTTAATTCATATCATTAGGTTATAAGCTTTATATTTTTTATTGTTTAGATATGATTTATATACTTTAAAAATATACTACCTAAAAAAGCAAGAATTTAATTTGACAGTAGCTGTCCTCAGTCTACCTTCCGACAGCATGCAGCACACTTAATGAATATGTTTAGGGACTGGGACACATGAATGCATATTAGCTCAAATTCCAGTTGTCTGCCCCTTGTCAGGTATTTTTTAATTCATATGCTCGATTTCAGCTAATTTGTTCGTCACTTGACCACAAAGGAGACAGAAACAAACAAAAACAAAAAATACAAAAAAAAAACAACAGAAAAAAAATGCCAAAATACATTTTGTGGAACGCGCTGAGCTGTCTGGTTGGGCATATGTGTTGTCGTGTGTGTGTGTGTGTGTGTGTGTGTGTGTGTGCGTGTGTGTTTATTTGTGTGTCTGGCAACTCGTGTTGCTTTGTGTGTCGCGTGCAGCGCGTACCTCACTGCGATGTCTGCTGATTGTGCTGGGGTCCGCATTTTGATGTTGACCCCGGCACCTGTGGAAACAATGAGCGACACGCAAATGAATTCTTTTAAAAAATTTGTATTATTGTGTTGCGTTTTGTTGGCTTTGCGGTATTTGAAATGTTTGAAAATAAAACAAATGGAAAAAATTCGAAAATTGGCGCCGCTGCGTGCGGCTAAAAACCGAAATTTTGAAAATCGAACAAAACGACAATATTATGATGCCATATTTATGATACAACAACGAACGGCAGCCGTGAAAATGTTGTTGGCCCAAGTACACACGCACGCATTGTATCTATGTTAATTAATTAACAATTAATTAAGCGAAACAGCCACAACAACAACAAGCAACAGCGGCAGCCGTAGCAGGCAACGTCAGCTACTTCATCGATGACGTCGCTAATGGTTAATGATGAGTTTTTGGATTTGGGTTTGGCCTCGTTTCAAGCCGGTCAGCCAGAGGAGGCGGGGCAGGCTTTGTCTCTGGCTCAGGTTAGCGTGCCTAAACAAAATTGTTTTTTTTTTTTTTTTTTTTTTGTGGAGCTCAGTCGAATTTGAGACTCTTTCAAGCTGCCGTCCGCAGCAGCTTCGTGCGGGTGCATGCGTGCTCCAAGCGCATATTAAAGAAGCCCAAACTGCCCAAACAAAACAAGAAATAACAAAGAAAAAAAAAACAACAAAATAGACAATCCAGTTGTTGTTGCTGCTGTTGTCGTTATCAGTGGCTATATCAAATGCGGGACAGCATTTTATTAGCGAGAGCTCTCTTGACTCCTGCCCAGCCGCAAAAGTGAAGCATATGAAATTGATTAATACAGCATGATAAATATTTTCGATTTCTTATTTTATATTTTATTTTCATTTTCATTTTTTTCGGCTTTTTTTTTTACAATTTGAGCTGTGCACGATATCGGTTAAGCCCATGATGTATAGTTTTTCGATAAGTTAAACACTTTTTTCTTCCCATTATTTTTTTTGGGTCGCATTTGTGCAGCCTCTAATCTAAAGAAGGTTGAGGCGCGGAAAAAAAAAAGAAAATATATCCAAAAAATCCATTTAACAAAAATTTAATGAAATATTGATAAGGTCTGTAATGAATCTTATCTGTAGAGGGAAAATCTTTGATCGATTTTTGAGAAAGCAACAAATGATAGAAACAAGCAAAGCTTGCTTCGAAAAAATGAATCTTTGCTGTACACAAAAAAAAAACGACGTGTTTGAGAAATTTCAAGTTTGTTTAATATGTGGGTTAAGAATGAATATGTAAAAACTAAAAAATAAATAAATACTAATTTAATATTTAATTAAATGCATAGTGTTGTATACTAAGAAATTAAGAAAAATTAAGAAATAAATAAAAATATATATTATGAAGTATTTATCAAAAAAAATAATTTTTTTTTTTAATTTAAATTATAATTCTCTATAATTAAACAAATATTTGTAATTTTTTTTTGTCTCAAATCTTTTCTTTGCTAAATGTTTCAAAATATATTATAAAACACAAATAAAGAACATTTTAATAGGCTTAGAAAGATTAACTTTACTACAAACATTTTTTAAAATAAAAGAATGATATATATAACTCTAAAAAAAAAATTATAAATTTAATATTATATAATATTATTACTAAACTAAATAAGTTAAACTCTAAAATATATTAAGGAAAATAAATTAATGTAGAAAACTTATGAAAGGCAATACTACAGAACATTAAAAAAAACTATATAAAAAAAAAAATAAAAATAAAAAAATAAAATAAGAAAATGCAATTTTTATAAAATTAACGAAACCGTATAAAAATTTGAAAAAAAAATATTTTAAATTAAATTAAAAAATATTAAAACCCATTAACTATATTACTTACTACAGTAAAATCATAAATAATTTTATTTATATATAATATATAAAAAATAAAGAAAGTTAAAACATTTAACATAAAAATAATTGTAAAGAAAGCTGAGACATGCTAGATCACAATCAGAACAAATTATATTTGCTAATGTAAATACAATTTAATCTCCGCTGATCTAAGGCTGAAAAGAAAGTAAGTCAGCAATTTAATTAGCTGTCTTTCATGTACTTTTTAGGAACTCGCAGTAGACACTGTCGGCGAAATTCAATTAAAACGCGCCAAATTAATCACAAACTAAGCAGCAGCAGCAGCTACGAGTGCTCAAATCCAGCTTGTAACTAACACACCTTCAGTATTTATTTTACTTATTTTTTTTTTTTTGTTTTCAACAGCAGCAACAGCAAAAGCAGTTCGCGCGCGCCATTTAACAAGTGTAAAATCTGCGTATAAATCTTCTAATCTCTTGCCCAAAATCGCGGACAACAAACACAAGCCAACGCCTTAGCACCTAAAGTACGAGATGGGAGAACGAGAGAGAGAGAGAGAGAGAGAGAGAGAGAGAAGAGTGGCAGGGTAGGGAGGTGTGGCAATTTGTGGGTTATGGCCCAGAATGGGGCGACGCGTCTGCTTCGTGTCGTTGGCAGCAACTAAAAATGAATCAAATTAGAATGCGAAGCAAAAAGCCAAGCCAGGCCAAGCTAAGACCAAGCCCAAGCAGAGGCAAACTCAGACAGACACACACACACACACACACACACTCACACACACGAACGACTTCCGGCCAAAAGTGAACTTTCGAAAAGGGTTAAACAACTCGCGTCCAGGCCATAAAATTATTTGGGTGAGGCAGCTTTTTAACCGCTTACAGGGTGTGTATGTGTGGGACACAAATTGCTCGCATGTCTGCGCCGTTTTATGACAATCGAAATTTGTAGCAGTTAATTAATATTATGTGCTCTATGTGTATGTGTGTGTGTGTGTGTGTGTTTGTGTGTGTGTGTGTTCTGTTTGCACAAATCCTGGAAATTCGCCAAGCCTTAAGCATTTGCAATATGATTAATTCGTCACTTGATACTGAGCGGGATTAATTACCAAATGCAAATTTAGAAATTAAATATGCCCATAAATCATTGATAGGAAACATAAGCCATAAACCATTAAGGCAATAAAATTCAAGTAATTACCTTTTGATGGAATTTTATGACAAATGAAAGCTGAACAAAAAATATATATATTGGAATATTAATTTGGATATTAATGCGGAAGTTATGACAAATGAAAGTTTAATTTTGAAAATAGCTTGAGCTTAGCTGCTTTCATAATTAAATTGAAAATATTTATGATTAATGTGACGTATATTATAAAGAAATTCGAAAATGTAGTAGAATATTGAAAATAAAAAGCTTTAATTAGAATTTTGAGTTGTAAAAATAAAAATAAAAAAAACAAGATTTTATTTTTTTTTTTTACTGTATATTTTTTAATTCAATGACATAATATTTAAAATATACTTTACATTAACTTTTTTTTAAAAATTAATTTTTGTATTTTTTTCAAATTTAATTTTATTTATTTTTTTTTGTTATTAATTTTTTTCAACAAAAATCGAACCCATTATTTGAAGTATATTTAAATATTTTATTTATTTTAATACATATTTTATTTATTTTAAATACATTTTTTAATAATATTTAAATTAAATACAAAGGCAAAGTATATTCATCTTAACCATATAGAAATCATATTAACGCTCAAAAAAAAAATAATAATAATAATAATAAATAAATAAAAATAAACAATTTCTGTTTATCCAACAAAATTTCAATTCAAAAATCATTTATCAAAATGTAAACACCTGGAAAAAAAGCACAACTCATACAATGCAATCCCTTTCCCGAACAAAAAAAAAAAAAAAGGAAGCCCAGCCAATTAAATTAAAAAATTGTCAGTTGAAAGGGGCACAACAAAAAGGAGTAGCTGCCACAGCATGAGAACAACAATTGAAACAGTGTTGATAGCCACGCCCACCCATTTCAATTGATTGGCCCAAAGAGTTTAACAAAATTGCTGCGTAATCCAGATCGATGCTCGACCTCGACCATCAAAGAGAGCTAGCTCTATGTTAGTTCATGTGGTGCAACGACTTTCAACTTTTCATGTCAAATCTTTTAAGAGTCATCAGCATCATTTAGGCGACTGCATGATAAATGATGCACACTAGGTTCCAGGCATCAGTTTTGCTTCTCTTTAACTTCTCTATTCCTCTTTTTTTTTGTTTTTGTTTTTTTTTTTAACGGAAGTCGTCTTCAAACACTGCAAAAGTGCACATCATCATCAACAACATCGTTATGACAACGACGCAGAAGATCATTAGCGAGTTGCTAAACAACAAGCAAAAGTCGGAGCGCTCATAACAAGGATAGCCAAAAACTTTTGCTTTGCCAAAAAGGAAGAAAAACAAAAAAAAAAAAAATAAGTAAATAAAAATTGATGGTTTTTTTTTTTTCTGGGAAATTTAGTGCGAGAATTGTTGTTGTTGCTGCCGCTGCTAAAGCTAAGTGAGGAGAGTCGTCTGTCTGCCTTGTCGCAATGGGAGCGCAATGAATTAACCGCAACACTTATCACTAAACGCAGCGGGACTTTTTTACAAAATACTCCAGTTCTTGGGAAAAACGCATTTTGGTTACTTAAATGTTTTCAGTTTGTTTTGATACTTGTTTCAAAATTGTTGACTTTGGGCATATTGGTTTTGTGAAGATTAAGCAATATTGTTTGTGTATAAAAACTTTATGTCTGGGATTAGATTGTGAAGACTAAGTGATGTTTTTATTTTTTTATTTTTATTTTTTGTTAAAATTTTTTGTCCGTGATTAGCATTAGAAGAGTAGTTTAATATATATATATTTATTTTTCTTTTATTTGAATTAGAATTATTTCATAATATATTTTTTAATTTTTTTTCCAACTATATATAGTAGATTTAATGTCTTGGATTGGAATTATAATAATATTTTAATATTTTTTATATATTTTTAAATTAAATATAAGTATATATAAGTAAACTTTATAAATTACATAGCTGTATAGCCGAGTAGGAGGAAGAGTCTAAACCACAACTTTGGATTGCATGAAAATACTAAAAACCATTGCATCAAAAAATACTAAAGGTATTTTTTAGTCTAAATAGACACAAATGGAGAAGATCGATATTTGATAGATTAAAATCTTGCATTTCAAATAAATAAAACGTAAGTCCTATGTATTATAGATATAAGATGGATGATGTTTTGATAGATTGGTATCTTTCACTTAAACTAAAAAAGACTGAGCCTTATTTATTATATAGTTTTAGAGGAAGAATAAGCTCGGATTTTTGAATAAACTAAAATTAACTAAAGATCATATCAACTAAAGGAGAAGCTAATAAAAATTAAAGATGCAAAGTTTTAGCACAGATTAATCTAAATTCTCGAAGGTTTATGAAAGATCAATTCAACTGAAGGCGAAGCTAATTATATAATATGTAATATAATAATATAAATTATAGAAATACAAAGCTTTGGTACAGATTAATCTAGTCTTATGCTGTATAAGCTATGTCCATCTATAATTTTACAAATTAAGTATTAATATTATGAATTCGAATTCGAATTCGAAATGAAAGTAAATAAGCTAAAAGTAAAGTTCATTGTAACAAATCAAATCAGAGGATCACTTTAAAGGGAAGACAGCCATAAATGGAAATTTGAATTATGACTTTTGAAAGATATAAAGTTAAAGATTTCATATACAAATGAAATATTTCGAAAAATTCGAATATTATCATATACTCTCATTGTTAATCCATTGAAAACAGAGCATCGCATAGCCTTGACTCTCATTGCTTTACTTAAAATATGGTTTATGGGCATTGGCGGTGCCTAAATGGAGCACACAATGGGGCACAGCTGGAGCGTCGACACATGAATACTTTATGCACATATACACATACATATATATATGTATATGTATATGTGGCTCTCTACATGTATCAAATGATAAATGATAATATACGCAAATTTGTTTATGAGTGCAGCTTCATAATTGATGGCTGCACTTCTCTGGCAAATTTGTTGTGTGTGTCTAGCTTTTGGCTTCAATCACAATTGTTACACTAAAAAAAGTGTACGGCTTGATTTTGATGCAAGATTGGTTGAAGCACGGCATCGTTAACTGGTTTAATGGCACTCTAAAATCAACGTTAATGACTCAATTCGTTTGCCACATATACACTGGCCTGCCAGGAGCTAACATAAAACTGAAATCCGCAATGGTAAAGGCAAATAAATCAATATTTAAATTTTATTAGTAGCCAGTGCTGGGCAACGGGGCGTATGCGCGCTATCAGCAAACCGAACGAAACGAATGTTTGCTGCCCTTTGCTGTAAATAATTGTTAATGGCCGCATAAATAAAAACAAACACGCGTTCGAGCTATAACTTGGCTGCTTGTTAAGTAAACATTTGCATTTACCACTGATTTACACACACACACACACACACACATAGGTGACTTAAGTGTATGTGTGTGTGTGTGTGTGTGTGTATTGGTTTGATGTGTGTAACAAGCTAACAAAATAATAACAAGCTATATTTTAATAAGCTTACAAAAAGCATTTGGGGCATGTCAATTTGGCTATAGCCAAGCATTGATATTATCACAAAAATCAATAATTAATTAACATATACATAAATAATGCAAAAGTAACTAAAACAAGATTTGAGTATTGCATTGACAGAAAAATCAATGGAAAATCCATAAGGACTTTTAGGTTAAGCAAATATGTCCAAAATATTAACTTCTATATCATATAAGAATATAAAAAAGACGAGATGCTTATTGGAGCTAAGAAATTAAGATTTATTTTTTTAAAGAAAAAAAATTTAGAGTATATTTGAAGTTTATTAAAAAATATATTAAAATATATGCATTTATTTATTTAATATATTTAAATTTATAAACATTTTACATCTCATTTAAATCATAAAAAATATATATATGTATATAATTTTTTCAATGTAATAATTCTAATAAAATATAATAAAAATCAAGCTAAAAATTAATCAAAATTTAAAAAAAATTTAAATGAAATAAAATTGTTATAGAGACAAAGTCTTACAATATAAAAGATCGAATATTTTCTAATATTCTTGTAAATAAATTTAAATTTACTAAAATTTATAAAATATATGAAGACATATTTATTTACTTATTTAATATATTTAAATTTATACAAATTAAAAAAAATATATAAATAAAATAAATTTGAATAATTGTGATAAAATGTAATAAAGAATAAATATATTAAAATCATGATAAAAAATTAATTAGATTTTAAAAATTTAAATAAAATAAAATTGTTAAAATTGTAAGAATAAATATATTAAAAACATGATAAAAAATTAATCACATTTAAGAAATTTAAATAAAATAAAATTGTTACAAACAAAAAAATTTTACAATACAAAAAATTGTTTGTTGTAATAGTTGTATTCAAATAATAATAATTTGAAGATGCTGCAACACAAAAAAAATATATGCTAAATATCTAGACTATGTGCAACTTCTCATAAGAGCTTAATTTATTCTATATCATAGCTCAAGTGCTCATTGTATGACTGCTCTCACATAAATACTAAAATACTTCTAGCTATTATTCAGAGAGATAAAGAGATAGATGCTTATTTTTATTGACAAATTACTCTATCAAAAAGCGAGCTACTTTTATAAACCACAACAATAAAAAATAGTTTCGCATGCTTTTGCTCATAATAATAAGAAGTGTGCGATTGGGTATGGGAGATACGTATATATATATATATATATTTATATACATGTGTGTGTGTGTGTGTGTGTGTGTGTGTGTACTCATGTATGATTGAGGCTGACGGGTAATGATAAACATTTTGTTGTTGTTGCTTTGGCTTTTTACTTGGGCGGGTAATGGCAGTCGTATGTAATGATTATGGGGCCACTTTTCTCATAAAAATTCAGGCGGCAGACTCAATGATGATGACCACGCTTGGAGTCGAGTCAGCTGTTGATGTCAAAACAAGCAACAAATTAGACTGCCAACAGCAGCAACAACAACAACAACAACAACAGCAACGAGCACTTGAATTGAATCATTGATAAACACAGAAGCGACGGCTTCTATTGCCTTTGATTATGCCACTCGATAGAAGTTTTCTTGTTTTTTGGGTGCTTTGGGCGCTATCCTGATTATGCAGAAAGTATTTTGGCAACACATCTGGGTCCACACACACACACACACACACGCACACCACATAATAATCATTATATTTTATTATGTATATTAACACGAGAGCGAAACCCACACGAAATCAACTTTACCAAATTTTCCCCAAACACTCGAAAAATACACGAAAAAAAAAAAAAAAGCTGAAGCAAAAAACTTGAGCGCCTCAATCGTCGTTTGTTTTATCAACCGAAAATGCTTCAATAACAAAACAAAAATGTTTGCCAAGGGGCACCCACTGGGAGCCCAACAGCGCCAAAGACAGACAGGCGCAGATCATGGAATGAATGGCAGCGAGAGGTTGCTTCAGTTAGATGGTTACGCTATGAGGTGGGCACCCGGTAAAGTCTGCTTTGCCTGTCGCTCCTTGATTTGCTAATTCTGTGGGTGTTCTCTGCGCTGTGTCTCGGGCATTTAGACATTTAGACAAGCGAAAGCCAAGCGGACGCTTTACTCAATTTTTGGAAATGTTCATAAATGAAGGGTATCATGATTTTTGTGAGATGTGAGTGTATGTAACAGAGAGGAAGAAGAAAGTATTTCCCAGCTATATATATTTAAAGAAGCGCTTGAGTTAAGCTGGCTAAAGATGTCTCTTTGTCCATATGAACGAAATGAGCTCATAAGCAAGAATTGAATTGAATTTTGAAATTTAATATTTTTTTACTGTGAAAATGAAGAACTTTTTCAAGAATATTTAATAAAATTTTATACAAAAAAAAAAGATGATATAAATGCTAAACACTGTAAATTTACAAATTATTTCATAAGCTTTATATGAATATATGTGGTAAAAATAATATTAAACTTAAATAAATAATTGAATAAATGCGAATTATTCATGTATATCATATATATTTATATGTGCCGTACGAACTTAGCTTTTTCAGTGGACCCTCAGTTAACGAACGTCTCGGATAACGAACATTTCGCACAACGAACACATTTTTTTTTATAAGTTTCGCTTAACAAAAAAAAAATTGTTTGAAAGCATTTATTCTATGAAACTACGAAATAGGGGAAACTTATTATAGTGCTGTCCATTGACCGTTTTAGTATTTTTAGTATTTTTAGTATTTTTAGTATTTTTAGCACTATTGTTTTATATAGGAAAAATGGTTCATGATGCTGGAACGAATTGTGTTCGTTTACCGAAGATCCACTATATTTCGATCTCAGACCATTTACTTCTTATCGATCCCATCGATACATTTTTGATGAGTAATTTCAGTCTATAAAGAGCAGCAGCAGAAGTCGGAGTTGTGAGAGCGTCTTCTTATACTTATTCTTAAATTCAAATTTGTTTAAAATTAATTATAAATTATAATTATAAAGTTACAAATTTGTTTTTTTTTTTTTTTTTTTTTTTTTTTTTTATTCGAGGGTCGCTTTAGACTGGAACGTATGCTTTTTATAGTGCAAGAAAATTTTTAAATTTGAATTTCTTTGAATGAAAAAATATTTGAAATAGGAACTTTGAAATCCCAGTCCTGGATATCTGAGTCCAGGCTAAGAACCAAAGAATGCTTATTATAACTAGTCGGATACTCCCGTTCACATCAGCATTATTCGTTATATAAAAGAATCATAAAATGCTTGATATAACACTTGAGCGCAATGTTTAGGGTATCTCTTAGTCGAGCACCATCAACTAGAGCTCTCTCACTTGCTTTCTTCTTCATTTCCCTTTTATATATATATTTTTTTTTTTGCTTTTTTTCTCGGGTTTTGTGTTGCCTTTTGAAATCGAATACCGCCTTTTTCGGGTGCTGCTGCCTGGCGTCTTTCAAGTTTCAAGCTGACTCGTCGGCTGTCCATCAATTGGTTTCTTGGGAGACCAAAATGTGAAAAGTCTTTTAAGCATTTGCTACATCACTTTAATTTTTATAAAAATTAATTGCAACTCTGCTAAAGTTAAAAGTAGATATTGGGCTAATACAGCATATTCATATGTAATGAGCTTCTTCTTCTTCTTGTTCCACCACTTGTTTATAGGAAATTAAAGATTTCTTCTTGGCTTTTCATACAAAATTCAGTTTTTCGAATATGTTCTTAATATTTTTTCCAAATTTTCTTCAATGCCAACGAAATCCAAATGAAAGATATAATGAAAAATATTTGTATTGCACTAAATTCAATTTTCGTTGCACTGCTCACAATATCGATGCCACAGAGGCGAGTGAAGAGACTTGAGCAAGTCTTACGTGTCTCGGGACAGATGCAGGACTCGTTGGGCTTCATATATGTTAGCTGTGACGAGAGTTTGGCCTTAGCAGCCGGATAATAATAGCAAACGACAAAGAAGCCTTTCAGCATAATGGCTGCAGCACAGCCAATAAACTCCAGCATTGGCATCATCACCTGGACAAGGGTCTTCACATGATCGTAATGGAAATGCGATGAATTTGTCTTGGTTAACCTTTTAGATTTGGCTAGCAAATCTGATACCCATAGCCTCACTGTTCGACCCTCCCAGTTGTCGAGGACAGCGACCTGATGATTCTGCACATAAAACGTATTCTGGCCAACTTCATAGCTACCGGTACCGATGGTGCGACACTTATCGGCGAATGGTTTGCACAAATGCAAATATTGTTCGGCCATATTTTGCAAGTGAACATTCCAATAGACGAGATTCATATTGGAGAGTAAATATCGTCTGGCAACCATGTTGCGCAGTCCATTATGTACATGCACCATCTTCAGTTTTGAACGCTTCGTATACTTGATGAGCAGAAAACGTGAACAGGCATCCGATGGTTCCATTGGATTACTGCGGCATAAGAAATTCATGCTACCATCCAAACAGGTTTTGTTCTTGGGGCATATTGTTAATTTGCTGCCAAAATTAAAATAGTACGGATCCCTTCTTTTAATAATTAATTGGCTAAAATTATATATTTTAACCTTCGTCAAGTCATCACGAATATAACTAACCATTTGCATCATCAAGATGAGTAATATTTGAAAATTTAGAAGTTTCATAGTGATGAAGCTATTGGCTAATTGTTAAAGTAAGCTGAAATTGTAATATTTATCGATATATTTGCAATCTTAATACTCATTAGTTAACTGACAAAAAGAGTATATTAGTTTAGTGTAAAGTTTGTCTTGCTATTGGCTTGTATATATATATATATATATAAAAAGTATTTACATTTTATACATATGCCTACTTATATATAATTACATATTTGCAATACATACTAGGCAAATAAAACATATTCGAACTGAAGTCAGCTGAGTGAGTGTGTGAAAAACAATAAACTGGGTGAGTTTTAATGTAAATACGAATTCATTTTCAGAATTTAAAGACATCAGACTGATTGAGAATAATTTAAGCAAGGAACGAAATGATAAATTAGGCAAAGCTGGTTTTAAATTAAATAAATATGTAATACTATATATATATTTTACATTAATTCAATATATATTATTATTAATTTATTATAAAGATATATAAATAAAAATAATTATTATTAAATTATCAAAAAATATGATCAAAATTGTAAATTAAAAAAAGAGTTTTTTTTTTTCAAATTATTTTTTTTTCATTATGTAAAAATTACGATATTATCAACTCACCTATATTTGATCAGTTTTTTTTTTTCTCGGTTATACTTTGTGCGTCCACGTCTAATATGAAAACATTCTAAAGTTTTTCGGTTTATTTTCAATGTTTTTCTTTTTTTGGTAGGATCACTTTTAATATTTAAAAAAATTAAAAAAAAAAAAACGGAGTCCTATTGCATTTCATATGATGATTTTATTGAATTGGTTTTCATAATAAAAATTGAAAATAAAAGTTATGATTTGACTTATATATAGGTTGATTTGTAAGAATCATTTTTAACATAAAAATGACTTTTAATATTTAAAAATAATTTTTTATTAATAAGTCAAAAACTAAATTTTATTTCTTAATTTTTTTTTTATAAAAATTATAATTGTGAATGTTCGTCTTTTTTTTTTAAGCTAAACATATTTGAATAGATTTTTAGAGCTGAATATGCCTGAAATTAAATTCATAACAAGCTCTAAGCTCTAATTTGTTTCATTTGGTTCTGTTTACACAACTTAGAATAACTTTTAATTGAGCTGCCATAAATATACAATATACACACGAGTTAAACTATTTGACTTTCCCTAGACACATGTTTGTACCTGAACTTTTCAAATAAACAGGTCAAGTTGGCTGCACATCTGCCGCTTATTGGCCAAGTCACAAACTTTGGCTATAAATTTAAAAAAAAAGTAAATGCTGCATGCAGTTCAATTCAATTCAATTCAATTCAATTCAATTCAATTCAGTTGAATTCAATACGAGCCGTGCAACTGTTTGGGGGCTGCAATGCAATATGTTTATCAGTTTATTGATTTTACTCATAGAAAACAAACATTTTTGTCCCCTTTGGATTTGCTTGATTGCAACATGTGTCACAAACACACAAACACAGAGAGAGAGAGAGAGAGAGAGAGAGAGAGAGAGAGAGAGAGTGGGAATGGCAAATGTATCCACACAGCGCCCCTTAAAGACTTATGTCAAATGGCAGCAGATCAAATATCCTGTGGTTAAAATGCGATTCAGTGATAAATGCGACACACATGAATCGAGAGAGTGAAAGAGAGAGGAGCAGAGAGAGAGAGAGAGAGAGAGTGTATGTATGTTGTATGGTCTCTAAACAAATACAGACGATTGCCCTGGACCCAGCACAGACTCTGAGCAAGGTTAGCAATGGGGTCATTTGTGCCCGTCACGCGCCCCACGCATAATCCATGCCATGCCATCAATATGATGTGAACACCATGCCCTTACCAAGCTGAGCTGACCCTCACGCCATCGAGACGAACTTCTAGCACGTTCTCTATGCTTGGGTCGATGCCATTAGTTTTGCCAGCTTTTTATTTTGCTTTTTTCTTTTTTTTTTTTTTTTGGTTTTGGTTGAGCAGTGTGTTTGCGGTCGAAATTAAATTGCAATTTCCAACTTGCTTTAGTCAGTTTCATTTTTATGGGATTTGCGTTGCGCCACGCTTTGTTGCAACTGCTTGGATACGTGCAAAGGTGCAGCTAAAGTTTCGTCCAGCCACCATTAACTGGATAAATGGGCTGCGGGTCTAGTCTGTGAGTTGAGGGCTATGCTATCTAGGTGGATAAGTAACTTTGGATTCTCAGTTACCGTTTCGCTTAATGCATTCGATTTGCAGTCGTTGTGTGTCATCGTCTTCTTGCACTTCCTACCATAGTGTTCGTCAAACGATAAAGACAATTCATTCTGGTGACTGTCGCTGAGTTAAGGGTCTAATGATTATGTCATCGAGGCAATATAAGTGAGTTGTATATATGTATATAAATATATATATGAACCTTGTTCTAATAGCATTGTTATGCATTGAAGCATTTAAAATCTAAATATATTTTGTAGCCCTGCAAGTTATTGATAGATCCCAGCCCTGGTCACCAGCTTAGTTATACTGATAAATGAAGTCGTAAAAAAAGGCCAAGAGTTCAATATGTAAAAAAAAATATTCTTTTAAAATTTTGTTAAACATTGTTAAGAATTTGTATAATTTGAGGCATTATAATAAATAAATAAATACTATTTTTTTTTATATAATGAATGAAATTACTTGCTAATTATAATTAATTAATTAATTATATATATTGAAATTGAATAAAAAAAAATGTAATGAGCAGCAGATAGATGATAGATCAGCTTTTTATAGTTATTGAAAGACTACAAATAATAATGAAAAAATAAATAAAATATAAAATTAGAGTTTTATTTCATTGATCAGCTTTAAAATCACTTTGACATCAAATTAGTGTCATGAGATCATAGTAAATAAATTTATACTTAACATCAAAACCTAATTATCTAAACATATAAATATATATATGGAATAAGTTGAAGAAAGTAATGCCTTTATTAGAGTTAAAATAAGATCAACTTTTTAAATTTGGAACTTTTTAAATTTCAAAACTAGTTCCAATGTGATCTTTCAGACATTTCAACAAAAAAAAAAAAAAATAATTAAAATAAAATAAAATTAAAAAAATAAATAAAAAAAAAAAAAGATAAAATAAGAATCATAAAAAAAAGAATCATATAAACTTACATAAATTCTGCTTGCAAAACTAATTCAGTATCAGTTCTGAAACTAAATCCAAATTGATTCACTTTCACAATTTATAATAAATATATATGTGATAAAATAAAATATTATATTATATAAATCAATTATCTAAAACTTCATTATGTAAATACCAACGGCAACTTGACTCAGCTCACAAAACTTATTCCAAAACTAGCTTCAAACTGATATCGCATTCGTCTTCAGATTCGAAATAAATCTAGAAAATAGATAACCATATCTATTATATTCACTCATAAGATTATCTTACACAAATTTCTTTCATTTCCACAGTGAGTGTATTCATAATTCAGCTTTAAGTATCTTCTCAATATACAAAGTAAACCGCACTTTCCTGTTTTTATTTGTTCCCATCTTGAATTTGGTTTCGTATTTTGTTTCTGTATTTTTTTTTTTTTTTTTTTTTTTGATATTTTGTAACTCAACTAAGGTTCATTCATTTAGCAATGTCAACAGTTGGCTGACCAGAGGCGCCTTTGTTCGCGCTGAATGTGCGAATGAATGAATGAATGGAATGGAATGGAATAGTTGGATGGCATAAGGATGAGAGGCAAAGGCAGAGGGCATAGAATGGTAAGGCCCGTTGCGACTTGGCTCTCACGTAGCCACAGTTAGTTTGGGTCGTGTCAAGTGTCGTTGTCACTGGCGCGGAAATCCAAAACCGGGTAACTTGACTGACAGACTGACGGACTGCCAGACTGCCTGGCTGACTAACTGACTGACTATGCGACTGTCTAAGTCAAGACTGAACGCTTTTGAATGGTCGTGCGAAATCTGTGCACTACCAACACTGCCAACAATGGCTCAAGCTCAGGCAACTTCAAGTTGGCGAAATGTGGCAAGAAAAATGATATGATGCCAGCGTGCTGGCCATTGCAAATGAATTTGATAAATGAACCGAAAGTTTTCTAGGACCATCACTTGGCAGGCTTGCATTTTCACAGATAAAAGCAATGAAGAGACAAACACAGAGAGAGAGACAGAGAGAGAGAGAGAGAGAGAGAGAGAGAGAGCTGCCAGCTTCTTGCTTGCATTCATAATGCAATCATTAAACAACTTTTTGCCGTCAAACGAATGCAATTTGCACAACTTGAACGCTTGTTTATTTGTTTGGCTGAAATTGTAAAGTCAAGAGCTCATTATAAGCTTACAAAGGGTATTTAAGGCGTGAGTAAAGCCAAAACTTCTTCCTGGCGTATTTTCTTGTTTGTAGTTGTAAAGTTGAAGTGAAGATGATGGAGAATAAATAATGGAATATAAAATATAAAATATAAAATTAAAATATAAAATATAAAATATAAAATATAAAATATAAAATATAAAATATAAAATATAAAATATAAAATATAAAATATAAAATATAAAATATAAAATATAAAATATAAAATATAAAATATAAAATATAAAAAATATAAAATATAAAATATAAAATATAAAATATAAAATATAAAATATAAAATATAAAATATAAAATATAAAATATAAAATATAAAATATAAAATATAAAATATAAAATATAAAATATAAAATATAAAATATAAAATATAAAATATAAAATATAAAATATAAAATATAAAATATAAAATATAAAATATAAAATATAAAATATAAAATATAAAATATAAAATATAAAATATAAAATATAAAATATAAAATATAAAATATAAAATATAAAATATAAAATATAAAATATAAAATATAAAATATAAAATATAAAATATAAAATATAAAATATAAAATATAAAATATAAAATATAAAATATAAAATATAAAATATAAAATATAAAATATAAAATATAAAATATAAAATATAAAATATAAAATATAAAATATAAAAAATATAAAATATAAAATATAAAATATAAAATATAAAATATAAAATATAAAATATAAAATATAAAATATAAAATATAAAATATAAAATATAAAATATAAAATATAAAATATAAAATATAAAATATAAAATATAAAATATAAAATATAAAATATAAAATATAAAATATAAAATATAAAATATAAAATATAAAATATAAAATATAAAATATAAAATATAAAATATAAAATATAAAATATAAAATATAAAATATAAAATATAAAATATAAAATATAAATATAAAGTTTAAAATATAAAATATAAAAATATAAAATAAAATATATATAAAATTTAAGCTAAAAAAATGAAAATATGAAAAAAATATTTACAATAACTCACAAATTCATATTAAATAAGCATTCAGCTTAAAATATAAAATAAAATAAATTTATAGACTGTTTACTGAGAAACACTTAATAATTTGAATTGCTCCACGTAAGTCCATCAAGGCTTCATCAAAGAAATTTTTAGTCTAAATAAAAGATTTTATATCAAAGTGGACTTGATAAAAGTTTGATGAGTCTGTGAAAATTGAAATACAATTTCACTGGAGTTTTGGAAGTGAAAAATCTTTCTGATAAATAGATTTAGTTACAGGCTAACATATATATTTAACTGTTCACATATTTATTGGTGAAATTTATATGTTATAATATGATATAAGTTCAATAATAATCCGACTACTAAAACGAAAATCAAATTAAATGCAAATAAATTTCCTTCACATATTTTCCACATCTACAGGGTGTTTAAGCTGTCTCACTTTAAAGCGCAATGCCGTAACTTGACTTTGTTTTTATTCTTTCTATTTAACTTGAACTTACGCAAGAGAAGATAAAGAAGCAAAAGAAGTACCAGCAGCAGCAGCAGCAGCAGCAGCAGCAGCAAGAGCAGCAGCCAGCAATCAACGCTCGAGCAGCACCCACAAAGCTTCTGCAATTAATTTCACTTTCAATTTAGCGGCGGCGGCTTTTCATTTTTTTTTCCTCGCCTCTGACTGCAAAGTGTGTGAGTTGGAGTGTGGGTGTGCAGCTGTAGCTGTAGGCGTTTGTCTTGCTCACTCTCACTCCCTCTTCCCTCTCTCACTCTCTCTCTCTCTCTCTACTGCTCGCTGTCCGTCTCTCATTTGCACTGCACATTTGACGGCCAATGTGTTGTGAAAAGTCGTTTCAAGTCACTCGCAGCCGGGGCATGGAAATTAATTTTAATTGCTACAATTTAGATAATCAAATGAGTTTTGATGTTAAGTAAATTAAACAAAAATGCCACGCCCACATTTAACACTACACACTGTTGAAACTGTTGAAAGTTAACAACAAATTAACACTTGAGCTGGCTGCTCTCATTAGGGCAGCAATGTGAACACATTAAGAGCTTGAGCATTGAATTTTACATTAATAATTTGAAGACCCTTTGAAAAAGAATTTTTTGGATGATTTTTTTTTTTTTTATTATTGCAATTGTAATTGAAATTTTATGGAATGTCAGAGTAGAATGAGAGATGTGGAAAATGAAATTTAAAAAGAAAAAAAAAAAAAAATAAATAAATAAATTGAGGAGAAAATAAGTAGATGATATGGGAAATAGAGTTTAATTTATGTTGAGTTTTTAATTTATATATGAAATAATTTTTAAGTTAGAGAAATAATACGTATATAAATAGCATAAATAATTCGTATCAAAATTTTTTGGTATTTTTTTTAATATATTTTTTTTTTCAATTTTTAGTTAGATCAATAATACGTATTAAATATATTCTTATAGATCAAATTTTAATACCAACTGAAATAGAATTCGTATTACATTTTTTGGAGATTTTTTTAAGTTGCCTAAACTCCATTATCATTTGCTATCGAGAGCCACTTCAATCTATCTAAGCCTTATAATTATGATAGCCCAGAGCTTTAATACTTTGCTTAGCAAACTTTACAATGTTTGAAAAAAAAACTTCAAGTTCATTAGGTAACCGAATAGTTTTTTGGAGTCTGTGGAGTGTTTTCATCTGTTTCTTTTTTCTATCTTTTCTCTTCTTCAAATCAATTAAACCTTCCTCAATTATTAAATTTGTTGTAAACATCAAATTGCAATCAGCAACTTCCGCTTGAAGCTTTGCCACGGTTCCTCAATTATGCACAATTCATTTTTTTAGTTTGTTTTTTTTACAGCTCGCACGAACTTCCCATTAGCCTAATTCTAGAGCTTAGGTTCAGTTTTTTTCATTTCCACACTTTGGTTGCGGCACCTATCTGGTTTGGGTCGGCCGGCAATTAGTTTGGGTTTAATTGATGCGCGGCCAAACAAATGCGACAAAGTGCAGCATTTGCGGCTTAAAAAACTACTTGAATAAATCCCGCCCGAAAATAAGAGTAAATGTACTTCAATGCTTGAATATATGTAGGTCTATAAATGTTAGAGATGATTGCGTGTCACAGCAAATATTTGGCTAAGTTGCATAAAAGATAAAATTTAAGTATATCACACGAGATTTTTCAGTTAAATATAAATACAAAAATTATATCTTTCGATTCAATTTGAAAATTAAAAAAAAAGAGTGAATTCGCTGCGTTTCACAGGGCTGGGACTTGAAAGTTTAAATTCAATTTCCCTGGCATTTATAATATTAAAAATATGCTTAAGGTTTCAAAAAAAATTTATTATATAATATTGTAACTAATCGATAAATATCGATATTTTGCAAACATATACTATTGACGCTGTCTGTGAAAATTTCTCTAGAACGAGGTCTAATATCTAATAATAATAATCTAATATCTATTATCTAATTAAATACCTAATTTTTTATTTTTGATATTTACGGAAAACCAATATTTATCGTTATTTAGTGAATCAAATATATGAAGTCATGTCTATATAGACTGTTTTTAAGAGCTTAGGATATTATTTGGAAACTGAATCAAATTATTTAACATATTATATGGAAGCTTATCGTAAACTCCAGTGACCGTAACTATTATAATTTTTATAAAAAAAATCAAGAAATAATATTTTTTTTTAAAGTTATTTAAACGAAATTATTTTTAATTATTAAAATTGATTTATATGATTAAAATCAAAAATAATTATTACAAATAAATTTTGATACAAAAATCATAACATAACTTTTATTTTGAATTTTTATTATAAATTATTATTATTATTATTAAATTATTAATATATTTTGTAAACTCCTTAAATCATATATCTTCTTTATTTTAAAGATATTTTGTGCTCAATCGAAAAGCAGAAGATTCCAATGCGATATTTATCGATTTCAATTAGATTTGTTTGTAGTTTGAATGTCTGCAGCTTTTAAAATAATTTAATGCATTTGAATTTATACTAGAGTTAGCTGCAATGCCCAAAACTTTTCGATGAACTTCGCTAGAAAAAAAAACCCACAAATTAAGCGGCACAACTTTTGGGCTAATGCCCAAAGCTCGTTTTGGTTGAAGGAACTTTGAGACATGGCACGCAAAACGAGACAGGTGAAGAGAGGGAGAATGAGTTAAAGAAAGAGGAAGAGATAGATAGAGAGAAAGAGCCCTCATTAGTTGCACAGTAATAAACACTTAAGTGTTCGCCATTGTTTTGGCAGGACATTGAGAGAGAGAGAGAGAAAGAGAGTGGCGCTCTTCGATGCTGGTCCAAAAACTTATTAATTATTAATTTACTTTTATTTATGTATCTCGTGTCTGGCTGACTGCATAAAAGCTTTCGTAATGCCTTTACTTTCGCTGTTGCACGAGCCAGCGAGCTACGCTTGGCCTTTTGGCTGTGTGGATCCTTACGGGTTGAGTATGTGGTCATGGCAATAAGAGCTATTGCTTGGCATTGTTATTGCTCTTGGCTATTGTTGTTGTTGGTTTTTTTTTATTGTTTTTCGTGCTCTTGTATTTTATTTCCTCTTAGTTTCTTACCCTCAGCGTGCTAGGCAGCGTAAAGGCCAATTGACTTCTTTTAACTTTGACATTTTTACCGTTACGGCTTTTGTTGTACATATTTTTCGCCATGCAGCGTCTAGTGCTGTGGCCAAAGCATGTCCTTGGCATTTAGTGTTTGCCTGACTGAAGGAATATGGAAGAAGGAATTGTATTCTCTATGCATTTCTATATCGATTAGAATATGCAATTTGACTTGAACTGAACTGTGAGAATTTGTATAAGGAGATGAATGCTTTTAGTTTGATTAAAGAGAAGAAATTTGTTTTTTGGTGAATTTATTTGGCTGTGGCGAGAGATTTGATTATATATTTCAATAATATTTTTTGCTGGCAAATTTTTGTAGTTGAGTATTTAATTTTTTTTAAATTTATTTTCGAAGAAGCTCTAAGTACTTACAAATTTTATATTAATTAATTATTAATTTTTAATATCGCATATAAACCAATACATACAAAAAAAAGAATTTTTGCATCGTGAAAGTCAGCCAAATGAGAAAAAAAGGAGAGATTTCTATACGATCGTTGAAGAACCGATGCAATCGATTGCTCACTGAGTTTTTTTCTTAAAGTGAGAATGAAACACATATTTAGGCAGACATAACTCTGAGAACTCTGTTATTAACACATGTTTATAAAAGAAAGCATTAAACTAAATTCAACCACAGAGTTTAACTGTGTGTTTCAGCATAGCCCTAGCTGGAATAGTACAGTGGATCCTCGGTTAACAAACACAATTCGATCCAGCAGCTTGTTCACTAAGCAAAACTACTTTTCGCTAAATAAAAAAATAAAAAAATAATAAAAAAAATAAAATAAAATAAAAATAAAAAAGTAAAAAAAAAATGCTAAAAACGCTCAATTGACAGCTCCATAATGTGTATTCGAAGTTTTCCCAATTTCGTTCTTTAACACAGACAAAAATTTTGCATACAATAAATATTTTCCAACTTTTTATTGGTTGTTCTGTGAAACATTGTTCATATAGCGAAATTTATTTATAAAAAAAATAAATATAAATAAATAAATAAAATATAAATATAAAAAAATAAATAAATAAAAATGAGTTTTGTTATGCGAAATGGCGTTAATCGAGCATCCACTGTATACCTCAATGCCCGCTCAACAATTTTATATATATATATATATATATATATATATATATATATATATATATATATATATATATATATATATATATATATATATATATATATATATATTATATATATTTTATAAATATTTTTATAAAATATATATTTATATATATTTTTATATTTTTTTTTTTTTATTTTTTTTATAATCTATACAATCTCTTTCAAATGAATATAAACCAAAATGTTAAACACACATTCAATGCCTCACTTCACTTCATTCAATAATTATCTTCAATGCATTACACTGCAACAAAACCGCTTAAGTTTTAATCATTGGCATTGTCAAATTGCCATTGAAAACGTAATCGCGCCGCATTAAGCCTTATAGCATTACCACAAAAGCTTAAATTTTGCATTTTTGTGGTCTTAACATATTTTCAATTTGAATTGCATCAATATTAACTGGCTCTGATTTTAATGTCTATGAGATTTTTATTTTATTATAAGCTTTATGCATTTATTTTATATTTTTTTTTTTTTAATTTTTTTTATATATTTTTTTATTAATATTATATGCGCGCCATAAATTGAAATTGTTGTGCCATCTGCTAGGCGATGCATTCAATGTATAATCAATTTGCAGTTAAAATTTGTGCACATGACTCCGAATGGCTGCAATTGAGTGCCAGCAACAGCAACAGCAGCAACAAAAACATTTCCCATGTAAATTTATTAAACGTTTTTTCCAACTCCACCTCCTGCTCCTGCTTCTCCTCCTCCTCCTCCTGCTAATTGTAAAAAAGCACCAGCGTAGCGCCAAAACTGAAATTGCAGACACATAAATTTGCCACAGACAACAAGCGGCGTCTGACATTGAAAACAGCTAAAAGTTGTGGATAAAACGAGAGTTTTTTACACTGGCCAGGGGTGTGAGATCAGGGCTGAGTACTTTGGAATGTGAATGGGCTCTGCAGACGTGTTCAAGTGTCGCAACTCTAATTTATTTTGGCAACGGCAACGGCAAACGGCGAACTGCAACTGCAACTGCAACAGAGCAGACCAAGTCTTAATTAGCCGCAGACACTTGACGAACAACAACGGCAACTTTTTTGGCCAACAACATGGTCAATTGTCTCTTGGTGGTCATCATCAAGAACTCATTTCCCGTGCGCACAGCAGGGTGCGCCACTTCTTAAATGGACTGAAAAAAAAAAAAAAAATAAGTAGTGGAAGGCGCTCGAGTTCTCCCTTGACAAGTTTTGCTGCCTAATCAAAAAGTTGGACTCGCTGCTCCCACTCGGTTTACAGTTTCCGTTTTGCAAACTCTTGAAGTTTTTTTTTTTCCCACAGCTCTAATTATGAGCATCGTTGTTGTTTTTTACATATTTTTTTTTTTTTGTGAGCTGCCAGTGTTGATTAACCCAGGCAGGATTAGCCATGTGTGTGGCTGCATATGGCATAGCTGCAGCTGTAAATTCCTTGCCCATCTCATTCATTCTAATTGAGTTTCGTGTGAGCTGCGACAGACAGACAGACAGACAGACAGACAGATGGGCAGGCCCTTGGAAATAAGAAATGGCTGCTGCAGTAGCTCACTTCACTCAGTTCACTCAGTTTGATGCATGGCATTTTAATAGGAAACCAACAGGAAAATGAAGATTAAGCTGCTGTTAGATACGCTCGGCTTCCTGCTGCTGCTGCTGCTGCTGCTACTCCTGCTGCTGCTGCTCGTCCTGCTGCTACTGCTCCTCCTGCTCCTTTTGCTTCTGCATTGACGAACTGCTGAAAATTGCAAAAGAATACGAACTTAGTAATGGATTGGAATTGGTTAACAAAGGAGCAGACAGCACACAGTTGAACTGTGCATGCTTAAAGCATAAGGATTTTCGTATTATTTTTATAGCACATTGAGCAACACTGGTTTAAAGGATATTATTTTATTGTGTATTGTGTAATATCTAAGCTTCTGCTTTGCATAGCTAACAGCAATTTAATGGCATGTTTAAGTGGATTAAAGCTTTATATGAATAATTTAATCATCATTAGCGCTTAAAAACATTGACGAAGCTTATTTTAAACAGATTCTAAAACGCAATATATATTACATTTTCCGAGACATGTATAAAAAATTATATAACAGATATAGTGAACAAAATATTTTATTAAAAGATATTACAGATATAACAGATATTAATTGTTATATATAAGAAAAAATATTATCATATATATATATTGCAAATAATAAATAAATAAATATATATCGATAAATTACATCGATAAAATACAAAACTTCATAATGCATTCAAGCTTTAATCATATAACTATTTATTTGCATTAATATTTGCATATAATAATATTTTTATTAAAATCAAATTCATTTCCAATACTGTTTACTAAAGTAATTTGGCAAAGCAGTTTACATTGATATAAATCCATATATACACATGTCGATAGTTGAAAATGATATGGCATTTCTTTACCCTCTAACCTGCCTCTTTCACTTTCTTACATATTTTACAACACGCGCGTTAAGTAAAGTTTGTCTAAGCAAACACACACACACACACACACACACACACACACACACACACACACACACGCACACACACAGTTGAATAGTCAAGCTGCTGCACAAATGAAAATCAATTTTTGTAACTTGGACTTATTCGAAAGGAGCAAACAGAAAGATGAGCACAATATGATTTTGAGTAGCACTCATTTCTCTCTCTCTCTCTATCTCTCTCTCTCTCTCTCTCTCTGCATGTGTATTGCAATAATACTTGTAGACTAGAATAGAGAGGAAGAGAAAATGTGAATGAAGAAGACGGCAACAAAATATAGAAAAACTTTATCGCTGGGCAAAAATCTATTAAGAAAGTTTTGCCACAACGCAGCAGTTTAGTTTTAGTTGAGTTTTTGTTTCTTACCCACAGTCGAAGAAGCTGCAAAAAGTTGCAGTTGCCTTCGTGTTTGGCTTTATGAGTTTACTTTGTTGTTGTTGTTGTTGTTGTTGTTGTTGTTGTTGCAGTTGCTGGCAAGCTGCCTAGATAAGTGTTAGCGATAGGCTATTGAAATGGTAGCAGATCCCGAAGCGTAAAACCCTTTTGGAAAATGCTTTGCCAAACAAACAAATCAACGCAGTTGCCTTTACCTTCTCTAACAAGCTAAAAACATTTCACTTAACAGTTTGCGAGTTGGCCAAAAATTTTGCTATACATTGTGCGTTGACACTATTCTCAAAAGTCAAGTCAACTGCAGCAGCAGGAGGAGCAGGAGCAGCAGGAGTAGGAGCAGCAGCAGGAGCGGCAGCTTCAGCATTTGCTTTTGTTTTTGCTTGACTCTGACTGAAAATCAGTCAGGAAATTGTTTTGACTTTAGCCGCGAGGCATTCACCAATTGAGTTTTAATTAAGAAAGTTATGAACGCAAAAGCAGCGCACAGTTCTAATTCAATTTGCAATACTCTCCACAAAAGTAAAAGCCAAAAAAATAAAAAACTCAAAAGCTCAGGCACACGCACTCTGCTTGTTAGCCAAGAGTTTGCACTTTGGGTTACAATGCTGCCGACTTGAGTTTAAGCAAACAAGCAACATCAATGCCAGACGACATATCAATTGTCATTATTTGTGTTAGCATTGCCATTATTTTATGAACGCAAACAGAGCACGAAAACAAACATACTTAGAGAACCACCCAACGTTCATATTGTGGCACCCAAAAGTCTGTTGAAATATTCAATAATTCCTATATGTATACGCGTATATATATGTATGTATATATATATTGTATTTTTAACTGTCGAACTTGAAACTACTTTTTGTCAAATTGTGCTTATTGCTTATTTCACAAGAAAATATGGCTGAGCAAAACTTTTATTATTGCATTGCTTTCTTTTTCTTTAAACTTTTGTGTGCCGTATACCCTATAAAGTGAGGCTATGGGGAGTATACGATTATGTGTATTGCTAAAGAGATAAATAGAAGCGAGTAGCTTTTTTTGTGTACTCTCTCTATCGATTGCTTTATCTGTTTTTTTCTTTCTATATATATCTGTCTCTTTCTCTATATCTCTTGTCTTTATATATCTATCTATTGCTTTACCTGTTTTTTATCTATATATCTCTGTCTCTTCATCTATCTACTTGTCTTTATATATCTATCTATTGCTTTAACTGTTTTTTTTTTTTTTTCTATATCTCTGTCTGTATCTCTGTATCTCTTTATCTGTCTACATCTCTCTTCAATTAATTCTCACCGTGTCTTTTTATATCCATCTCGCATTTAAATTATTTCTTTACGTCTTTCTAATTCCATAGTTATCTCTATCTATCTCTCTTCATAGTTATTACTATCTCTCACTCTGTATTTCTTATCTCATATCATCTATCCAACTCCTATTTTCTCTATTTTTCTCTATATATGTCTTATTCCCCACTCTCTTTCTATCCTTCTCTTTTTCTCCATAGCTCTTTTGCTCTTTATCTCTCTCTTTCTCTCTCTCTTTCCCTAGTTTTCTCTCTCACTCTATATATATATATATATATATATATATATATATCGTTTTCTATCTATCCTTAATCCTCAATCGCTCTTTAGCTCTTTCTCATTCACTATCTCCCTATCTCTTTCCCGACCTCTTTCTCTCACTCTCTATCTCTCAGTCTCACTGTCTCTCTCTCTCCCCCTCTCTTTCCCTCTCTCTTTGTTCTACTTCTATCCATCTCTTTCTTTATCGAACTCTCTGTTTCGATCTGTATAGTTTCTCTAAAATTTTCTCTCGCTGTATCTATCACTCTCCATCTATCCTTAACTCTCTCTCTCTCTCTCTCTTTCTCTGAATCTTTATCGATCTTTAACTCCAATTCAGTTTAAAGTCTTAACCTAACTTACTTCCATCAATAATTCAGCTCCAGTCAGCTCCAATCAATTCCATTCAATAAATGTTTACAATGCCAACTAGTAATGTCTGTTACTTAAAGGGTATCTCTAAGTCTGCTCTCTACACCAAATCAATTTGAAAGTCCAGTGAAATGTGATAGCATTGATGCGTGTAAAGTTTGCTATTCCGTAAATGAAATGACCAATTTGCGGGTGAGTTACAAGCGACAGCTTATATTGCATGGATATTTTTATTATAACATGATTTCCTGCTACGGATAGTTAGAGTGTAAGGAAACGGAAAAATCAAAGGCTATATAAAAATATACTAGCTAAAAGATAAAAGAAGCGCAAATAAATTGAATTTCCATAAGAAAAGAATAGATAATCCTAAAGGCAAGCTCTTGGCTCGTTTAACTTGGACAAGTGACTGGGATACTTTCTATCTCTTTTTCACACACTTTGTTTTGCAATAGCATGTCCTTTTGAATTCTAACGACACCTTAAAAGCTAATGAGCATTGAGTTTGAAATTTTAAAAGAGCCCTCGACATAAATATATAAATAAATAAAAACTAAGCATTAGGCAAAAAAACAAAAATGAAAAAAAAAAAAAAGGAAAAAAAAAAAATTGGAAGCTGAGAGCAAAGCTGGTCACGGCGTTAGCCTCAAGAGCTGAAATAGTATGACATGTACGTGACACGAGTCGAGTGTGAAGCCACAGGAGTAGCCAGATAGAGAGAGACAGATAGAAAGAGAGAGAGAGAGAGAGCGAGTGTGTGAGTTAACTACAAGCAGCAGGATGCCTGGCAGGACACTCTGCTTCCTTAGATGTGGCCAGCGTGTTTGTTTGCTTAACTCGAGCTGGAGTTGAAGCTTGCTTGCTGCTGATGATGATGATGAAAATGATGATGATGTTGCTCTACTGCTGTTGCTGTTGCCAGCATTAGCCACAGCCCAAGTGTCAGCATTGAGCATGTCCTTAGCAATGAGATACGTTGGGTCAGCTGCCAGAAGCATGTGTCTAGCAGCTACCAGACATGACCATTGCTCGGCTTGGCATCGCTGGTTTGTATTTTAGTTGTGAAATGAAGATAAATGTTTTAATGTAAAGCTAAAAAGGATAGAAGGTAACTGACATGTGTGTGTGTGTGTGTGTGTGTGTGTGCCACTGAATAGAGGTCTAGGGAAAGTTTTTGTAATGGAATTATGGCATTATATTAGTGCAGATATATGCATATCATAAGCTTTAGCTAAGTACGTGGATAATACGTAATGTAAGCAAATGGTTTTACACGGCTTACTGTCACGTTCAACACATTCGTTAAATTAGCTGAAACAGCTCAAGTGTGCTATGACCAGGCTTTACTGTACAAACAGGAGACTTTGAGAGTTTGAGCTTTTGAGTGAATGGCATTTTATATGGCTCAACATATGAAGCAATTTACTTCAATACTATATATTTTATTTTATTTATTTATTTATTTTTTCATTTCAGATTACATCTGGTACACTGAGAAAATCAAAGTGAAATGTTGGAATACATAGTTGTATGTACATATATATATTAATGTGAGTAAGGTGAGTACATCAAATGTGAAGCAATATATAAAATGTGTAATATAAAATATATCTATATGCTGTCTTATATAATTTATTATTTATACATATAAATGAAAAAGTAAAAAAAAGGATATATTTAAATATAATATAAATAGATATATTTATTTTTTTACTGATTATGCTTTTTGGCTAATGTGATTTGGCTACAAAAATAAATATATAAATAAAATAAAATTATATGTCTTTCCATGCTGTTTAATGTATATTGTTAGCACATATTCTTTTTAATAACCATTGTTCTTGCCTTATCTGAATAGATTTGGCTACAAAAACTAAAAAAAATAAAAATAAAAATAATATGTTAATAAATCAATATTTCAATGAATACTATAAACCATATAAAAGCTATTAAACATTTTTTTTATGTTTTTAATATTTTCTCTCCTTTTCTAAATTAAACCAAGCACAGGACAAAAAATAAAAAAATAAAAAAATAAAATAAAATGAAGAATTAGCCTAAATTTCAATAAAAACTATAAAAAAAAACATAAAAACTAGAAAATACAGTTTTTTGTATTTATTTATTTATTTGTTTTTTCTTAATTTTTAATTTTTAGTTTTTATCAGTTCGTCTTTTATTCTATACGAAATCGAGTACGACACTCTAGGTTAAGACTTGTAATATTTTTTTGTTAATATATTTATTTGTTTTTTTTTTTGTTTGCTTTTTGTAGACCTTTTAAAATTACTTTAATTCAATTTATTAAATTACTTTAAATTAAGCTACTTAAATTTCAATTGCTTCAACTAAGAACGCAGAGTCGTCAAATTGTCTTCCAGCTTCGTTAACTGCCAGAGACAACAAATTTCAATAAAAAAATTATTTCAATTATGATCATAGAGTATTTCAGTCAATTAATTTATATAATATATTAATTATATATATATATATATATATATATATATATATATATATATATATATATATATATATATATATATATATATATATATTTATATCTTATATATAAAGAGATATTTTTATGGCATAATGAAAAAGACTTAGAATATACGTAGACCTTATAAGCTACATATTGAAATCACTTTTAGTAAAAGAAAAGTATTCTAATTATTTATTCATTTATTTTTTTATTTAATTATTTCATTTTTATTTATTTTTTTTTATTTTTATATATTTTTTTGACTTCATATATAAGTTTTATTTCTTAAAAAAAGAAACATAAATAAAAAATATTGTTACAGCTGTACATGTGCTTTCTTGGTACACTGTCATAATCTCAAAAGTAACTCTAATATTTTCTCCCATTTTAACTCTCTGTCAGCTTGTTAACTTTGGTCTTCCCAAATGCTTTATTAACTTTTCTACCACATTCAACTATTTTTTGATAGCTCCCTTCACAATGCTAAATTGCTCTCCAAAGTATTTTTTCGTTTTCCAGATCTCTTACAATATATATATATATAAATGGAAAAAAAACTGAAGTTTTATGTTTGTTTAAGCTGGCAAACGTTTTTTTTATTGCTCTGTTTCATTTCGGTTTTCTTTTCGCAATATTTCGGCATTAAATTTTCATGCCCAATCGCCAAGAGTTGCTCCAAGAATATATATGTGTGTGTGTATGTATATATTTTCCACATTTTGTATTCATGGCGCGTTTTCTTGTTTTTATTAGAAAATGCAACCAAGCAAACCGCAACAACAACAACAACAAAAGACCGCAGACCCACGGAAAAAAAAGAAAAGAAAAACAAAACAAAACAAAATGTTTATTTACATTGGCGCGAAAGGAATTTCTTTTCTCTTCTCATCTTGATTTTTGCTCTTGTTTCGGTTTTCTTTCTGTTTCTTTTCTTTTTTTTTTTTTTGGTTTATTTTGTTTGATGAAAATTATTTCAGCATAATTTGTCTCATTAAAATTCCATAAATGGCGCAGCGTGAAAAGGAATGAATAATAAAAAAAAAAAAACAATATTTAATTGCTTTTTTTTCAACGTTGCTTTTTATTCTTGTCGATAAGAATTGATTGCGCTGCTTCAACACCTCGCAAGTCAACAACATTTCAACTCAGCATCATGCTCTGCCCTAACTGCCCTACCTACCTGCCCTACTTCTTCTTCTTCTTCTTCACCTTGTTTTCTTTCATAATTAAAAGTTGTGTCAGCCTCTGTCTGCTTATGAGATATCCTGCTGATACCCTATCTGATGTGTTGCTGGGCGGCTGGGCTCTGGTCTTGCGCTTCTTGTCTTTTAAATTCTGTTTTTTTTTTGACAGTGCTAAATTAAGCTTGGATTATATTTCATGTTTTATATTTGGGAAGAGTTGTATTGGAAGCATTGGCAGGAACTGTATACGAAAAGGTGTAGTAAATAAAAAGTATATGGATGGAAAGTTATCTTATTTAAATTTCATTTTTTCATAATTTTTTTTAAAATATTATCTTAAACCATATTGTAAATATATTCAATATTTCCTTTAATCAAATCTAGTATGACATCTGTAGATGGAATTAATCGGCTAATATAATGTTAAAAATAAATAAATATCAATTTTTTCTTTCAATATTCCTTTTGTTTTTCTCGTTATTTATTTTTTTCTCAATGTAATGTATGCTTGTCTTATAATAATATTTTAAATATATAATATTTAAATATTAATATTATAAATGAATAAATGTACAGATAATAGTAATAATAATAATAATAATAATAAAAATAAATAAATAATAAAAAATAAAAAATAAATAAAAAATAAATCAAGCTTCCACTTACTATTTATTTATTTTTTATTTGTATTTTTTTTCTCAATATATAATAATAATTATACGTCTTATAATAATATATTTAATATATAATATTCAAATATTAATATAATAAATGATTAAATATGAAGATAATAATAAACAAAATATTATATTTTTTTTTATTTTTATTTTTTCCTCAATATAAGTTATGCGTCTTATAATAATATATTTAATATATAATATTTAAATATTAATATAAATATAAAGATAATAATAAAACAAAAATATTATATTCAAGCTTCCATTCACTATTTATTTAATTATTTATTTGTTAATGAAATAATATTTTTAATTTTATTTAAATCTTCCTTTGAATTTTATCTAATATTTTATTAGTCGACTATTTCTAACTATTTGACTATACGGCATGGTAGTAGTGAGTTTATTTTGAGAAAATTTTCTTTGAGCACAGTCAAGTTACAATATTATATTATACAATATTATATTATAGTCGACACTTTTATAAAAAAAAAAAAGAACTACATGCATATATATTTATATAGGCTATCATCTACTTAACCTTTAAACATAAATACAATTCCTGAGTTATAGTCCAGTTTTTCTTTAGATTTAGCATACCTAAATCTTAAGTGTTCACAGAGACATTTCCTCTGCCTTACATTGAAGGTTTATGCCAATGTGAATTCGCCTTATTTCTTCACATACGTGCACATATTGCACGCACATGTTTTGTTTACAGAGAGAGATATATACATATGCATTTATATATATATATATATATATACGCCCTATGGTCAGGAGTTGTTCTTATGCATTGCATCCCCGAAAATATTTTAAAACAATGCGCATAGCATATGGGCGTCTGCCCTCATAAAAGGTTCAAATTCATTGGATTTATTAAATAGTTGACCTTACAGCTTGCCAGCTCTCTGTCTCTCTCTCTCTCTCTCTCTCTCTCTCTCTCTCTTTCAGTAGGGTGATCTTCCTGTTTTGCTTTGTCTCTCTCTTGCTCTCTCACTCTCTGTCGACACGCGCACCCACTCACATTATTTTTTATTATTTTGACTTTATCTGAAATGCTTATCCATCACTTAATGCGAGGCGCCCTGCTCCCCTCGTTTGGTTGCTGCTGCTGTGGCTGCTGCTGTCATGATCTTTGGCTGCGTGCACCACAATGTGGGAACATGCCCGGCTCGGTCATTCGTTTGATTATGATGACATTATTGGATGAGCCCAACTCAACCAGCATCATTTGCGGTTGCGGCCTGTGGCTGAGTCCCTGCCTCTGCCTCTGTCTCTTGTCTTCAGGCTTTGGCTTTGATCTGTGGCTGCTGTTGTTGTTGTTGTTGAGTTTGCCCTTGATCGCATAATTATAGAGGGGCTTCAATGGTTTTTTTTTTTGTTTTTGTTTTTCGACTTACGTATTTTTGCCATACGTTGCTTCCTCTTTTACCCAGTTTTAGTATCTCTCGGCCTCTCCCCGTTTGCCTTCGTGCAACATCTGCTGCAGTAGCCGTTGCAGTGGCGTGTCGTCGGCCACATTTTGTTGCTTGTGTCGTGGCCCTTACAATTTTATAATACCCTGGCGCTTATTGTATATAAACAAAGAGTATTTCAGTTATTATAAAGAGAGAGAGAGAGAAATTTTAGAATGAATATTTTTTTTTATTTCAATATGCAGCATATATATATGCATTTTTTAAAATTATTTATTTATTAATTATTTATTTTTTATTAACTTTTCTCAATTTGTAGTCAATTTTATACTTCTTAAAATTAATTTTAAATATATTTAACAATAAAAATAATAATAATTAAATATATTATTAATTCAAGAATATTATTAAATTGGGAAATTTTTAAATTAATATTTTATTCTTTTCCCATCGACTGCATTAATTTTCCATTTAAAATATTTCTTAGCTAGATATATTGTAATGTTAATATTTAAATATATTTATTTTTATTAATTATTTTTTTCAATTTATCAAATATTAAAATTAAATGTTATTTATTCAGATTTATTTACTAGTTATATTTATGCTCTATTAATATATAGACACAGGGTATTTCATAGTCTTTACTTAAATTTATAATTTCTACATTATTTTTTTCCTCTTCAGTTAATAGCTTGATTTTTTTAGTGCATTTCGATGTCACAATAATTTGAGCGCAACATTTTCATTTAATACGCTTCATTTGTCGCTCTGTTGTGACATTTTCATTTGTCAGCAGTTCATTAGTCAATGCTCGCGCCTCAATTTGTTGCAGGACCTGACGCCTGCCTGCCTTACTGCCTGGTGTGCTGTCGATATAGCGAGCTCTCTTGATATTCGATAGCTTAGCTATTTTGAATTGACATTAATTTATGTGCACATATCGTCACCTTCTGTTACCTATGGGAAACTATTGAGGAAGAGGCGTGGGATCGCCACTTCAATGCGTATAAAAATATTTGTATCGAGAATTGATATAAATAAGGTCAGCCAATGAGGGTTGATTTAAGCCAGAAATGAATAGCATTCTGTGAAAGTTCATTTTATATTTATGATGAGGTCAAATTGGGTCATTCTATAAGCCGAAAGCGTTGCCAGATTCGAACTATATAATTTAGTGGCATTAGGAATATTACAAAAAAAAATAAAAAATAAATAAATAAATTAAAAATAATTGCGCCCAATTTTGAATAATATGTATAATAATATATAATATATAATATATAATATATAATATATAATATATAATATATAATATATAATATATAATATATAATATATAATATATAATATATAATATATAATATATAATATAGAATATATAATATATTAATATATATATTATTGAATTAAAATTGTTGATATTTATTTTTAATTTAAGGACAGTTTTTTTTAATTTATTTATTTATTTGTAATTTGTTAAAATAATTTAATTTTGGCTCAATTTGTAGATGTATGTTATTTATGCTTCTAGTTTAAAATAAATATATTTTTATTTATTTTATTTTATTTTTAATTATTTTGTTTAACTATATAAGTTCAGTTTTTAGTTATGGTACATTAAATTACTATTTATTATTTAAGAATTTAAAAATGACATATTTTGATTATATTAATTCAAAACTTATAAAATTGATTTATAATTTATTATTGAATAACTCAAGAAAAGCAAATAAATATATGAATATATTTAAAATATATATATATAAAAAAAAAAAACATATAAATACATATATTTCTAAGCTAAATAAAATTAACTCAGCGCATTTTTTTTTTTAATTTTTTGAATATAAAATTATATAAAATAAGAATATAAAATTTTAAAATTTTAAAAAATATAAAATTGAAATAAAAGTAAAAGAAAATATTTTTAACAATTTATTTAATGATATTTATTTATTTAATGATAATAATCTAATTTCTCGCATTTCACTTTGTCATATGGAATATTTCTATTTGCATTTGAGGTAATTGCAGTCACATTAAGTGTGTGCAGCTTGGTTGATTTTATTAGCAATTCATGTACCTGTCCCGTTTGCCACTAAACATGTGCCAGCTCAACCTGTCAACGTTAGCTTGGACAAGAGCCAGCACAGACCTCCATTGCTACGTCTGCTGCTCCGCTTTTCAGCTGTTTAGCTAATTTTTTTTCTCCCCCCACAGCTTTGGGTTAATTAATTGCGTTCCTTTTAAATTTGAAATTAAAACAACCTTAACCCGAAACTGGCAGTCTAAACCGACACCCAATTCAACCGCTCTCCCAACCCCTAGTTGACACCCTTCCCTTCTCGCCCACCCCTCGTCGACCAGGCTTAGCCCTGCTCAAGTATTGCCAAAACTTACGCATAGCTGGCGCTTAATTACAGGCATTCGTGGGTAATACACACACATGCATACACTCGCCCTGTGTCTCTCTTTCTCTCTCTCTCTCTCTCTCTCTCTCTCTCTGTCTTTGTGTTTCATTTTCCCAAAACGTTCCGCCTGCGCTCCTTGCCAACGAGCAACGACAAATTCCACTCAGAATTCTGTTTGCTGGCGTCGCGTGCGGTGTGCGTTGCGTGTTTTATTTTTTGTCGTCTGATTGGAAAACGTGCGACGGTTTTCTTTGACGGTAACGGTACTGCGTGTGTGTGTGTGTGTGCAGACTCCAGAAGTCTCTGTGTGTGTGTGTTTGTGTGCATTTCCCAGTTGGCGTGTTCCCATTTCGCTGCCTGCACATTTTTCGCGGGTTACAATTTTTTTTTGTTTGTGTCATTTCTTCGGCTAACTTGGTTTGCATATATATATATATATATATATATATTTGTGTGTATGTGTGTGTGTGTGTGTGTTTACTTCATCATATGGCGCGCATTTTGTGTGCTTCCTTTGCCTTTGCCTGGCAGCAGGGCCAACTTCCTGAGGCGTCCTTTTTATTATTTATTTGTTTATTTTTTTTTTTGTATTTTTTATTTATTTTTACTTCAGTTTCAGTAAATTTTTTGCCCACGCGTTGATTTTATGCTAAATTTACCGACTTTATGCGAGCGTTTATTGTGTGCATAACTGTCGCTCCTGGCCTCAGCCAGGCCCTGCCTGAAACTCTTTGAATAACTGCACATGGCACTGCAATTGCACTTGCACTCTACCATATATGCTTCATATAATATTGTGGCGAATTATAATTTTTAGCTGCGCTTTGGCTGGCTACAGTTCCTCAGCTACCTTCTTCCTTACACTCGGTGTGTGTGCAGTCAAATGCAAATTTCATTTTATGTTTTTGCATTCATGCAAATCAGTATTTACGAGCGCAGAACTTGGACTGCGCTTTTGACAGATGCTTTCTAACCGAAACGGGGGTGTGGTTCACCCCCCTGTGTGTGTGTGTGTGTGTGTATGTGAGTGTGGCTCGACAAAACAGTTAGATATGCTAGTTAGTGTAGTATATATGTAGTAGTATATATGTAGTTTAAGTATAAGAAGCATTATAGTTTAGTTGACTGAAGAAATTTCAAAGAAGTCGGGAGGAAAGCAGAAAGAGTAGCAGAATTTCTTAAGAGTTCTATTAAAGGATTATAGTTTCGTTGGCTAAGGAAATTGCTGAATAAGTTGAGACGGAATATATTAGCTATGACTATGACAATTCAATGGTTAGCTGTAAAAGAATAATAAAAGCTTTATGCAAAAAGTTCTGCAAGAATTAAAATTTTATGAATAGAAATTGCATAAGAAATAAGGTAATAATTGCATAATGGCATAGAAAAAAAAACTATAGACAAAGTTAAGAAAATATGAGAAAACAAAATATGAAAATTCAAAGTTGTGAAAGGAGATATATATATACAATATATTGAATAATGGGATACAAAGAAAAAAATATTATATATTATAATATATTATAATATTATATATTATATATATGTATATATTTGCTTGCATTTAGTTAAATTTGCATTTTCCATAAATAAATAATAAAAATATAAAAATAAATTAAAAATAATAATAAATTTCATTAATATATATATATATATATATATATATATATATATATATATGCATTTATTTTGTTATTTTATTTATTTATTTTAATAAATAAATAATAGTAATCAAAATATAAAAAATATATTTAAAATATATTTATTTATTTATTCACTTTTTTTATAAATTTGTTGAATTTGATATTTATTTTGTATTTTATTTATTTTTATTTTTTTTTTAATTCCTTTAAAGATATTTTTCATTTTTTTATATTTTATATATTTGCTTGTGGATGAATTTATTCAGTTTTTTTTTTCATTATTTATTTATTTATTTTTTTTAATATACATTATTTTATTTTAATTTTTATTGTGCATTCCTTCAAATATTTTTCATATTTATTTTTATAATTTTTAAAACGTCTCAATCTTGGGATTATGCGAAAAATTCATTTTTTAATTATTAATAAAAAAATGTATATTGATTTTAAATAATCACCTCTTTCCTGTTTATTTCCAATTTGTTGTAAGCCCTTTACTTCGAAGGCCTAAAGTTTTCAATAAAAATTTAATATTTTTTATTTCTATTTATGTATCCTAAAAATACTTCCGAAACTTGATTTCATACAATTTTAAACAATTAATGTCATATGCAATAAATCCAATGCATCACAATTCATAGCAAAAGTAAAAGTTTCAGAACTTTTTATCACCATTCGAAGCAATTAAAACAACTTTGTTTATCTTTCGACCTGCTGCACTCTAAGCAATATTTTTGTTGTACTAATTGCTGGGCGAAAGAAATTACGGCTTCAAAGCTATTCAACACAAATCTAATACAAGTAACTAAAAAAAATCAGTAAATATAAATTGCATTTGAAGTGAGAGCCTAGCGGAAACTCATGAAAATACAGGATATTACACAAATACTGATAAACGACAACAACAACAAGAAGAAAAAGAAGAGCATGATATTTCTATAGGCTAAAGCTGAGAGTAGTCTAAGTGGTATAAACGAAATGTAGGAAGTCAGGAAGTTTCATCTGCGGTTGGCATCAGGCCCAACTGTGAATAACAGCAGGATGTGAGCCTCTAAGGATGTCCAAACAGATGATGAGCCTCGCTCTCTCTCACACACACTCGCTCTCTCTCTCTCTATGTCTCTCTGAATATCTAGCTCTCCGTACACACACAGTCACGCTCTCTCTCTCTCTCTCTCTCTCTCTCTCTCTCTTGCTGTTTCTCTCTCACTATTCCAATACGTTCTCGCTGCACAGAGAGCACAAGAGTTTTTGGTGGTGGGAAATTTTCAGTCGAGCCTAGGCCGTGCTCTAAGTTTTTCACATTTTCATCGGCTCTGAGGACTTTTCCAGACTGCTCGCCGCTCATTGTGTCGATTGAGTTGCTCGTGACAGGACAACGGTTGCGGATAGTCAACAAATATATTTATATATATATATATATATATATATATGTATATAAATATATATATTTTGTTTGTTGAACGTTTTGGCTTTTAGAGCTGAGCATTAGCGCGCACCGACTGAATGCAAGGGATATTCAGACACACACCGACCCGGTCCTTCATTGTCGCCGCCCCACATAGTACATAGGCAAAACTTATATACGTGTGTGTGTGTGTGTGTACGTCTCTCTGTAAGTGTGTGTGTGTGTGTGTGTTCGCGTGTGTGTACGTCGCGTCGCGTTGCGCGCGTGTATCTGTGTGCGTGTGCGTGCGTGAAAATGGGCACAGTGAAAAATTGTTAAACAAAATGCCAAAATAATTCCTATAAAAAAAATTAAGTAAAAAAAAAAAAATCTATTCCAACTGCAGGAAATTGTAATAATCATAAATAGAAATTATCATCCATATAAATATTTATATGCATGCGTGAGTGTATATATATCTACATATATATATATATATATACATATATACAAATTGGTGCCGTATATTGTGAATAATAAAAGAAGCAGAAATGGTGCCAGCTAGTGTTTAGCAGTGATTGCAAAACTAAACAAAAAGCGAACGGAAAAACTTCGCCGCTCAGTGAAGAAAAGCTGCTAAAAATCAAATAGAAATAGCAAAGCAAACGTAAAGAAAGCAAAGAAAATCAATAAATTTTGGATTAGTAGCTGTTGTTTGGGCATTTCGGCTAAAACTAAGGACTCAAAAAAAAAAGTAAGCAAATGAAAACAAAAATATGCAATTTTAATTTTTTTTCTTATTTAAAATTCCACAAAGAAAATAAATTAAGCGAAATTTCACAAAGCGCGCCATGAAATTTTATTTAACAATTTTGCATGAATTTGAGTAATATATTTAACAATTATTTAAATATTAGTTAAAGCTAAAACGAAGCTTAATTTTAGTAATTTTTGTATTTATTTTTTTTTTAATTTTGCAATATTTATTTTACCTGTAGAAAGCGTGCAAAAATAAACTACACAAAAAAAAATGCTAAAAAAAAAAAAACTTTTAATGCGCTGCTTTATTATGTGTGTGAGTCTGTGTGTGTGTGTGTGTGTGTGTGTGTGTGTGTGTGTGTGTGCGCGCACAGTTGAGGTTAACACACCTTAGACATATACACACATGTCGAGCACACACACACACACACAAATACACAGAGAGCGCGCTTTTGGAGCTCACTCGCTTTCGCGCTCTCTCTCTCTCTCTCTCTCTCTCTCTCTCTTTCTCTTTCTCTTTGGCTCCTGTGCGTATGCAGCAATTTTTTGTCTGCTCCCCTTACGGCAGGAGGCATGAAAAATCGATCGATGCCGCCCCGTTACAGACCGTTACAGCAAGCCAACCCCCCCAAACCGCCCCCTTGGCCATTGTATGAACCCGGCTGCCGCGCTTATCAGCCAGGCGAAATACTCCGTTTGTAGTATGCGTACTATGCACAGGAATTGGCAGCACTGTCTGCAAAATTTCTACGACTACTACGTGCTAACTATGTGTGTGTGTGTGTGTGTGTGTGTGTAACTTTTTTTTTTTTTTTTTGATGGGGTGTTTTTTGCGCAGAGAGATGGAGAGAGCGCGTGGGCTTTGCAGACTCTCTCTCTCTCTCTCTTTGCTGCTGCCATGTGCTGCACTTGTTCTTTTACAATTTTGCTTTTGCTTAGCATTTTCTTGCCGGTTTTCTGTTATTTGCTTTCTTGTTTGCTTTTGTCGCTATATTTGTGTGGTTTGAGAGAGAGTAAATGGGAGAGACTGGGCAGACAGAGAGAGAGAGAGAGAGAGACAGAGTTGACTGAGCGCTTAGCGAATTATTAGAAATCAATCGCAATACAATGTTTTTTTTTATTCTTTTACACTAAATAATTTGAAAATTATTGTATAAATTACTAGAAATTATTTTTAAAAAATAAATCCATAAATCGCTGCGCAAATTGTTTGACAAAAAATATTGTTTGATTGAAAAAGAAACTTGTACAACGAAAATTTAATAACTATAATTCAAAAGTCAATAATAACAGCAACAACAACAACAACAACAACAACGACAGCGACAACAATTTTAATCTAGCAATTTGCCAGCAATAATGTAATCAGTAAATTGCGTCTACACTTTGGGGCAATAACAACAACAACAACAAATAAAATAAACTGAGATAAAAGTGAAAAACAAAAGACAAGACTCAAAGCGTTACGAAGATGCTTTAGGTTAAAAAAAAATTAATATATACATAAATCTACGTGCCAGTCAGAAAATAATAAAGAAACGTCTGGGCCAGCAGACAGCAGAGCATGAGCAAAGCGTGGCACAGCGCTATGCACAGTGGGGCAAGATTGAATGTTAATGAAAGTTGTTAATTAAAAATAGTTGATGTAAAAGCAGCATAGCTTTATTTTATTGAAATTGTAATTAATTCAAAATTTAAAATAATACAATTTAAAAAATTTTTAAGACAATAAAGATAAATTATTGCTTAAAATGAGTAGAAAAAAGTACATTAACTTTTAATACATAAACAAAGCGAGCAAAAATCAATATAAATAATAAAATCATTAACACTTTCTACAGATGTAATAAATCTAATTATAGTTGAATATATCTTAAAAATGTTTTTGTATCTTAATATTTACAAAACCATTGAAGATATTATTAAAAATATTGCAAAAAATTTGAATTTTTTCACTGAAGCGAAAAAAAATTAATATTATTTATATTAATTTATATTTATATAAAATCATTATATATTTTTATAAAATCATTAACATTTTCTAAAGATTTAATAAATCTACTTAGAGTTTGATATATTTTTAAAATGGCTTTGCATTTTAATATTTACCAAGCAATTTTTATTTTAATCTTTTGTGTAGATTTTATAATAATTGAAAATGTTTTACTTAAAAAAAAAACTTTAATTTGTATGCAATATTTTAAAGTAAAACTACACATAAAAAATAATAAAATAACAAATCAATTCTTTGCATATTTATATTTAGTTATATTCAGCAAAGCAACAAACAATCAAACAAAACATTTTTATTAAATATATTAATGCTAATCAAAAACCAGTTGTTTGCCCTTATCAACAACTCTGGCTTCACTGTGCTCCGTTTTATACGTTTGACAGCCCATTGGCAGCTGTGTTGATGTTATCGCCTTGGTCCACATCCAGCTAACCGCTAAGGGCTTTCAACGGTGTGGGAACATTTCAGACAAGAGAAGAGGAAAAAAAAACAAAAAAAAAAACTTCAAGCTAAGACTTCTTGCCACCTCGAAGCTTTGATATTTCCTTTTTGGCTTTGGCTGTTCTTGGCCAAGTCAATATAATTGACTTATCTGCTGCATTGCTAGGCTTCAAGTTGTTTTTGTTGTTGTTGTTGTTGCAGCTCTTTCGAAGAGGTCTCTGCGTTGCGGTTGGAGTTCGACATAATAAAGCTCGCCGGCCTCGTATTTGACTTATTGCGGTCGGAACTGGACGTTGGTTGCATCGAAAAAAAAAAATAAAAGAAAAAGATTCATTCAACTGCGGCGCGAAAGAACTGACAACAGAAAAAAAAAAACTGAATAATAAAAAAAAAAAAAAATGTGAAAGAAACACGTGAAATATTGGGTCATAACTATTGATTGGCTTTGCCGCTGCCTTTGGCTCTGCGGTCAAATTGAAAGCAAAAAGTAAATAAACAACAGCAAAAAGAACCTTTTTTTATATGCAAAATAAGCTTGGCTTGTCAGAGAGAGAGAGATGGTCCATCCATGGTCAGTGTTGGTCGATGCTCGATTTCCTTCTGGGTGCCGTCGCCTCGCAGCTATAATAATTATCATTCATGCCGCATAATAATATGCAGTTAATTTCTTATGCCATTCGCCATCTACTCGATCTAGCTGGCTCGCTACCTCTCTCTCTCTGTCTCTAATTGTCTATATCAAATTCAGTTATGTGATACGCAATTTTCCACTCAAACGACAAGTCGAGCCGCAAATGCAATTTGTTTGAACCCTCAGCCAAAGTTTAGCTGCGGCACGTCTCGGACATTCGTTATGCTGGAATTGTTTTTATAGCAAATGTAATTTTCCTTATTGTTTACATTTGCAAAAACAACAACATCAATAACAACACACAAATGTATCTATAAAGTATAATTTAATTTGGTGTGCGACCCAGCAGAAATTTCAAGATGCCTCACACAAATTTGCATTGCGTTCAGAGTTCGTGTGTGCAAAATCTTAAAAGAGAAAATAACAAAAAAAAAAAAAGTATTTTATTGTTCAGAATATACAAAAGCAGTTGCAAATTGTATTATATTTTATACATATTAATATTTTATATTTATTTATATTTAAATATAAAAACTGTTAACATATAAATATTTATATAGAAAAAATTCATATTTAAAGTAGAGCATAAAGAGCTTTATTTAAAAAGCGATATATACATACCCAATATTAGCAAAACATTTTTCAAACAATTATTAATAATATATATAGAAAGAAAAGAAATTATTAAAATATATAAAAATAGAAAAGACATTGAAATGGAACACACAATTGAGAAAAAAAAATATAATCAAAAAATAATAAATATAAAAAATTAATTAAATTTATTTATTTCAATTTAATTAATTTTTTATATTAAATCTATTAAAAAGCAATAATATTAATAAAATTAAATAAATATAAAAAGTAGGACAAATTTCAATTTAATGAATTATTTTATTTATATACCATTTTATTTATATATGAAAAATTATATAACTTAATTTGCATACTTTTTGAAAAATTAAATTTTCTTTCACAAATGAGATATAATATTGAAAAGAATAAATATATATTTTTTGCATTATTTTGATACATATATTTATTTATTATTATTTTTCTGTTCAAAGCACATTTTTCTACATTTATTGTCCTCAAATGTGTCTGCCACATTATTGTTCCATAAACTAACACTTTTTTTTTTAATTGAAATACAGAAATCTCTTAGAGTAGAACAGAAATTTCTTTTCAAAATTCCTGCCATATCCACAGCATCTTCATACATATTTATTTACGCTTTTACATTTTTAATTTTATGTGCTGCTTGACATTCGTCTGTTTCGGTATTTCGCTTGGTTATTCCAACCGCCTGAGCTGTCCATATTTAATGCCAATAAATCTTTGTTTGCCTGCTCTTCTACCGTCTCTCTCGCTCTCTCTCTCTTTCTCTTTCTCTTTCTCTTTGGTTTTTTGTTTGGCCTGCACGCCTTCTGTGCGCCTTGTGGTCGCCTCTTTGAGGCTGGCGCAATAAAATAAAAGTCTTTATGAATGAAATTTCTACTTAATGCATTCGTCTCGACCGCTACGCTGTCCACATATGTGAGCCGCATGTTCTCAACGCCCAGTTTCCAGTTTTTCAGCTCTTCAGCTCTTCAATTCTGATCTCAGCAGCTCAACATCTTGAGAATGTGTCGCTTTGTCGCATATCTTTAAGCCTCTGGCCATTTGCTTATTTCAAAAATATGCAATAAATTTGCTTTGTTGATTTTTTTTTTTCTCTTCTGTTTTGTTGTCTAATGGAATTTCATAACATTTGCATTGCCAACACATCCGCTTCAAATGCTAACGAAGGCCTCATTCCCAGTCGAACACCCCCAATTTGCATTGCTCTGCATGAGTTTTTTTTTTTACTCTTTTTTTTTTAATGCATTTTCCGCTGCATTCCGTTGCTAATTGACGACAATTAAAATTTATTAGCTGGCAACAGCAATTAAACGCAAGACCCGCACGCACGCAATTTGCAACGCTCAAAACATGATTTTAAAATGCCCAAAAAAAAAAACAACGATGACAAATTTTGGAGCTTCAAATTTGTATGCAGCAAGATCATATTAATAGATAAATAAAAAAAATATATGTATAAATATATATTAAATTTAGTTTTATCATCAAGGATACCATAAATTATACAATAATTCTCGCAGCATTATTCTGCAAAAAAAAAAAAAATATTTAAAATATAAAAATTTTAAATTGAATTATTTTAAATATAATTCAAAAGCTCGCATTAAGCGTAATCTTATATGATGCAGCTGAAATTCACAATAAATAAATATTAAAAATATTTTTTAATACTTTTATTTTATAATTATCACAAAGTGTTCATAAATAAATGCTTTATTATTTTTATTTTTTAATAATCACAAACTGTTCATGAACATAATCCGAAAATAAAGCTTAGATATTAGTAACAGTCTTAAAAAATATATTTTTTCTATTATTATTATTATTACTATTATTATTATGATTATTATTATTATTATTATTTTTTATTTATTTTTTTTCATTACATAAATTTTATTTATATTATATTTCTTTGTATTTATTATATATTTTTATTTGTACTTTATATTATTTTTATTCTAAAGTTATTTATTTTTTTTTAGATTTTTTAAAATATATTTTTATATTAAGTTTATTCAATTTCAATAATTTTATATTAATTTTATTAATTTTTTCCTTTTATTATTTTAAATTGATTTTCAATTTTATATTATAAAATATATTACTTAGATCTTTTATGGTTTTCTTAATATTTTAAATTTTACTTTATATTTTATAGTATTATTATATATTTATTTTACATTTAATTAATTTCAAAGTTCTGATGAATTCTCCTAGAATTAACTCAACTGTGCAAAACTCTTTCGGTTTAGCTCTTTGTCTTTATTAATAAATAATAAAGTATATAAGCCTGATACGAAATTTATAACATGCCTGACATACAGTCTTGCTTATTAATTAAAGTCTCTTTCATAAATTTGAAGCTTTATATAAATATATATATATATATATATTTTTTTTTTATTTGGGCTCTTTGTTTGCCTCGAATGCCGAGTGCACTGAATGTGTGTTGGGCTGGTCAGGGCGCAGCCAGTGGGCAATCAATCAAACTTAAGTGGCTGCAGCATGCGGCAGCTTGAGATGGCAGCCGGCATTAGCAGCTAATCTGCATATTGTGTCAAATGGAAAATATGCATCAACAGCAGCAGCAGCAGCAGCAGCCTCAGTTGGACTTTGAGTTTATTTATTCACCAAGTGGCACTTGCAACAAATTGGCAGCAGTTGCAGCTGAAGCTCAATGAAAGCTGCGGGTCGCCAAAGTTTAATCAAAGACAAAGACAAGCGAAAATTAACACAACGAACAAAAGGAAGACAAACTGAAAAAAAAAAAAAAAAGAAATGTAAAAAGAAATCAAATGAAAATCAATAGAAATTGCAACCCCAAGCAAAAATCATAGTTTGGCCAAACTCAAAGAGACTTTGAACCGGGTGATTGCCCTCTTTGCCGGCTCTGCGGTTGTATTAGAGGATGTGCCGCCTATATATAGATGTGTGTGTCTGTGTGTGTGTGTGTGTGTGTGCGTCTGTCTAACTCAGCTTCCTTTTGCCTGGCAGCACAATTCACATGTGATATTTATGTGCGCTCGCGCGTCGCATCCTTTTTATTGTACTCTACAGCAGGGTGGCAATAACAGAGAGTGAGATGAATGGAGAGAGAGTAGGGAGGGGGTGATGAGAGTGGGGGTAGTACCAGGCAGGAGCCTGGCGACGACAAAAAGCAACCTGAGTGTGTGCGCGGCAATACTTGTGACAAATCTGAAAAAGAAGGAAATTTACAAAAAAAAAAAAAAAAAATTATGAGTGGTTGCCACACACATACGCACACACACACTGACATCCCTTGGGCAACCCATAGCCGGCACAGGAATAAAAAAAAACAAAAAAACTGAACTCCGGGTGCTATAAAAATGTAAAATTCATTCAGAACAGCCGCAACAACAAAGAAATGACAGCAACAGCGTGACTGCGCATAAATACGTGAACAAAACAGAAAGAGAAGAGGAGGGAGAGAGAGAGAGAAAGAGTGGGAAGGGAGAAAGAGTTGGGCAAAAGTTGGCTAAGAGCAGCAGCAGCACTGCAGATAATCAATGGAATTGCCAAAGGACAACGACAAAATGTTAGTGCAGAGTGCAGTGTGTGTGCGATGTGTGTGTGTATGTGTGTGTGAAAAGCTCAGGATAAATGTACTACTTAGAACAGAAAGAGATTTTTTTTTTTAGCAGTTCGTAGCATAAGTGCTTAAGGAAGTGAAGTCCATTTATTTTATTATATAACTGCGCCTGACAGCGCTTAAAAAAGAAAAGAATTTGAAATAAATTAGAACATGAAAATGTTTAATGCTGTAATTAATGTAGTATATACTACTACCTATATAGGTATATATATATTTATGTATGCACATATATTTATATTAATATGTATAGAGACTATTTTAGTCTAGCTAGTACTATTTTCTATAACATTGAAAAAAGACTTTTGGGCAAAGAGTACATTAGAACGAGTACTAATTTAATAAATTTAATAACAAACAAATTTTATTATAAATAGGAGCTCTCATTATTGTATTAAGATTAATAAAATAAAGTAAATAAATATAAATAATAATATAATATTTTTTATAATTTTCCAAAAAAAATAAATAAATAAATAAAAATAATAAAATAATAAAATAATAATAATAATAATAATAATAATAATAATAATAATAATAATAATAATAATAATAATAATAATAATGTTTTTTTTTATTAAAAACTACTTTTTAATTTTAAATATTTCCAAATTTGATTGAGATACTTCTATAAGTTTCTGTTTTGCTGATTAAAAACTTCTTTTTAATTTTAAATATTATTTGCAAATTTTATGAACAGGTTTTTTTATAAGTTTCTAGTTTTACTGCACAATTTATAAAATATCTTATAATCATATATATTTTAGCTTAAAAACAGTTTTTACTTCTTAAATAAAATTTCCTATATATTAAAAAAAATATTTTTTTTTTTATAATTTTTTGTTTCCTAATTTGTTATTTTTTCCTTTTTGCGAAATAAATAATATAAATTTTTTTATTTATAATTTTTAAATTGCAATTGTAGTTTATTTTTTCTTCTAAATATTATTACAATAAATAGAAATATATAGAAAAAAATTTTCATATTTTATATAAGCGCAATATATATACTTTTAATTTAAAATAATATTTTTGAAGAGGCTTAAGAATACTTTTCTCACTTACAATTTGAATACAATTTATTTAAATGCAATTTATTTTAAAATGTTAACTTTATATATATTTTTCTAACTCATTCAATTAGATTGAAACAAAACTCTGTTTTCATAAGAATTTCAATTGCATTTTTGTGAACATTTCAATTAGCCGAACTGCTGCTAACATTTCCCTTTGGCTGTATGGCATTTATGTGTATATTTATTTAGGGCTTTCATTTTAATACCCATTGCCGTATTTTGTTCTTAATATTTTCACATTTATTTTCATATAGATAGCGACAATTAATTGCTATAAAGGCGGCTTCGATTTTCAATTAAATTACAGCGTTGGGCTTTTGTTGGTATTACTGGAATAAACACCCAGCTAAATGGAATGCAAACAAAGTGCTCTATAAAAATGCAAATATTTAACCTTGATGCTAGTTACACAATGCGACACACAGATGCAAATGCAACCCCATTGTATGCATGCAATATGCCACTCACACACACACACATACTCATGTGAGTGTATTGCAAGTTGAATGGCCTTTTTAACTGTTATGCAGCCTGGCATACCTTGTGCAAAAGGCATTTACATTCGCATTCGTATTGATTTGAGGCGAGGCGAGGCGAGGCGCGGCTAGTCTCTTTTTCAATTTTACCCCTGCCGCTGCTGGTTGCTGCTGCTGAATGTTGCGTTCTACTTTTGCTTGCTTTGTGCATTTTCTTTTTGTTTAAATTCAATTTTAGTGCATTGCACTTTTTGCGACGCGCCGGAAGTGCGGCCTGCCAACGACGCAGTTCGAAAGGTGGCAGCGCGTGGGCAACGGGGGCAATATATAGAAGGGCGACAGCCAGACCAGACAGAGAGAGAGAGAGAGAGAGAGAGAGACAGACAGACTGGCAGACAGTTGCAATCATAGTCATAGCTGTTGCTCTTGTGTTGCTGTTGCTGTTGTTGTTTTTGTTATTGTTTTGGGCAGATTGCCAGCCGTTGCTCTTGCAATGTATTTGTTGCACTTGGGATAGCCCCCTAAGTTCAGTATTATTTTCTTTGTGCATACCCTGTTTGAGTATGGTAAATTATTGAAGAGGGCATTCTGTTGCAGTGCCAATGCATGTAACAAGCAAAAATATATATTTTTTTAGATTTATTTGTTGCCTGTAAATTTTTGTAATTGAAAAAAAATAATAATACTGAAATAAGATTTCCTTTAGTATATATATAAATATATATATTTTGGTATATGCAAAAAAAAAAAAAATAAATAAAATAACAAAATTTTAAGCATTTAATTGTCAGTATAAGCTAACAATAAAAAATAATATATTAGTACAGTAGATTTTCGTTTAAGGAAAAAAATGTATTCTAGCATCTTGTTCGTTATCCGAAACGTTCTTTTGCATATGTTTTATCCTAGTTTTTCTTTTTTTCTGTATATCCTATACTATTATGCTAACTGATTTATTTTGAAATATATATATATATTTTCTAGTAATCACATCTGTTTTATGTCAGACAACTAATAAACTATGCCAAACCTCTCAAAATTCGTTATCAATTCACAAATTGAGGCAGATTATTTAAAATTAACGTATGCTGGCCTGAAAAAATAAAAATTATTTATGAGCCGATATATAACATGTTACATTGCATATGGTTTATAGAAAACTATATAGATAAGATATTTAAAAGAAAAACGATTTTTTTAAGGCTTGAGCCATGGCACAAGTGTAAAATAACCAATGGAAATGGCTTAACTAAAAATTAAAAAAAAATGGTAGTTTTTGATTTTTATCATTTTTTATACAAGTAAAAATAAATCAATTTCCTAAAATATACTTAATAATTATATAATTAACTATTGTATTATTTTTTATTATTCTCAATAAAGAAATTCTAATTGATATAGATCCTTACTTAAGTTATATATGATTCGCATAACAAAAAAATAAATAAAAAAATAAATAATAATAATAATAATAATAATAATAATAAATAATAATAATAATAATAATAATAATAATAATAATAATTATAATAATAATAAAATAAAATAAAATAAAATTAAAAAAAATTTAATAATAATAAATAATTAAATAAATATAAATATAACAAATAAAATAGTATACATTGAACTGTATACCAATAATTAACTATACAAAATTATATAAATTATATATTTAATTTTTTTTATCAATAACTGAGAATATGCACATTTTTAATATAGTAAATATTTTTAATATTTTTATATAATATATAAAATTATATTTTATATTTTATATAATAACATAATATATTTGTGCTCAATTAAATAATTTACATATTTACAGCTATATATATTTCCTTCTTAAAGCATATCAGCTAGCCGAGTTTCTTTCTATATAAGCGCCTTCCTTTCATTCTATTTTTGGGCACATTTCATGCTTGAATCAACAACTCAGCAACAAAGTCGATGCGACGCAAACAACAACAAACATTTCGCTTCACATTGGCGAAAAATGGCAATTTCTATAGCTTCTTCCGAAACCTTTCAAATCGATGCATGTTCTTTTGTGGTTCTTTGAGCGTTGCATGTAAAACGCAACATATATCCGAAAAATTACTTAATTCCATTGTTGAAACATTGTAATCAGCTATTGGCCAAGTTTTCCTGTTGCCGCTCTTATGGCCCTAATGGCACTCAATGGAATTTGCCAGACGCACGCAAAAAGCATTTTTTTTTCGTTATTTTTTGCAAATGTCTGCAAATTTAATTAAGGTATTACCTTTAGTCAACACCTTGCAGGCGTTCGCATTCGGACGTTATGACCAGAGAATGTGCAAAGAAAAAAAAAATAAAGTTAATTTCCAGCTTCCAGGAAAGCACTTAAGAGGCGGCACAAGCTAAACGATGAAGGAGGAGCTCACACGAGCTGCCTGTATTTCTTAGTTTTCATACCAATTTAATTGCTTTGTTCAGATATGGAGCTAAAGGCGCATTTTGATCAACCAAATTGTGATTACACAGACAAGGAGAATGGAACAGAGACAGAGACAAAGAGAGAGAGAGACAGAGAGAGAGAAGCAGAGAAACACAGAGAGAACAAGACCCGAGGGGGCGTCAGTTAATGAGCTTATAATGGAAATTGTTTGGCATACCAACAAATATAATCTGAAATTATAAATAATGTAATTAGCAAAGAGCTTTGTTCTGCTGCTAATTACAAAATATTATGCTAAACAGTTTGTTTTACTTAAATGAAAAATAATACACGATTTATTTGAATAAAATATAGGAAAATTGCTAGTCAAAGAGAAGCAAACTAGTCGAGAATGCCAAGTAAAGCAATTATAGATATTCATTTGGAATTATTTGAATGTGAATATGAATCAATTATGGAATATGGAATGGAATGTGAATATGAATCAATTATGATAGGTTTGATTTAGAACACATAGAAAAAACTAATTTCTTGAAAAAAAAATAAATAAATAAATAAATAAATAAAAAATAAATATTTTAATATATATTATTATAATATTATATACTATTTATAATAATAATATATGCTTAGGCAAATTATGTTACAAAAGTAAATACTAAAATTATAAAAAAGTATTTTTTTTTAATAATAATATTTTCTATTAATATCATGAAAAAGTTCTTGGAAAGAAAAGTACTTTTATATTTATTAAATATAAATTTATATAGATAATTTAATAGGGACAAACGGAGTTTGTAAAACACTATTAAATTTATTTCCAATTTGAATATATTTATTTAAATAAAATTAATTAATATACTTTTACAATGTTTTGTATTTAAGATAGTTTACCTTTTCTTTAAATTTAGCGTTTATATTTTTTATTTTAAATAATTTATTTGATTAATTATATTTTAGTGGCTACAAAAAAAATCTCACTAAAAAAATAATGAAATCAATTATTTAAAATAAAATTGTGGGTTGCCCTTATTTAAATAATTAAAATAATATTAATTAAATAAATTATTTGAAATAAATTTTTGTTTAACAATATTATTATATAAAAATAAAATCATATAATAATATCTAATAATAATATAATTTATATTATATTATAATAATTTTATATAATTGCAAATAATATAATAAAATATAACAATATTATTATATAAAAATAAAATCATATAATAATATCTAATAATAATAAAAATAATTTAATAATTTCACTATATAAATCAAGAAATAAGAATTAAATTAATAAAAATATAATAAAATAATTTAAAATACTTGAACAAATCAATTCAATTCCCAATATTCGACGACATAAGACTAGTTTATGTAACATAATTATGATATAAATATGAAATTCTCATATTACATATTTAAATCTGACAATAAAGAGTTAAGCTAGCATTACTATATGTCAGTCTTATATATAACAAGGTGTAAGCGTACACAAACAAACAAGCCAAACATAAATAGGTGCTTAGCTCGCAACTGTCATTAAACACGGCCAACGCCAGGTGAACTAAAGTAGTGCATGGTCTTGGTGGGGAGGGGGAGAGGGGCTCAATCGTAAGCGGCTTAGCGTCTCAGTTATCATTAACGCTGAATTTCCAATTAGTGCTGTGCTGGCTGCATATGCTGCAATGTGGGCGTGTCGCCAAATGTTGTTAACACATCATTTGTAGGCTACCTGCCTTACCTGCCAGGCCGATGCAAAGGAGTCGCAGGCAAGGTTTTACCTGTGCGTGCTGCTCAGGTAAGACCCTTGACTATATAGCTACTGTGTTTACCCAGACGATGGACAGCTCGTTTTGTTGCTGTTGTTGTTTTTTCCCTTCATTTTCTGGCAGCGCCTTGATATGCAAATATTTGCGACTGCATTGTACAGGCCGCGGCATGTGCTCTGCTTTTGGTTTGAAAAAAAAAGAAGAAAAATTGTGCGTAATGACTTTATTTATGGGCACGATGCACGACGCGGCCAGACAATAGACCCTGCGGCGCAATTCGGCCAATATTTGCATGAAGCTGAAGACCTGAGCTACAGGCTCAGGCTCTTGGCTTATTTGCTTAACTGGGCGTTATTTTTTTTTTTTACGCAAGTGTTGACGTCGCTTGCAGGCCATAAATATGAATTGCTTTAATCAGTTTTCGTTGAATTGTATAGATTGCAAATATATATATAAATATATATATATTTATGCTCATATATCAACTGAATTTAAATAGCCACAGTGAAAACACAGCTCAATTAATCATTGTCTTGATAGCCAGAGGGCGACACACAGACATAGCTAGAGAGAGGGTGACAGAGAGGGAGGAAGAGAGTGTGAGAGTGAGAGCGAGGCAAGACATGTTCCTGTGTTCAATTCATGTTTGATGAAGCACCTCGAGGCGGAAATAATAGGCGACCCTCAGTCGCAGTTCCCAATCTCCCTTATGCCCAAATAACAGACGCGTTCAACCTCAATATTTACCCTCGGCTAGGAGCTGCATTCTATTTATTTTCAAATGTGGTTGACTACCTGAATATGTATATATATATATATATATGTGTGTGTGTGTGTGTGTGTGTGTGTGTGTGCGTTGGGATTTGTGAGCAGATTTGCTCGCCCCTTTAGGGCTTTTCACTTGCGCATTGTGCGTCTGATTGTGAGTGCCACGCGCTAAAGCAAAAAAAAATAGAAAATAAAAAAAAAAAATAGAAGGAAGAAAAATAAAACAGAATAAATACAAGAAATCCTTTTGACAGGACCTCGTGTGCGCGTCGTCGCCTTTGATAAAGTGTGCTTGAATATTTTATGCCCAGCCAAACAGACACAATATATGCATGTGTGTGTGTGTGTGTGTGTGTGTGTGTGTGTGTGTGGGTCCTCTATTGTATGCTTTAAATTGCCTGCTAAATGCTTAGTTTCAATTTACATAATATATATGTATATTCTCTTAGGGGTTGCGCCCGCAGTTTTTGTTTAGGACCAGAGATAAAAAAACTTAATTTTGTATAATTTAATAAACAATTTCATTTTTTTTTTTTGTTTGTTAATTGATTCCAGGAAAAGGATGTAGATTAGTTTGTTGAACTCTGAAAGGGTTGTCTTTAATTTTTGTTAAAGTATTTTTCAAATGAACTAAAATAGAAATAATAAAAAATAATGTGTTTGATAATTATGCATAAAGAGCGAATTCTCGGAAACCTTAAAGAGTAAAAGTTGTATTTTTTTAAATGCATTTTTTTATTTATATATTTCACACTATTTTGATGGAAGGAAATTTTATATTTTAATTAGCAAATTTGCATTTTATCCTGAATGAAAATACAATTAATATACATATAAAAATTAAATATTATAAATAATATTGCAATAGAAATATTAATTTCGATCAAATTATTAATTTATAAAATATTAAAAAAAAATTTTTATATATTTTAATATTTTAAAATTTCTTAAAAATAATATTTTAAATGGTTTTTTATATATAACGTTTTTTTTTTATTAAATTAGTTTTTGTTTCCTTTAGAAAGTTTTTCATTTTTTTTCTTACAAATTAAATACAAATTTATTAGCTCAACAAATACTGCACATTTGGTTACATTAAACAAAAAAAAATATAATTAATGTTTTATTTATTTTATTCTATTTTTTAAATTAAAAATAATTTTGTATTTGTTTCTTATAAATGAAATTCAAATCAAATACATTAACTTAGGGGATATTAATACATTTTAAAAATACATTGGCTTTGTTAAACTCGATAAGGGAAAATAATGCAAATTAGCTGAATACCATTTGCAAAATTGACCTCATCTCAGCTTTCAGGTTAAATATAGAAAGTAACAAAAGGCAATCTCTTCTCAGCTTTCAAATCGCTCACATATTCAAAAGTTCTAATTTCGATATAAAAAAAAAAAGATAACATTCATCAAGAAACACAAATCGTGTATCATATCATATAACAAATTATTTACAAGATGTTTAACAAAAAATTGATTAATCTATTTAAATCAGCTATTGGCCACATCAAATTAGTAATACGTTAAAGCTCGCATTTTATTTATTTATTTATGCTTTTTTTTTTTTTTTGGCAACAAAATGTTATCCAGTAGCAATTTGTCATCACGAAATTTGACACCTTTGACAAAGAGAGTGAGAGAAAAATATATATATATAAAAATCTCTGCTCTGTGACACATTCCACTTAGATTATTTACGAGCTGTGCTTGGCTCTTGTTTTTTTTTTCTTCTCTTCTTCTTCTTTTTTGGGCGCCCACTCAAAATGGAGCGACGCGTCACATTTTCCATTCACTTTCAACGCCTTTGCGGCCGTTGAGTGAAGTTCGGTTTAACGACATTTTTTTGGGGCTATTGTTGAACATCTATTTGTTTGTCACCTCTTTTGCCTATCAGCGGTTGGCATCTTAATTGCAATTAGCTAAGAAAAATGTAACATAAAACGGTACCAGACTCGACCAACTGACAAAATCTATTACCATGGTCTATATCTATGCGATCTGCTAATCAGTTGCCTACTTACTTAGGCAACTACTACGGCAGCTACTACTACAACAAACTATCGAGTGTATCGCATTTGCATAACTGGCTGTCAAGCGGTTAGCACTAATAAACCCGTTGCTCTGGTAACAAGCCATCGAGATTTTTATTTATAAATCATTTACGATTTGTTTGGCCTCTTTGTGAGTCGTCAGAGTCGTTGTATGACTATGGCTCTCTTTTTAGTTTCAGTTTGAATTGCCGAATAACTAAATAATTTCATTGTTTTCACTAATTTGATTGGCGTCAAAAATTCATTCGAAATTTGCAGCGCGCCTGATTAATCAAAAAGTCGTATTTTTCTCATGCCCTGTAACTACACATGTGAAGGTTATGTTAGGCTATATAAGTGATTCAGTTGAGAGCTAGATTTCTTAAACCAGAGTTTAGAAATTGCAGTAATTGTTGATTATATTTTCGAGATATTGTAGTTGAAAATTATAGGGAAATATCATGGGGAAAATATAAATAAATTATTTTATTTTCGACAAAAAATGATTTAAATATTTTCTTAAATTTTTTGTTTAATTAATTTTTGTTTGCTTAATTTTAATTTTTATTTAACAAAAAATGTTTCGTTAATTTTTTTCAAATTTATTTATTTATTTATATTTATTTATTGTTATTCTGTTTAATTTTTATTATTTTTTAAATTATTGTTATATATAGTTTTTAATGTTGTTTATTTTATTTTATTTTGTTTTTAATATTTTTAAATTCTTATTATAATTTAATTTATTTTTAAATTATTATTTTAATATATTCATTATTTTACCCTGCTTCCCTGAGACTTACACCTTTTACAGGGTATCTCTCTGACACAACACTTAACTGTAACATTTTGTTACCGGTATTTATTTGGTTTTTATACCAGATAAACGCAAATTTTTTAGTGGCACTTAATTAAATGCAAAGATAAAGCAAATAAATAAACAAGTTTCAAGTTGGTTTCTCAAAAAAGAAAAAAAAAAAGTGTTTCGAAAAACGCGGCGCTTACAAATGTGTTGCGTTTTACCTGAATAAATTAATAAATTATTTATATAGGAATTTGATTTGCTTCATATACATATCTATGCATATATACATACAAATATATTTATGTATAGATATATATTTATGCATCCATTTAAATGATCAATGCGTCATGCAAAAGCAAATCACAAAACACAAAAAAAAAAAATGAATTTGCTCTGCATAGAAGCTGCACGAATAAGATTTATGACTTTGAAATGCAAAAATAAATTTGAAAACTGAACTTTATACTAGTGTTATATATGTATTTATATATATATATTTATGATTTAGTACATTGATCTGAGTGTGTTATAGAAATTGAAATTTTATGCAAGCTTAAATTATTTTAAATGAAAGGCTAACTTCAATAAAAGCTTTTATTTGGCATATAATTCAAAAGAACTTAAAACTTATATTTTATATATTCAAATACAAACCAAATAGATTGTCCGACATCATTTGTGATTCATAGCTTAGTAGTTTGACAAAAGCTTAGATTGATGAGATCATGGCTTAAGATTTGAGACTGCTCTAGTTGGAAGTGCTTGACTAGGAAAAACCCTGAAGCAGGCGATATTGCTGCGATTATGATGGAATATGAATAGAAGATATATAAAGGTGATTTACTTTATATTGTGTATGATAAGATTAGCATATTATTATCATAGACAATATAAAGAAAGTCAACTTTATATATCTATAAAGCTAAGCAAATGTCTGCACATATTCAAATTTGATTTAGTTATTGATTTATAAACATTTTTTATGAAAATCAAAAAGTTATCAATCATTTGAAGTGAGCTTAAGCTGCGTGTGCTTAAGGGCAAAATTTAATGTCAAGCTTGAAATACCTATCTTTTATATGATTATATATTATATATAGACTTGCTTTATTGATGCGGATGTTAAATACTGATAAATAATATAAAGATATATAAATACGATTCCAGCTGCTACCTTCTATTTTTTTATAGTTTCTTTAATCTATTTGCTATATGCTGTCTTCTTCTATCTTCTCTCTTTTTACAATCTTTGTATGTATATGATATATCGTTGATCTTCTATTTTCTCCATTATATCTTCCATCTTCTACAAACATTAAAAATTTTGCCAAGTATTCTTTTGGCTCTTACATATTTTTTAAAGCAACTATTAAGCTTCAAACACTCATATTCATTGGGTTCTAGTTTTAAATATATATATATAATATACAAAGAATCAATCACAATCGGTGTCTCTGAAAAACATTCCTCTCTCTCTCTCTCTCTCTCTCTCTCTCTCGCTCTCTCTCTCTCTCTCTCTCTCTCTCTCTCTCTCTCTCTCTCTCTTTCTCTCTGCTCAAATTTCTTATTCTACCACGAAATAGCTTTAGGCAGCCTTCATACACAACAACTTAATTTATATTCTTATATTTACAACAAAATATTTTAATTAAATATATATATATTTTTGATTTTGCTGTATGCCTTGCTTATAATTAAAGCGCATTTAGCTAAAGCCAGCCACGCCCAGCAAAGCAAAGCCTGCGGCATTTTTTTTTTTTTTTTTTTTTTTTTGGCAGCCACACCCCCGTGCACCAAAAGCCGCAATTTAAAATCGATTAAAAATCGACGCCTTGGACCACCTGCTGTGTGTGTGTCGACTTCATTTTTTCAGCTAAAAATTTTTTGCTTCTCTCGTGTTCCACTTATTATTATTATTATTATTTTTCTCGACAAAATTATGACCCAAGGCGTTGGTCGCACGTTGTTTATTAGAATTTTAAATGTAGGCAACGTTTTAACAAGTTTCAGTAGCGCAACAAAAATGAAAAAAAAAAAAAACCTTTTCGAACCAACTAACAAAAGCTTGAACTGTATTAAATTAACGCGTGCCAGACAGCTACTTTGAGTGTGTGTGTGTGTGTGTGTGTGAGTGTCATAAATATTTGAAAATGTGCTTCAATATTTCAGTTATTAACTGCGCTCAATGTCAACTTTATAGAAGATAAAGATAATAATTATAATAATAATAATAATAATAATAGTAAAAAACGACTTGCCTAATGAAGCTTTAATTGTCGCTTTTGCTGATGATATGACAATATTTCCAATACTATTTATTTTTTCTTTTTTTTTTTCTCTCTCGTCTTGGCCAAGTTTTTATTGATTTTTGTGTTGGCCAATGGCATGCAATTAAAATTCATGGCATTTTATTTACCAAAGCACTTCAGTCACCCGCACAAACAGAAAAATAAAATATAAAAGTGCCGTTATGTTAGAGAGAGAGAGACAGTTAGAGAGAGAGAGATAGATATACTTATATGTATATATATTTCCAATATGCTTTGACCACTCGATTACCACATATAGCCAATTTAATGGCCCTTAATCACAAATTCCCCAAAAAAAAAAATATTATATACAACATTTCACAGTAATAAAATCAAATATCTCTCTAGCTCTCTCTCTCTCTCTCTCTCTCTCTCTCTCTCTCTCTCTCTGCTTCTTCTTGTTATTATTGTTGCTTTGTCCTCGTAGCGTTATGAAATTTTCGGGCTATTGCGTTTATATAAATGTTTATCATGTTTAATTAAAAACGGATCGAAGCAGCAACGGCAGCAGCGTGTTATGAAAAAATATGAGCAATTATTTAATAGTTACGAAATATTTGGTATATATAGATTTAGAAAATGAATTATAGACGACTTGCAGAACACGGTAAACAATTGCAAATATTGCGAAAATAGAAATATTTTAAATTTAAAACTAATGCAAAATTGTTTGAGCGCAACAATAAAATATCTATAAAATTTCCAAGTACTCGAAAAAATTAGTTGAACTCTATGAATGCCTTACAAATTTCGATCTAAGGTTCAATTTGTGAAAAAAAAAAAAAATGTTTATATATTTATATGTTTATATAAAACTGAAATATGCTGAAAAATACAAATTTTGTTATATTCATCTACAAAGACTTCGCATTTTACAGGAATTTGTTTAATTAAATTTTCAAACATTTTTTCATAAATCTTTCATATATTTTTATTCTAATAAATAAAATTATATAAAATTTATTCAAAAATAGAAAAAATATTATACATAAGAATTTAACAAAATTAAAAATTATATATATATAATTTGGATAATTGTTGCTTTATTTGGACTTAATGTACTTAAAATATTTTTTATAAGAAATTTATTTATTTTTATTATTATTATTATTTTTATTTATTTTTTTTTTTTTTGCTATTTTACAGACATTTTTAGTTTTCCGTTACTTGAATTTTTTAATATACTTTAAAAATGTATAATTATTATTATTTTCAATATAAAATTATTTTTTTTTTATAAATTTAAAAAATATGTATTTATTAATTAAATAGAGAATTTATCATTTCCATTGAACTAAAAGCTTAATAAAAACATGGATATCAATTATTATCCAATAAATGCAGAATTCTCATTTATGAAATTCTCTGGAAACATATATTTGCTCACCATGCACATATATCACAGAAATTATAATTTTCTCTGAATTTTCAAATATTCAAGCAATTAGCTCATAATATAATTTGCATTCTCTCTGCCTAAAACTCAAATGCAATTTATTTTTAGAAACGATTTCAATGGAAACATTCCCATTTCTTTATAATGTCCCACAGAAATATTTTCTCCAAAATTATTTCTATGTAATTCTTCTCTTGTATAGCTTCGATGCATCCCATTAAACAACTCTCGCAATCAATTCGACAATTTGTCATTGTTTCATTTCCTAACAAAGTCAATAATTAACATGGCTTGTTAGAGGATCGTTAGATTAATGACAAGCATGTGCAGTCAGCTGTCTCTATCACATATCACACCCAACCCTCAGTCTATCTCACTCTCACACCGTTCGTTTCTCTTTCTGTGTAAAGTGCATTTGCTGAACCTGAAATCCGCCTGATAATTACGCGTAAAAAGCAAATAAAACTATTGTCAACACATTGCAGCTCAGCAAACTGAAAACTGGAAACGTGAAACGGGCTAATATCGACAGAGAAAAAGAGAGAGGGAGAGAGAGAGGGAGGGATAGAGTGAAAAAAATATACTTTTGACGTCTGTGGCGGCGCCTGCGCAGCTGTCGTAAATTCCCTATTTGCCCAGCCAGATCCCGTCTGCCCATTGTTCGGGCTTAAATGACAGGGTGCGTGCCGGGTCTGATCCGCAGTTGGGTAATTAAAATTATGTTCACACACACACAGAGAGCGAGCAAAAATTGTTCAAGGGCTGCCATGTGTGGCACACATTTGCACGAGCCTAGGGTGGAAATTATCAAAAGTAAAAAAAAAAAAAAAAAAACCTAAGCCAGAGCTCGCAATACATACAAAGGTCCACTGAGTCGGAACTTATGTAGAGCATGTCAAAGTGCAGCATCAAAGGACGACCGACACCTCGAAAAGCGAAATAAAAAAAATAAAATAAATAAAAACATTTCAAATTTAGCGCAAAAACCTTGACTCTGTGACTAAAAGGGCAGAACGGAGTGTATATATGTATACTCTTTCATTCACTCCCACTCCCACTCTCTCTCTCTCTCTCTCTCTCTCTGTCAGTCTTTGTGCACGTGTACTGAAAATATCTTGAATATTTAATATTTGGCTGGTAATGTCATTAAAAAGTTTTTGCTTTGTGCTAAATTTTGTGCTTCGTGTTGCACTGACAACCAATTAAAAACTGAAAAGTTCACAATTTGTATGCCCTATAAATAAAAGTTATGGCAAATGGGTTATGCTAAGAAAAAAAAAATAATAATAATAATAATAAAAAAATAATAATAAAAATATATATAAATACAAATAAAATATACATAAAAAATATATAAAAAAAAATATATATAAAAAAATAAATAAAAAATTTAAACAAAATCAAAGAAAAATTAAAATAAAAATAAATTGATTGAAAGAGTTGAAGATTTAAATTTTTAAATCTTTACATACATTTTTAAATATTTATTTAGTTTTTTTAATCGTTATTTAAACTTAAATATCTGTATTTATTCATTTCTTTAATTAATAATATTTAAAAACTAAAAATATTCATTCTTAATTATAAAAAAATATATTTAATTTTTAAATATATTAAGTTCTTCACCTATATAATATAGGGTAATTGTTAGTCGTGCACGCTTTGCTGTAGTTTTGCCTGTCGGGCACTTCGTTCTGCTTTTGTGAGTATATAATTTGATATATATATATATATATATATATTTATATATTTTAAAATGTTCTCAGAGTCAACTTACCGAGACAGACAGACTTAAGCTGGCCGCTGACTTGCATTCTACTCTTTGCCCTTAATTAGCAAGTTAATTTAATAACAGTTTCAACTTTGGTTACAGCTTAACTCAAGCGTTAGTAACAGCTTAAGAACTTACAAGAAAAAGTTTATAAACAAAATTATTTGTTTTCAATGCTAAGACTATTCTATTCTTAAGACTAGAACTAATTGAGAATTACAAGCAAACATCTAAGTCTAAATTGATTTGCTATGATTTCCATTTTAAAATAATACAAACATATTTTATTTATTATATTATATATTAATTAAGTTAATTATTAAGTTTAATAATAATTACAAGCAAACATTTATTGAGGTCAAGATTTAAATTAATGTTAAAATCATTCGTTATGATTTCTTATGAATCTTAATTCATTTAAAAAATTTTATAAATTATAATACATTTTAAATATAATTATAAATATTATATGATATAATAATATTATGTTTTACAGTATGTTACGTGCATTTATTTAAGTCTAGATTTAATTTAATGTTAAATTGATTTGAATTTTAATTAATTTTAAAAAGAATTATATATATTATATGTTATATATATTAAATTTTAATTAAATTATTAAAATTAAAGTCAGTTTAAAAACTTTACTCGTTTTATACATTTATTTCTTTACTTACTTTTTACACCTTGTTGCACAACTTAAAGAAAGATTTTTCATCTTAAACGATTTCTTTCCATTTTCCGAGTCTTTATTAATATTCCTTCTTACATTTTCTGTCTTTGCAGCTGCAGCAGCAACAATAAAACAACAACAACAGCAATGATGTATTGAGCAAGTCAGCCGATAAACATTAAGGGTATTCCTATATATATATATATATATATATTTATATATATATAAAAAAAAGCCCAAATGCAAACTCAATGAATTATTCAAGTGTAACGTGTAAAACCAACAATTAAAACGACAAAAATCGAAAAGGGTTCCACTTGACGTTCAATTTAATAATTAACTGAACAATACAGAGGCGGTCACAACAACAACAACAACAGCAACAATAACAATTGTTGCAGGTGCAACAGTAAACGCAGTAGCAACAACAGCAACTGCAGCAAACATTCAACGCGTGCCCCCAGTCCAAATGGCGGCACGACGTTGCCCGTTGGCACCTCCTGGGCGAGGTGACCAACCGCAAAGGCAACGTAATACGAGCATCCGGCATACAACAGCAACAACAGTTAACATGTTGCTGCCATTGGCCATGCTATTGCTGGCAACAGCAGCAACTGGCAGCAGCAGCAGCAACAGCAACAGCCACGAGCAACAGCCTGGCAGCTATGCCGGCTTGAGTGCAGAGAATGCAGCCAGAATGCTGGCAGGCAGTCCTGGAGAGATGGAGAGTAATGCACACCTTGGGATCGTTGGCGCTGGCGGGCATAGTGAAATGTCGCTGGTGCTGCCCCATGATACGTATCCGGGCTTTAGCATCAAGAAATTTAAGACACGTCCACTGCAACAGGCCAACAATGGCACCGGGCAACGTGGAGCTGGTGCTATGACAGCTGCCTATCATATGCTGGATAGTGATTATTCCAAATATTTTACCGTACTGGACGATGGCGTTGTGATGACCACGGCGGATATATCGCCGCTGGTGAATCGTCCCGTGCAGCTGGTGGTCGTTGAGCAGACACCGAATGCCACAAATACACACAATCTGCAGCTATTCGTAATGCATCGCAAGGACATGTTGCGTTTCTCGGGCTCACTGCTGGACGCCAGCGGCGAGGTGCGCGAAAATCATCCGGCAGGCACACGTGTACGCGGCGTACCCCTAATGCAGGCATTCAGTGGCTCCATACTGGACGAGGAGCTGGCCAAACCGAAGAAGGTGCGCTACACGATCATCGATGGCAATGTGGACGATGCCTTTGCGCTGCAGGAGCGTCGAGCCAATCAAAATGTTCAGGTGAATGCCAAATCGTTGACCATTGAGGGCGATGATGAGTCGGGCGTGTGGCTGGTCACGAATCGTCCATTGGATCGTGAGCAGCGTGCACACTATGATCTCTCTGTGGAGGCATCCGATGTGGATGGTTTGGATAAGACGGTGTCCAAAATACAGATAACTGTGCTCGATGAGAACGACAATCGGCCCGTGTTCAAGTCGCAGGATTATAAATTTGCCATTGCGGGCAAGAAGTCACAGAATATGGAGAGTAACAATAGCGTTACCTGGGAACGTTTTGCCATTCTGGGCAAAGTGGAGGCTGTCGATGCCGATGGCGATAAGATTGCCTATCGCTTGAAATCGCCCAGCAATGTGGTCATCATTGTGCCACAGACAGGTGAACTGATGCTCGCCGGCGAGCCAACCACAAATGAGCTACTACTCGAAGTAATTGCCCATGATCTACGCTATCCGAGTCTGTTGAGTGCTCAGCCGGCGAAGGTGTTGGTCGAGTTTTTGGCACCCGAACCCGTGTCGTTTATAATGCAACATTTGGAACACGATGCCATCAATGAGCATTCGCATCATCGTGAAAAACGACGCGTGACACGTGCCGTACGACCCACCAAACGTATTGAATTCACTGAAGCCGATGGCGATACGGAAGGCAAATCTGTATTTCAGCTGGAAAAGGAAACGGACAAAGAAACATTCAAAATACGTGACGATAATCCCTGGGTAACGGTTGAAACAAATGGAGCGGTGCGCGTGAAAAAGAAGTGGGACTATGAGGAGCTTGGATCCGATAAGACTATCGATTTTTGGGTTATCATCACGAACATGGGACATAATGGTAAGTGAGAAAATATTTTATATCGTAGATATAATCGAATGGAACTGGGTTCTAAAATCTCTTATTTTGTTTGTTTGCGAGTGCTGTGAGTCTTTGTGTAAGAGATAATAGTAATATTCATATATATTATTAGTGAAAAATAGTCGATTAATCGATTTACTATAGGCATATTCAAATATTCATGATAGTTTATCGATTAAAATGTATTTCACAATGATGACTGATAAATTCTAGAATATGGTAAATATGATAGACTAGAGTTTATGGGAAGCTCTTAAAATTTTAATCTATTTATTTATCGATTAACATTTATCGAAACTTTTTCACAATAGTGAGTGAGTTATTCTTTAATATAGTAGATATGATAGACTAGAGATTATACAAAACTCTTAAAATTTCAATTGATTTATTTATCGATTAAGATTTATCGAAAATTTGCGCTTTTCCCATTAGCAAAAAAAGACGAGCTGCTCTGCTACAACTCTGCATATTCACATTTATCATAATTTCAAACAGCTCAAATCGTTGTCAGCCATGCTAATGACAGTTTGATCGATAATTAATCGATTTTCCAGCGCGCAATATGTAATTATAATATATTTAAAACGTTTTCTTGGCTGATTTTATAATGTAATGTTGTCATACTTTGACTTGCGTCGCATAATTAAGCATTGACATATTTAAATGTCTCGAGGCTTGATGAAAATTGGAAATTGAAGCAAGAAGCGAATTATTAATAGATAGAACAGACATGGATAAATTTAGTACATAGGCAATCGTTGAAGCTAAACGAATTGTTAGCTCATTAATGGCTAATGATATGTGGTAGGCGGGCTCTGTCGACAATTTCCAATGAGTTTTAGGCTGTGAAAACAATTAGGCGACATTTTCCAATTCCAAAAAGTAATTAAGAATCAAAAATGGAAAATTTTATGGATAGATTGCTTACTTGCCTCTCCCACTGCCTCTGACCACATCAATTAAATGAAGAAAGGCAAAGAGAGACAGAGGGAGAGAGAGAGAGAGAGAGTATAGCAATGCTTTTGATCAATGAAAACTTACAATTAAGACGCAAAGCAGTAATTTGATTGGCATGGAGCTGTTCCTTTGTGCCGCATATGGCATATTCAAATATTTGGTTGTCATGACAAGTAATTACGCTTGAAGCGAACCGTAAGACTACAAAGCAAAACAAAGCAAAGCAACAAGAGCAGTTGGGTCAACATATTTGCCAATTGCTGCTGCTGCTGCTGCTGCTGCTGGCCAGTTATTTCAAGCGTAGCTCAATAAGCAAATATTGAAGCGTTTTAAACATGGACAAAAGGATACAAACGGAGCAGCCATGATGAGCAGAGACAGAGCCAGAGACAGAGCCAGAGCCAATCAAGTGAATGCTAAGTGAATGCCTACCTGACTGAACTGACTCTCGGCCTGACTAGCTGTCTCTCTTTACATCTCTCTCACTCTATCAATGTATATCTTCCCTCACGCTCTGTTCTGTTACGTTAGCAAAATGGTCTTGCATTGTATGTCCATTGCAATTCGTCATGTCTCCACTTTGACATGAGTCGCAAAAAGTTCAACTAACTGACAGACAAGCTCATGAATTGTTGAAAAATATGCATTCGCTCTGTGCAGCTCAACACAATGAACCATGTTACAGTATACAAAAAAAAAAAAAAAAAAATGTCGAATAGAGTTTGTTTGCTCAAATACCCTGTATAAATTTGTTTAAATGGGTTCTGATTAAGCTATGAGCAGCATGTGACGCAGACGTTCTGCAGGCTTAGAATGTTGTAAGGTAGATGCTTCTATTGACATCATGAATAACTTGAGTTGAAAGGGCAAATATTTATATGAAATATATATATGAAAATATATTTCTATATTTTGATTTCATCTGAGTAGAATATAAAAATGGATAGGCTATTGGTAGACGGGTCTACTATGTAGTTTAAGCCGCTTCATCTAGCTTACCTTCTAATGCTTAACTTAAATAAATATTTTATGAATTTTAAATATAGTTTTATAAACTTTAATTCATAAAACTTATTTGATTTAAATAATATATTTTATATAGTTCAAATAAAATATTGAATTTATGTTAATTCTGATCAAAGTAAATTTTGATTTGAAGAAGTTTTTAAAATTTACGATATTTAATAATAATTTAATAATTTAAATCAAATTTAATATATTTAAAATTATATATTAAAAATTTGGGAAAAAATTCTTTATTAAATCAAATATTTGTAAACTTTTAAATATTTTTTTAAATATATTTAATTAAATATAATTTTTGATATATATTTATAAATTTATTTTTAGATATATTTGAATGATTGCTTTGCTAAATTAAATATTTAACATATTTTAAATAATTTGTTAATAATAATTTTTTTAAAATTATATATTTATATATTTTATATATTGTTTCAGTATACTTTTAAGTAATTTTTAAAATATTTTTTAAATTACATTTTTTATATATTTGAAATAATATACACTAAATAGTATATTTTATTTTAAATAATTTTAAAAATTTGAATAATTTGATTATATATAAATATATTTGAAATTTATCAACAACCTGGATTTCTCTAATGCGAGGATATCTCTAAGCTGATCATTTTTCAAGTACATCAATTTAATATGTTTTTCTTTCTCCATTTGTTGCACTTTTTCCGCATTGCAATTGCTAATTGTGAACGGCAGCCAGGCTGAATGTCTGCACTGGGATTGCGCCTGTTGTTGTTTGGGGTTAGGCGAGGGCCTACTTCATCTGTCTCTCTCTCTCTCTTATTCTCTCACTCACTCACTCAATCTCTTGCTCTGTGTTCATCTGTCAGTTAATTAACAAGTTTTCATAAATTCATTCATGTTGCAACTGCATTCAACTGCGTCGCACTTCATCTGTTTCATTTGCACGAATTTCCATTAATTTTTTTTATTGATTTTGAGGCATGTGTAAGGATGATGAACTTCTTGATTATGTATGCGAATCTTAAGTGCATGGCAAATAAAAATTGTCGAGTTGCAGGTGGAATATGAATTAAAAGAACTTTTAACTGATATTTACTGTAGTTGTCTCGTACACTCTTAAGTAATAAGTATACAAAGATTAATTGAAAATCTTTCAAGTTTATGAAAGTCTCATTTTATTTATGTGGAAGATTGAATTTCGTAATAAATTCGATGGTTATACAACACTATAAAGAATTGAGTGAAATAAGTGAAATTTTTGTTTTTCACAAAAAAGTTTTTTTTTTTTTTGTAATGACTGAAGACTTTACATACTGCTCAAGACATACTTAACTAAACGTTTAACAACACTGTAAAATATTTAGACTACAAGGAAATTGAAGAGGTAGACTGAAAATATTTCAAGTTCAAGGTTATGTCTCTTAATTACTACAAAATACCTTTCCAACACTGCACTTCGAGTAAATTCTGTGGTTAATCAACACTAATACGCTTTGAGTGCCATACAAAATGCAACTTATTTAGGAAATTACAAAAAATTGTCTAAGAACTCAATGTTGCCGAATAAAACGTTTGCCCACACTGGTCTTTTGGTTAAGTGGTTCAATTTCAGAAAATAGTCAGCAAGCCACTTGAGAACATGTTCAAAAATCATTATCCTTATCCCAAGCACTTGCATGCTAAACCCAATCAATGGTGCACAGTTGTCTATCTCAATTCTAAGAGTAGAGCAGACAAGAGTGAAGGAGGATGGAATAGGTATAGCTAAGCGGAAAAGGGATAGGGGGAAAGGCAATGGCAAACAATTTCGTATGCGTTGCACATAGAAATGATTGTTACGGTTGCTGCCACTTGCAACTCGAGCTCATGTATGTCACGCACAAGCCCACACAAAAAAAGAATATATATAGAAATATATATATATGTGTGTGTGTGTGTGTGTGCGAGAGGCCACTTGTGTGCGCCAGGACATAAATGCCAGATAAACATAATTCATTTAGCAGGACAGCAACAGACAGACCCAAACAAGTAGAAAAAAAAAAAAAAAAACACTTGATAATGCGTTGCACTTGCCTCGGAGTTTAGTTGCTCTTCCTGGGAAGCTAGAGTAGAACAAAAAATTTACGACAATATTTTTCATTCATTTAAAATGCTACGCCAATACACAGCATAGAGCTAGAGAGAGGAAAAGAGAGAGAGAGTGAGAGTGAGAGTGAGAGTGAGAGATTATGCGACATGTGAGAGTTGCGGCAATGGCAACAAAATGAAATGAAATGAAACGAAACGAAATGAAATGAAATGTTGAGCAGCTGCTGAGCATGCGCAGAAACAAATGAGTTTGGGCTAGAGAGAAACAATGAGAGAGGCAAAGACAGACAGAGAGAGAGTGAGAGCGGGAGAGTGAGGGAGTGCGGGAGGGAGTGGAGTGTGAGCAAATCTATGCACAGGGGTTGGGTGGAACAGACGGTAGAACGCGTGCCAAGTCCAACAGGAAAACGCTCGTAACAATTAGAACGGCTACACCACACAAATCAACCAAACCACCCAAACCATACATACACACACCAAACCACACACACACACACACACACACAAAGATGAAATGGATTTTCGGATAATACAAATGCTTGATTTGACGCAAAAATCATAGCAAAAGTGCGGGGCATTTGCGAATTTTCGGTTAAGCATTTACCCCAGAGGCCCAGAGAGCCAGAGAAAGAGAGAGAGAGAGAGGGAGAGGGATGGGGGGTGGGGGGCCGGACTGATTGAGTGGCGCGTGTTTGTTTTTGAAAATTTCTAGCGCATTGTTTTGCCCAAAAATTTATGCACTTCACATACACACACAGACACACACACACACACACACACACACACACACACACACACTTCAAGCCAGGGTGGTTTATGTTTTTTTTGTATGCTTTGACATTCCGTCACTAATGCAAAAACATAGCGCACATGACAAAAGGCAATGCAGGCAACATACAGGCAGCACAAGGAAGTCGTATTGATGGGCGAGGGGGGAGTGGTGGAATGGGCGAGGCAGCAAGTAGCTGTCTAAGAATACACTTGATGGGGGAGAGCTTATGTGAATTGTAGAATAAAATGTAACAGCAGAAGAAATTGTTTTTGATAAGAGAAAGTTGAGAAAAGATTTTATTATTACAGTAAATTTATAGTAGATGTATATTAAATGAATATATGAATAAATAAATTTAAATTTAAAAACTATATTAATATATAATATAATTTAAATATACAGATGATGAATATGAAAGGAATATATTAATATAAATATATTTAAATAAAAAAAAAAAATATTAATATATTATTTAGAAAATATTTATAAATTGATATAAGATGAATATTAAATGGGTATATGAATGAATAAATTCAAATTAAAAAATATATTAATATATTAAAATTATTTAGAAAAAGTTTATAAATTTATATGATGAATAGTAAATGAATATATAAATGAATAAATTCAAATAAAAATATATATAAGTTAATAAATTTATGTAAGATGAATATTAAAACATGAGTACATGAATGAATAAATTTTTATTTTAAAAATATATTAATATATTGAAATTAATAAAAAAAAAATTTTTAAATGTATATAAGATGAATATTAATAAATGAGTATGTGAATGAATACATTTAAATTTAAAAATATATATATTAATATATATTAAAATTATTTAGAAAAAGTCAATAAGAATAATGTATGTATATCATGTTGGTATATACATTACTATTGCATTAACAACAGTCTGCTTAATTTTGAATGCATTATAGTATTGAAATATATAGAAAACATAGATACGATTTCACAACATTGATATTCCAATGTTAGCAATGTCTTACAGCTTAAAGAAGTATCTAGAAAAATAAATTTGCCAAATAGAAACTTCTGCAATTTTTCCAGAAAGATACCACAAAAAAAAAAAACGAAAATCTATATAATTTAGATGCTTCTTCTGCTGTTGGTAAACACTTTCAAATTGTGCTGCCAGCTTGCAAATATACCAAAAGTAATATTTTATATTATTAATTATTACTATTTCACCAAGAGTATTCATCATTCGTCATTACATAAGAAATAAAAATGCAACTGAAATTCCTCGCTTTTCTTTGTTAGCATTGCGTGTATGAAAAGGAAAATGGAAAATGCATGCAATTTATGCAGTGCAGTGAAAAATGAAAACTTGCACGCATGCAAAACACAAACAAGTAGCATAAGTTATGTTCAAGTCAAAGAGGGGATGGAGACTGTAGTTGATAATGTAAAGTTATGCAGCAGGAGGTGCAGCAGGAGGAGGAGGAGAAAGAGGAGGAGCAGCAGACAGAGCAGCAGCAGCAATAGCAGGTAGAGCTACCTTCTGCTACCTTAAGGCAAGCTCAAAGATTCGAAAGTAACCAAAAACTTTTGCAAAGCACACACATCCTGTTCGCTATTATTGAGCTATGCTCTTACACGGACACAGCTGTAGTTATCTGTGCATATTGTGATAGCAAGAGAAAAACTTTGCTTGCCACACGATGACGACGAGTCATAGTCAAAATTGCTAATGGCTAATGGCTAGCTAATATCAGAGGAACACAACTCATAAAAGTTCAAGCTAAAAGCCGCCAACGAGCGTAGATAAAGGCATCATAAATTCCAGCTGCAACTGTTAATTTTTATTGCTGCTGCACAGAATGTAGCATAACTCAAGGCTATGCATACCCCAAGAGGCAGAGGCAGCGGTAGAAGTGGGCGAAACAATCATAAATTATGAAAATGCAAATTTAAGTTTCGTGTAAAGGCAAAGTCTTGAAATCGAGTCACAAATTTGCGTTGGCACTTAACAAGCTTTTGTTCATTGCCTGCTGCTGCTCCTGCTGCTGCTCCTGCCGCTGCTACTCCTGCTGCTGCTACTCCTGCTGCTGCTCGCATACAGCCTTACAAACTTGCAAACTTGTAATTACATAATACACACACACTCTTACACTGTATGTGGCCCGTTTTGTAGACAAAACAACCCACTTAATTAAGCATTAATTTCATGCTTTATATGTATGCCATGCCAGCGCTGCCAAGTTTTGTCAAGACAAACTCCTCAAGGTTCTTCAAACATACGAAATGATCCTTACATAAAAATATATATATATTCATATTGTATATATACATAGGGATAGCATAGTAAATGTCGACAAGTTAACTCTACTTTAATTTATTCAAACTAAAGTTTAAAAGCTATTCTTGCTTAAGTTTTATAATACCATGGACTAAGTTTAATACTTCAATTAATTAATATTTGCACAAAGTATTCATTGAAATTCTATTTTATTGTGTAAGAATGATTTTCATTGTATTTGGTGTGAATTTTGTTAACTTTTTTATTTAATTTACTATTTTATAATTTTTTTTTAATTGAACAGTATTATTTTAGTGATTTTAAAAAAATTATTTATGTGAATTGTGTTAATTTTTTTTATTTAATTTACTATAATTATATATACTATAAGATAACTTATTTTTAAAATTAATTTTTTGTTTTATTTGAATAGTATTTTTTTTAGTGGTTTCTTAAAAATGATTTAGTTTAATTGTATTATTTTTTTTATTTAATTTGATCATTTATTTATTTTAATTATTATTTTTATTTTTTTTCAATTTAACAGTGTTTAAAAATTTTGTTTTTTAGATATTATTTGATTATGTATATTTTTAATATATTATCATCTAACATCAAAAATCTTTCTTATATATTATATTAAGCGATATAATAAATATAGCTTTTAATAAAATAATATTTAGTAAAGTAGTAAAGCATTGATATATGTATGTATATATAGTGAAGCTCAATTGAATAGGTTTGCATATTTCAAGTGATTTAATCTTTCTAGTTACTTGGACTCTACTTAGACTTTAATATATTTTATTGTACAACTTATTACAAGAATTTATTTTTCCTCTTCTAAATATAAATTGCGATTGTAATTGAATTAAATTCCATAAGAACTAATTATTGGCAAGTAATTTTTATCAAGCACACATCACAACAAAAATTTGCCTTGCAAATCAGTTACTTCTTTCATTTGAGATTCACTTGAACATTTTCAACATGTTTTACAAAATTCGCATTTTTCATATGCTGATGCCTTATCAAATTCCTTAATCCAATTTAAGAGTTACAGCAAAATGTACTCTGGTCTAAGTAAATTAGACTTTTCTCTTTTACTTCACAGTAAAATATTTATTTTCATTTCAAATTTGTTTTTACAGCATCTGTTTTATGTGTTGTTGTTGCTGTTGTTGTTTTTCCAACCAGTTTTCTTTTTCTTTTTTTTTTTTGCATTTAATATTCTGCTGAATTTCTAAGAGTTGCCATTCGGAATTTTGAAGCACATGTTTGGCCCCAGTCGAGACTCAACAAAAACCTCCAGTAAATATCATTTATGGCATATTTCATTTTGATGTTTTGCTCGCTTCTGCAGCAGCAGCAGCTGACATCCATCCATCCAACCATCCATCTATCCATACATCCATCTATCCATCTGTCCATTCGTCCAGCCAACCCGACCTCGTAGCTTGCGATGCTCTTCTGGGCTCCAAAGTGTTTTGGCCTAAATTTTAAAGAGCTGCATGCGGCGCGCGAAACTTGCGCGTCGCAAAAGTTTGTGCGGCATACATATTCTATATGCTAAAGGCAATGGGAGAGCCTGATGCTGTGGGCGTTGGGCGTGGCAGCGGCAGCTGTAGATAGTTGAGCAGAGTTGTGCATCAGCGAGAGTTTTTCAATGTGACAGTTGAGCATGGTAAATATTTAGCAAGTTTTAGTTTACGCTACATAAAATATATTGTATGCTTATAAATTTATGTGTGCGAGTGTGTGCTAGTGTATATGTGTGTGTGTGTATATATATATATATATATGTATTTGTGCTACGCAACCTTCACAGGCAGCGAAATGCTTACAAAAACAATGCCCAGCGCACAAGAACAACAAGTGTGTCACACAGCTGGGTGTATATATATATATATATATATATATATGTATGTATGTATATGTGTGTGTGTTGGCGGTATATTTGGGGCTTACATGCTGTGTCACAGCCAAACCTGTAACAGACACACACACACACACACTCTCCCATGCTTTTCCATGCTTTTCCATGCTTTTCCATGCTTTTCCATGCTGGCAATCTTAACCCAAATTAAAAATGCAAATCGTCTTTTTTGGCCAACAGTTTTGACAGTCAATTTGATTGTTAACGATTTTATCGTTGTTGTTGTTGTTGTTTGTCAGTTTGCGGTTGCCTTAGTAAAATGCTGGGCTGTCAAAAATCTAATTGGAATTGCATTTAAATTGTATTTGTCATGCGGTTTAGCCAACAGCACGTCCTTGACTTTTCTGTGGCTTCCCCCCCCCCTTTTTTTTTTTTTGGCAATATTTTAAGGATATGCTTTGAACACTTATATAATCGAATAGGCCATTAAATAAATTGCTTTAATAAATGGCTAGTTGAATAGTTTTCAAATGAAAAGCTTGAAGAGAAAACTCTTAATTAAAATGGTTTTCATTGAGTATTTTAAATATTTTGTTATGCAATTAACTTGCACGTCTTTTGTTGCTTTGTAAATAAATGCAATTGTATATTTTACATAATTTTATGTTTTTATATAACATAAAAGATTTATAAGATTAACGAATGAAACAACTTAAAGGACTATAAGAAACATGTCATTTACATAATAAAAATATAAATAATTAATTAATTAAAATAATTAAATGTAAAATAAAAATATGAGATTTTTCTTATCTTAAATCTTAAGTTTATTTATTGACATAAAAAAGTTTAGATATTTTTTGTTTGTTTTTTGAATACATTAATAAATATTTTTTATTTTGGTGTTTCTTTTAATCTTTTTAATTTATATATTTTTATAACAATATCATTATTATAAAATATTATCAAATTCATCACACTCATATTTAACACCTTATAAAAAATTATATTTTTTAATTGATGATTTAATTGATGATTTTTTAAGGAATACATTATTTAATATAATTTCCATTAAAATATAAATGTTCAAGATTTTATACATTTTTTCAATTTTAAATTTATATTTATAATTTATTTTCTATTTATAATTTTAGAAAAATATTAGAGATTTTATTTGATTTTTTGATATTTATTAAGGCCTTTAAATTAAAATAGAAAATAAAACTATTAAACAGTTTTTTATTTATTTAAAATTAAAAATATGTATATTTTACTGAAAAATTCATTAAGAGTTTATTCTGTTGATTCTAAATTATGTATAGAAAATTTATAAAGCTTCATATCACATTTTATTGTTATATATACATCAAGTTATAATAAACAGCAACATATTTATATAAAATAAAAATTGTTTCAGAGAAACTTTTAACTTTTCAAATATTTAATATCTAACATAAAGACTAGCCTTTATTTAATTGTGTCATAAAGACCCTCAGGCATATGCATAAATCTACTACAACTATTAACAAACTCTGAATATGCATTGAAATATTAAAGCAATATTTTACAAACGCAAACAGCAAATGCAACAAATTGCAAAACAACAAGAAAATTTATTTGCCAAATACATGGAAACAGCATCAAGTATTAACAAAACACATTTAACATCAAAAGTTACTCACGTACCAAAAAATTGGAACATGGATTCGAGTTTAGATTCGAGTTTGAATTTGAATTGTCTCTCTATCTCGCTCTATCTCCCTATCTCTCTCAATCTGCGAATTTTAGTTGCCAAACGCACTGGAGTGCCAATAACATGAGCTTGTCGGAGCTTGTCAAGCTTGACAATATATATACATACATATATATATATATATATATATATATCTTTTATTTTATTTAGCGCTTAATGACAATTCTGTGTAGCAATGGGCGTGGTCAATGGGCGTACAAAAAGAACGCAAATTTATAGAAAAATTTGTTATTTGTTTTCATTATTTTTCTTTTCTCTTTTATTTTTTTTTCAATTTTTCAATTTGCCTACGCATATGTTTCAAAGGCAAACATAGAATTTCCTTTGGGTCAAGCGTAAAATTAAATTCCATAAACGAGGCATGGCAAATGCTGCATATGAATTGATATTGTTTTTGTGCTTTTGTATAGAGTATATCACTAAAAAGTTTTTATGCTCTGAATATGCTGAATATGACACAAATTGAGTATGCAAAATTAAATTTATGAATGCTCATAGAGTAGAGCAAGATGCAAGACGATTCGACTCAAGCTGACTGTTTTCTGAGGAACTTTGTGAGTTGAATTTTTGTTGAGCTCTTTCCGACTTGATTGCTGACTTCTGACAGCTATATATTATGCATGCTGTATTCAATTTTTGAGTTCTTGAGTTTAGTTCGTGCTCAAAATATTAAGCTAAGCATTGCCTGCATTATGTTTTTATAATAAAGAACAATTTGTATAAAAATTCATAATTTAGCTAGAATTTTGTTAAAATATTAAAAAAGAAATATTGATATCTTCTACAGATATAAAATGTTAAAAGACTTTAGCGTAATAAGTCAATATTTTTATAATATATTATAATTATTCTCAATTATATACATATTTTCTACAGATCAAATGACCAAAAAATCTTACTGAGTATTTCAAGAGTTAGATTTTTTTTGTATTTTCAAATATATAATAAAATATATAAATAACTTTAAAAAAAAGTTTAGCTGCTGAAAATTAATTATTATTAATTATCATTATATAAGTTGTTTGATCCTTAAATTTATTATTATAAAATATTTATACATTATATAAATTTATATAAATTGCAGTATCTTATTTTATATAGTTTTTGTTAAATTTTTTTTTACTCAAGTGAATTTGAATTTTAGTTTACAAACTCTTCTAGTTTTCTATTTCTAAATTGAAAATTGTGTATCCATCGCTCATCACTTTTTCAGCTACAGAGCTAGTTTTACACATTTTAGCCACGTTTCAAAATGCATCGTAAAAATAAAAAAATAAAAATAAAAACGCGCTTCAGCCAATAGAATTTCGTACACTCGACAACAAATCCACGATTACACAATTTGCAGTTCAAGTGCAGTGAAATAGATATAAACAAAATAAAAATAGAGAAATGAAAATAAAATTGAAAATAGCTGAAAAATTCAACTGATATTTGGTTGAGGGTTTGCTTAAGTGCTTTCACCGAGTTTTATAGAGATATATTTTATTTTTCAATTTTTAGTTTGCAAAACTAGTATGCTTAAATATTAAATAACAGCATTAAATTAAAGAAAAAATTCAGAAAAATTTTTACAGTCACTATGAAATTTAAATTTAAGTAAAATATTTTTAACAAAAATATAAACAGCCAAAGATACGCTCTCTTGCACATACTATTATGCATAAAATTATAAAATGCTGAAAAAAATAAAATAAAATAAATGAAAACTTCAATTGCCACGACTTAAGATCGCCTTGGGTCTTGAAAAACTTTTGCGCAGATTCTGGCTTTTTTTTTTGTGAATTATAATAAGCTGATTCTTGGCAACAGCAGTGTCAACAACAAGAGAAATAATAACAACAGCAACAATAACAAACAACTTTATTGACAGCCAAGCAAAAGTCAAAGCTCAGCTAAAAAAAAAATATATATATATATATATAAATATATAAATATATATATATTTTGCGCTCTGTCGCATTTCATCTAGCTTGAGCTAGAACTGAGTAAACTTTTCTACCCTCAATAAAGTATTTAGCTATACACAAACATTTTGCTTCAGCTTCTTTTGCTTTATTTTTTTTTTTCGGTTGTTTCCTATTTCAGTTTCTTGACTTGGTAGAGCTACAGCCAAGGGTTGTTCGTTTAGCTGTGAACTGTCTTTAGCTCTGTGTTTACTTTTCGCATTTTTGGCAGCTGCTCTGACTCTGCGTCTAACTGACTGACTGTCTGTCTATCTCGCTGTCTGTTTGTCTCTGTGTCTGTGTCTGTGTCTGTGTCTGTGTCTGTGCTGTTGACTTCGTGTTATTATTCCATTTGTCGTTTAGTTTTCTACGAGCGTTTCCTGTTTTGACTGCACAAATGTGCGCCATTATTTATCATTGGACGCCATTATGTTTTATGCTTCAGCCATTGCATTCGCACGGGCCGCCATTTTGGCAAACAGCAGCCAGAATCGCATCGCTACAGATTTTCCTGGCCAAAAAGCACAAGCAAGATATAGTAGGCAGAGGCAGAGGCAGAGGCAATGGCGACGCAGCTGCTTTCATCCGGCTGCCATGGCAACAAAACGTGGCTACTCAAAATCTAAAGGGCGCCATTTTGTTGCCATTTCAGTTACGACTGTTTACATATATATATATATATACATATATACATATATATGTGTGTATATACGATATGTATGTGTGTTGCTTTTTAGGCATTTAGCTTGTCTGAAACTCTGTATTCTCCGCTTTGGCTTTTAGCCATTTACTTCGCTTTCCTTCTCTCTCTCTCTCTCTCTCTCTCTCTCTCTCTCCTCCTCCTCCCCCCGCCACCAACACTTGTCGCTTGTCTCTTTCGATTATATTGTGCTGCTGCAACTTTTGCTCTGCGGCTTTTCAATGCCGTTGACAGAATTTCTTTTTTTTTGGTTGTGTGTGTTGGGTCTAAAACCTCATCTGGTTTATAGTCGGCATTGTTATAGTAGTAGACTGCAACATTTTGTGGCTATTTCATTTGTCACGCGTTTTTGGCGGATTTAAATTACAAATTTTAGTGTAGAATTTTTATGCTGCTGGAAATTGAAGTGAAACAAAAATGAAATTGCAAACCAAATAGTTATGAATATTGGGATATAAAACAAAAAAAGAAAATAATAAATAAATAAGTAAATAAAAATAAAAAAAAAAATAATAATTTAAAATATATACAAAGTATTAAAGCAGCTGTAAGTTAATTACTTATTTAAAAAAAAATAAAATTATAATAAATTAGCTAAAAATTAAAATTCATTAAAAATTAAAGTTAAATCGTATAGTAAAAAAAAATATATATATATATAAAATATAAATAAAGTACTTTAGCAGCTGTATGTTAATTACTTACTTAAAAAAAAAAACTAAATTAAAAATAAATTAATTAAAAATTAAAAAATGCTTTCGAAAATCACTCTTGCCACTATTAATAAAATATTTTATTCGTAAATACTTGTACTGCAGCAAATGTTTTAAAGGCATTTAAAATAAAATAAGTAAAGTAACTTTTTCTCATAATAGAGTTTTATTCAATCAAAATTTACGCTAAAAAATATATTTGAAGTTTATGAACTATTTTATAGACTTTTATCACTCTTTATTCAGCTACACATTTATGCACTTAATGTAACTAAATTAATATTAAATTAGGAATAAAAAAAAAAAAAGAAAACAAATTAACTTTGAATAAATTATGCCAGCTTATAGCTATTTAGCCATCAATTATTTAGCTGTAAATTGCAAAAGCTGAAATGCAATCAAAAAGTAGAGTTTTTTTTTTCTAGTCAAATCAAATTTATTTACACAAATTTACAGACATATATATCTATGCATATATGATGATTACATATATATATATTTATATAATATTTATATATTTTTTGTTATTTAATATTGACTTCAAAGTAACATATTTATTTATCAGTTTACTTTTATTACTTTTAATAAAAAAAAAACAATATTTTTATTGCACATCAAATAGTAAAATCAATCAATCAATTAAATATGCAGCTCAATTTACAGTTTTTATATGCACTCAACTCACAGCATTGCATAAATATTTGCAATATAAAGCTAAATAAATAATATGAGCAAATACAAAAAATAACAACAAAATTGTTTGTTTTAAATAAAAAATGTGATTTTTTTTGGCTGTGAGCAAAATAAAAGTTTACAAAAGTTGAAGTGCAACAAAACTCAAGCTGCAGTGGTAAGAGACATAGTGAGGTAGAGTTATAGTAATAGAAAAGGAGACAGAGACAGAGAGAGAGGGAGAGAGAGAGCTGGTAATAGAGAGAGAGAGAGAGAGAGAGAGAGCTGGTAATAGAGAGAGAGAGAGAGAGAGAGACAGCATATTACTATAGAAGCATAGTCCTTGAGCTATGCACTACGCCGTGTTTTCATTTGTATTGCTTGCGCTCGCACATCCGTTTTGGCTAACGCCGCAGTAATAATTCATGGCACAAATTGCGTTTATTACAATATAACGTAACGGCCAGCGACGCGACGTAACAAAACAGTGCGAGACGAACGGATGTAACAAGCCCTAGACCAGTGCCAACCATACTGCCCAACAGGCATGTTGATTTGCAATGCAAAAAAGGGTTTCACATGTGTGTGTGTGTGTGTGTTAGAGAGAGTGTGTATTAGAGAGTGTGTGTGAAAGAGTGTGTGTGAGCTTTTTTCAGCATTGGCTTGGCCTGGCGGCAGTTATTTATCACAGTTAGCAGCGAATGAAAATTGCGATGCCCGCGTGATTTGTGTGGGCGTTGCTATTTGGCCAACAACAACAACAACACGTCATGGTCTAATTAGCCAACGAGCCCGATGAAGTTATTACCACAGTGAGCGCACACTGTTAGCCAAAAGTTAACGCACAGCAGCGTCTTTACACATGATTTCAGGCACTGCAATAGCAGCAACGGCAGCCACAAATCACAAAATTCAAAAAAAAAAAAAAACGATTGATCTGCCACGCCCACCACACTAGCTAGCGCCCCCTTAGCACGACGCACATGTGCGTGACTCTCAAGTGCCATTTGATCCATGAAATTGTTACATGTCAATGATTATGATTTTGATTTTGATTTTGATTTCGAATTAGATTTTCATATTGATTTTAGCCACACATGGCATAAATTATAAAATTAATGGCCAGCTAAATGTGCAGCATGTAGAAAAGTTTGCAATTTAATTTGCAAAATTATTCACAACTTTAATAATGTTAAATTAAGAGTCAATGGCATTTTATGTGCATTTAATCGACGTTAATAAATACTTAAATCTACAGCACGTGCAAGAGAAATATGAAATCCAATTAATGACACAGCATTAAACAATTTGCAGCGCATTAAAAGACTCTCTCGGGTATGTTAAGCTGATCACGAAATGTTCATGCAGACAAAAAAAAAAAAACAAAAAAAAAATAATTAGAGAGGAAATTCAATGAAAATTCAACTCAATAATATTTTAATGTAATTTTAATTTTTAAAATGTTGTTTTTTTTTTTAATAATCAGCAAATATGAAATATGTAATTAATTTTTTTTTGTTTCAATTTTGGTGGCTTCGTTTCATATGCAAACATATTTAATGGCGGTTTCTAATGATATAATCAATTTTATTAGTTAAATATTCATTGATAAATCAAATTTGATACCCACTATACGAGGGGTGCTTAAAAGGGTTTTCATATTGTATATATGTTATTTACAAAAAAAAATATATTCATTCAGGAACTCTTATTTAATTCAATTTTAATTTTTGAACTTTGCGATCAAAACGTTTTCGCTTTTATTCAGGTTGACAAATAAATTCTTGATTTAAAAAAATTAACAAAAATGCCAATGAATATATATATTTCTTGCATTGAGATATATGTACATTATACACATATTTTATTTTGTTTATTTACATTTATTTATTTTTTTGACATTTTCTATTTATTTTTTTAATTTTATTCATTTTTATTTATTGCTTTATTTACTTATTATTTTTATTTTTATTTGTTTTTTTTTTTTTGTTTATTATTTTTATTTTTAATATTTTTTATTGTTTTTTTTTTTTATTTTTATTTTATTTGTTATTCTTTTTTATGGTTTTTATTTTTATTTATTTATTTTAATTTTAATTATTATTCTTTTTTTTTTCTAACTAATCCCCATCCCAGATATTATAGATTCAGGCTAACGTTTTTAAGCAATCTCCGAAGCAATACAAATAGTAATACAAAAACTTTAAATATTTTATGGATTAAATAAAAAATCATCTAATTTAATCTAAAAAAAAAATAAATAAATAAATAAAATAAAATAAATTAATAAACAAATAATAATAATAACAATAAATAATTAAATTAATAAATAAATAAATAAATAAATAAATAATAATAATAAAAATAAAATCAACAAATAAATAAATAAAATAAATAATAAATAATAAAAATAAAAATAAATAAATAAAAATGATTAGAATAGATCAAAATCAGTGCCAGACTCAATTCATATTGCACATTACGATACTTATTGAGCGAAACTCGCATATATTTCAATATTTTGTGTTGTATGTAAATTATATTATTAGTCTAGATTGTCTATATACTATATATAATAATTATTTAATATACATATTTATAGTAAACACATATGCTACTGAATACTATCTAAATCGAGTATTTAAAAAAACTTTGCAAATGAATTTTTAACTTCACTTCACTTTTGTTATCATATTTATTGTCGCAGCGTGAATGGGAAAAAAGCGCGAACCGCACTATTGGAATGTGTATTATGTCGTCTCTTAGCTGGTTTTTTCTTTTTCTCGCACGCTGAATACACGCCCACACACACACACACACAGGCACACTAACGGCACACAAATCAAACAGCAGGTGGTGTCTGGCCATTTGCCATTTTTGTTTTCACATTGCAAATACAAATTGTTCGACAAAAAGCTGCACAGATCTGGCAGCGGCTTAAAAAAAAAAGCCAAAAAAAAAAAAAGAAAAAAAGAGAGAAAAGTGGGAACAAAACTTTATGCATGCTGTGGACTTTGGGCACAAATTTGTTTTTGCCTTGCCAAACATGAAATTGTGCTGCTGCTGCTGCTGCCTGAGCACTAAAAATCTGTAGCGACCACCTCTAGCGCGCTACCCATCTCTGTCACTCACTCTCACCATCTCTCTCTATCTCTCTCTCGCTGTGGCCTTTAAGCCCTAGGGGAACACAGTGGCAGTGGCCTAGTATGCCTAGGCGCCCCCCACCCCCCACACATTGAACGTTTACTCATTAAAATGCAAAATGCTCGCGCATTGCGCCGCTGTTGATGCTGGTTGGGTTTGCTGCTGCTGCTGCTGCTGTGCATTTGGTGGTTACAACAAATAGCAAAGAAAAAAAAAAAAAAAACTCTGTGCACGAGGGCACACATACAATCAGATAGTGTTTGGGTCGTTGGGACTGGTGGGTCTTTAATGACAACATGCCAACTGGCCATTGGGTGTAAATTGCTGCGGTTTCAGCTTTATTGAATGGAAAGTGCGTGTCAGATGGTTCACAGAGCAGAGTAACAGCAACAACAGCAACTAGGGCTAGCCACACTGTACATGGCTTAATGCGTAGGCAAAACATTTAAATTGCGAATATTTACTTTTAATTTGAGCAATTTTCCCACGCAATCAGCTACCCCCACATGCACAAATGCATTTTAATATTGAGTTAATGGCAATGCTGTTAGCCTTGTGGGCGTGGTCTAGGCAGATAATGCATTGCTCTTTAGTATGCAGCACATGTGAGACACAAATCAGTAGCGACAGTAGCAACAAAAGCAGCAGCAGCAGCATCAGCAGGAGTAGCAGGAGTAGCAGCAGCAGGAGTAGCAGCAGCAGCAGGAGTAGCAGCAGCAGCAGCTGCAACAGCAACAGCAGCAACAACAGTTTCTCTTTGCTCTTTCAACAATTTTCTATAGCATACTTTTCTGCGCTGCATTTTACTCTGGCAGCTAAGGCTGTCTTTATGCTGGGCTCGCTAAGTGAAATGAGTATATTGGTTTGGCTAGAGAGTTTTGATACACGGAGTATATGCCATGCTGAGTCAATGCTGAACGTTTTGCGATTTGAATAAAGTGGAATATGAAAACATGGATTAGGATTACTATTTATATTTTACATTTTACATTTTACATTTTACATTTTACATTTTACATTTTTCATTTTACATTTTACATTTTACATTTTACATTTTACATTTCACAGTATCACATCATATTATTTTTACGACCTATAAACATATAGAAAAACTATCAAGTAGGTATCAGTGTAGGCAGCTTCAAATTTGAAAGAGTATACTCATATAGATCTCTACAAAAATACAGATCTACGACTATATAAATTTAGGACTCTATAGATCTAGGACTCTATAGATCTACGACTATATAAATCTAGGACTTTATAGATCTACATCTCTATAGATCTACGACTCTATATATCTACGAATATATAGATCTAGAAATCTGTAGATCTTCGAATCTATAGATCTACTACTATATAAATCTAGGACTCTATAGATCTACATCTCTATAGATCTACAAATCTATAGATCTAGAAATCTGTAGATCTACGAATCTATAGATCTAGAAATCTATAGATCTACGACTCTTTAAATCTACGAATCTATAGATCTACGACTCTATAGATCTACGAATCTATAGATCTAGGAATCCATAGATCTACGTCTCTATAAAACTCTATAGATCTACATCTCTATAGATCTACGACTCTATATATCTACGAATCTATAGATCTAGAAATCTATAGATCTACGACTATATAAATCTAGGACTCTATAGATCTACATCTCTATAGATCTACGACTCTATATATCTACGAATCTATAGATCTAGGACTCTATAGATCTACGACTATATAAATCTAGGACTCTATAGATCTACATCTCTATAGATCTACGACTCTATATATCTACGAATCTATAGATCTAGAAATCTATAGATCTACGACTCTTTAAATCTACGAATCTATAGATCTACGACTCTATAGATCTACGAATCTATAGATCTAGGAATCCATAGATCTACGTCTCTATAAAACTCTATAGATCTACATCTCTATAGATCTACGACTCTATAGATCTACAACTCTAAAGATCAAAGACTCTAGATCTACATCTCTATAGATCTACGACTCTCTCCGAGAATTCCTATAAAATGTGTAGATTTACGCCTCTGTATATTCATACTAAAAATTGATTAAAATTCATAAAACTACATCGATTTAATGGCATAGAAATCTCAATATTTTAACAATTTACTTTAAGGCCAAGCACTACAAGAAGCAGTCTACATCTTTCATAGTTACCCATAGCGGCATGAGTAATAAATAAACAAAAATAATCTCACATATGCAACTCTGAACAAGTATTTATTATGCAGCTGATAAAGCTCACATTTTGCTTGCATCTTTCACATGGCAACTAAACAGTTATTAAACGAATTACAGCTTAGTTGCTGCACTGCATTAAAATACATATTAAATGCGACCTAAAACTATAATCAGTTTACTTTACAGGCTGAGGGCGTTTGCCTCAAGGGTCCCCGAACAGCTAATGAAGTGTAAAAAGATTGATTTATGATATAAGAAAATTTCAAATTGCTCTTGATTTATATAGACGCTATAAACAAGATTGCAAGACAGCTAATGAGCTAAGCAGATTAAATTGATTGCAGTTGATAAACTTCTAAGCAAGAGTTTTGTATGCTTAAAGAGATTTATCAATGTCAACTGTAGCAGCAAGCTCAGGCATTGAGAATTCATAAATTTATAATTTAGTTTACAATGCAATGTTTCGAATGCTAGGCAGAAAAATGTAGCAAAATTTTCTCTTTATCATAGAACTTTACAGCTGAATGCATTTTCAATGACATTTGCCAAATGTGAGAAGGCTGAAATGCTGAGCATAGAACTTTAAAGCATTTTTCGCTTAAGCCTTCAATTTCTTTTTATAGTCATCAATCTGACAGAGTATGGATGAGAGAAAAAGTAGAGAAACTAATGTGCCGTGGCAATATGCCATGCCCGAGGCCTTAATGACTGACGAGGCCAGAGAGAAAGAGAGACTCACCTGCCATTGGTCTGATTGGTATGCAGCTTGGCCGCCGGCTGTTCCTGTCTGCTGCCGGGGCTCTGCAAAATTGCAATCAAGTCAGAGTCAGAGTCAGTGGCAGAGTCAGTGGCAGTGGCAGAGTCAGCGTCAGTGGCGCAGCACACAATCGCCATCAAACTCAATCAGGTTTCGTGCCTGATGGCAGGATAACAGTTATAGCCACAGCCCCTGCTGTATAGCCAGATAAAGCAGCCGAGCTGAGCTGAAACTCATGGCTAAACCACCTTTCCGCTAGCGTCAAGAAAATTTCATTAATTTTCGCTTAATGTCTGCCATGTGCGCCATTTCCCTAGCTGCCATGCGGCAGCTCCAATTGCCATCAATTGCATGCAAACGTTGCCCAAGGTGTTGGCCGAAGCATTGAAATTAAGTCTTTATTAGGCGGGATTTTTAAGATTTTTTATAGAAAATAAGAAAAGAAATTAAATAAAGCGTTAACGATGAAATTATTAGCATTTTTTTTTTCTTCTTGACTACACTTGATTTACAGTTGATAGTGCTGAGGCATGAATCATTTTTGTGGCTGAAAAGTTGAGTTGTTTTTTAAATTGATATTTGAGAAGATTTTAGCTGGAATATATATATTAGTGAAAAGAATATGCTATTCAAATCTGTGATTAAGAAATGAATTGAATATTTTTTCTATCATTAAAACTAAATTTTGTAAAGCAAGCAAGCTTGTGATGTTAAATGTGATCCAAAGGAGATAATAGAGTAAAAATATGCTCTGAAAAAAAAAGAAATAAAAATTATTAAAATAAAAATTATTGAATTATAGAAAAGTTTGGCTTGAAGTTATATATATCAAGTCAAATTCTTATCTTATTTTATTATTTATATATCTATGATAATGACAATTTTTATTATATAATATCATATTTGTTTCAGTTCTCTTTGATCTTTGATTTTTATTTCTTATCTTTGACATATTGTTTACTCATGCTTAATCGCTGTTGCTCTGAGCATAAGCCTTCGTTTCTTTAGGTTTTGGTTTTTGGTTGAGCGTCTTGTGTTGAACTTCTCGTGTGTTGCTCTTTTGCCGAACATCATTTGAGGAGCGACGACACGATTAACGCTCGCACGCAATTGAGGTTCAGTAAGTGAGCAGATAGTCTATGCAAATGGTCTTCATATCGTGCACACATTGACATTAACTCTCTCTATTAATGTGCTTAGCGAAGAGAAGCCTCGCTCGCATACCAATACATACTCAAAAGACTTTTTGCTCTATTCAACTCAACAAAACGTTCGGGAAAAATCCAGAGTGTAATTAAATGTTTATTTCCGATCGCGTACAAACTCGTTGAAGAAATCGATTTCTCTATGATTTTTTATTTCTCTGTGTGAATGAAAGAAATATTTGCATATATTGTGAAACGCTCAATAGCTCTGTGAAGTTGCGAGAACTGACATATATATATAAAATTGTTATTAATATTATTTATTTTATTATTATTTTTTTTAGACATTCACATTATAAATGAATAAATGAAATTAAATGAAAATTTAACATTGATATATTTAAATAAATAAATATATATATATATATATATATATATAAAAAAAAAAAAATAATATATATATATATATATATATATATATATATATATATATATTTTTTTTTTTTTTTTTAAATGAAAATTTAATAAATATATTTAAATAAATATATTTATTTTTTTTTCAGATGAAAATTTGATAAATATATTTAAATAAATATATATATATTTTTTTTTCCAAATGAAAATTTAATAAATATATTTAAATAAATATATTTTTTCTTTTTTTTCAAATGAAAATTTAATAAATATATTTAAATAAATATTTTGCTCATGCATATTCCTTAAGACTTCATTTTTAAATAGCCTGCTTTAATATGCAACTCTACCAATTATATTAAGCTAGAAAATATATATTTTCTTATACTCCCTGCACTCCTTACTTGGAGCGTGCAATTGCTCTTGCAGTATTTAAGGCGCTGGGCAACTGCTGCGACCCCATTTGATGGCGTTGCTTGCGGAAGTTCTGTGCGTAAATTTTAATTGACTCTGCGCTTGGCTGGGCTGCTAAGAGTTCTGCTGCCTTCTTTGCACAGCGCTAATTAATTTATTAATGTTGGTTATTTTTTGTTATTTATTATTATTATTATTTTTTTTTTTATTATTATTATTTTTTCTTCTTGCGCTGCGAAATTGGCAATTAAATAGACAGTCGTTAGCTAACAGGAGGCGTAGGCAGGGACTAGGCTAGAATTATGGCCAGCTTATGCTTGATGGCTGGCCAAAAGAGCTGTTAAGCTTCTCGGCCAAGGCGAGCGAATGCTCTTGCGTTTTAAATTGCGAGCTTTATTTGTCTGACGACCAAGAAGCATCGACAGCTAGAGAGAGAGAGGGAGGGAGGAAGGTGAAAAGAGAGAGAGAGAGAGAAATGTGACACCTACTAAAGTAAAAGTCTTAATGGCAACAGAAGCCGCGGCAGCAGCCATAACATTATCTTTATCTGCAACTGCCAATTTGTTGGCATCACAGCCGGCAAGGCGTGGCAGATAAGCAGCGCAGAGACTGAGGCACAAACCATGCTAAACGAACGATGACAACAACTCTAGCCCAGCCACACATTGGCAGTCGCAACCGCAGTCACAGTCGCAGTCACAGTCACAGTCGCAGTCTCAATCTCAGTGTCACACACACACACACACATACATATAAGCACATCTGGTTTTTGCGCCTGGGCTGTCGCATAATTTTGCATTCAAAAGCAGCGCCAGCCAACGCACAGAGTACCAGTTAGTTACCTCACTCCTCTCCCTCTCTATCACTCTCTCACTCTCTCACTCTCTCTTACGTTCTGCTCACTGGCCAACAAAACACGTTGCTACCTTTTCCAGGTGTTAACTCATTTGCGTAGCTCTTAAGTGACTCAATAAACGGCAACTCAAACTGAGGACTGCACGCTGTGTGCAAGCCAACAGCTACTATTTAAATACACTTGACGAAAAAAAAATGGAAAAATAAAATTAATACTAAAAAAAAATAATTAAAAATTAAAATAAAAACACATACAAATAATATTAAAACATGAAAGAATATTAAAAATAATATTAATATTAAAATTATTTCATGCATATAATTTATGTAATTATTGCTTTTTATACCCTGAACCTATTGAAAATGGAAAATCAGATATACTCCGATTTTTTTTTTTTTTTTTTGAGTATAAAAAATTTGCGTATTTTTCAAGAAGTGGGGACTTTCTCCCCCATATAGTTAAAATAAATAATAATATGTTCTTGAATGGAAAATATTTTTATATATTATTTTTATCTCTATACTAGAGCATATCAAACACTATAGATTGAATGAGTATATATTTTTATATATATAAAATAAAAATAAAAAAAAAAGCAATTTTTAAATGTTTTAAAAATTCAAAAATTTCATATACGAATTTCACTATCAGCCACAACTTTCATGCAAATCAGCTAATTTCTCTCAGTGCATGGCCATATATACATTTATAAATAGTTTTTAATATATAATATATATTTTTTAAAACTCATAATACAGAAAAAAAAACTATTTATATACATATTATATATAAAACTAAAAAAAAAAAAAAAAAAAATATTTTTAAAATATTTTATGAACCAAAAATGTCATATAAGAATTTCACTGCAGCCCCACAAATAATAATATAATATATAATATATATATATATATATTTTTTTTTTAACTCATAATACTTATATATATTTTTTATATAAAATTAAAAATATATAAACATATATTTTTAAATAGTTTATAAATTTAAAATATCATTTAAGAATTTCGCTCTCAGCCCTACAACATTCACAACAATCGTCTCCCCAATTTTCTCTCAGTGCATGACTCTATATACATGCATTTATAAATAGCCTGTAATATATATCCATATATGCATTTCACGTCATATATGAGCCTGTGAGTTAGGCTACAGCACATTACATATATAACAAATGTGTAGAGCTAAATTGACGCCTGGCAGGAAGCTGCTGTTGATTTGTAATGACAAATTTGAATTGAAAAGACTGCTAAATGTTTTCATTAGCTGCAAGTGGCGAGAGTTGTTGAAGCTACTAAAGTAAGCAAATGATGATGATAAGAGAAACTGACAAACGACAACAAATGAAATAGATTAAATTTGGATTGAACAACTTAAAAAAGAGTTGGAAAAATTCTAAAGAATTAAGTAACATTTTTTTTTCTAAATAAATGAATTAGTTTGAAGCAATCATTCAAGATGCTCAGATTGTTTACTTTTACTTTTGATTAGTAAAGAAATGTAGACAATGTAGAATATACGTACTATATTTATATGCGATATTTATATACTATAAATCTACTATAAAATTGCAGATAAAATGTCAATGGATAGCTTAAAATATATATAAAAAAAATTCGTTCAATCCTAGCAAGACTTTTTCCCTTTTCCTTTATATATATTCTCTCATCTTTCTTCTTGTATTTGCACTCATTTACCACTTACTTATTACTTTACTTTAAGCCGCTATAGAAATGGCCGCTTGCCCAAAAGTAGCTAGAACATTTTCTTTTTCTTGCCCCACGCTCATCCACACTCACACGTCCCTCACCTTCATCAATAAGTTCAATATTTGACTTTAGCTTTTTTGGCTACTTCTCTCTTGGCAAATACAATGGCTTTTGTTAGCAGCTTCATTAAATGCACGCCCACATGGCCCATCAAAACATATTATATATATATATACCTCATATTCCCCCAAAATACAGAGAAAAGAAATACCCATCAACCCCATAACGCAAATATTACGCGAGTCGTAAAATCCAAAAGCGGGTTACCTCTACAACATTATCTGCTACTTGTTCGGTTTGGTTCTCTGCAGCACGTATTTATCGAGGTCATAAAACGAACCCGCAAGGAACAGAGAAAAAAAAATAAACAGGAATTCATTTGTTATCCCTCTTTGCCACTCCCTCCCTTCCAGCACTCTCTCTCTCTCTCTCTCTCTCTTAGTCTGACCAAAAACGCAATTGGAATGCCAAAGTCAAGTAAATTTCAACTTGACTGCATTTTAATCAAGCTGAGAGCAAGAGCAAGAATTGATTCGCATTTAGAAACACCCCATATTATGTCTTCTTACCTTTTGCATTGGGGTTTCGCCCTCGAAGTAGCCACAAAATAAGTTGCAGTCATAAAGCATTTCCACTCCAGTCAAAAAGAAAAAAAAAAAAAAACTCAAGTTGCGGAAAAGTGACAATCAAATGATTCTAGGGTAAATTATTATTGCGCTCCTGCAGCAATTTTTGATATCTCTACTCCCATTTTGCTGTGCTGGGTGGCTGGCATAATAAATTGAAAGTTGCAAAAGGAAATGTTTAGAACTACGCAAAATGAATTGAGAATGGGAATAAAGTGAGCTGGCTTAGATAAAAACTTTGAAAAGTGCAACGAAATATTTTGCTTGAAGCAACTAAAGCACAACTTATTTAAAATATATTTAAATTTAAATAAATATAAAATATAAAAATAGAGATATCAATATAGATTAAACAAAAGCTAGTTATAAAGCTGCTTAAAAATTTATTTTAATTGAGTCATTAATTGAGTAAAAAAAAGTTCCTTTAGAATAAAAATAAAATAAACAAATTTCAAATAAAAAAAAAATTAAAACGTTTTATATTTCTATCAATAACAAGCAGCTTTGAGTGAGCTTTAAGTCAATTCAATTTAAAGCAATAGAAAGAAAATAATAAATCATTATTAACTTGAGTGTCAAAAGAAGACTTAAAAAAAAAAAAAAATAAATAAAAACTAAGCTTCTTATATTATTATTAATTATAAGCATAGATTGAGCTTTAACTTCAACTCCATATAAACGAAGCTAAAAAAAAAAATAGTAAAGAAAAAAAAACATCAACTAATTATTTAAAACAATTTCACACACAAAGACTCTGCTCTCTCTCTCTCTGCTTATATTATTATTATTAGTATATTCACACTTTCAGCTAGTGTCATTTTGTGCGCTAGCAACTTATAGTAGAAACCACAAAGCTTATCAAGAAATTACCGCATGCATTAAGTGACAAGTCGCACGCGAGGCGTTTGCGAGACTCTTAAAAAGTCAAAACCATGCAGTGGCTGCAAATTTTAATGCTACGCTTATCACTGCCAAGGGATGGCTTTCATAGCCATTCAGCTATTGTCATCATAAGCCATAAGCCAAGCCAAGGGGATGGATGCTGTGTTGCAGCAGTGGCTGCTCCTGCTCCTGCTCCTCCTGCTGCTGCTGCTCCTCCTGCAGCTGCTGCTGCTGCTGCTGCTTAGGGGTTAGCAATACGAGTCACCGAAATGCAACCCGGAAAGGCGCCAGTCATTGTCTCGCATTTGCTTTGCACTTCAGCGACGTTTGAGACAACAATGCGAGCGAGAGACGAAGAAGAAGCAGTAACAGTAGCAGTCGAAGAAGAAGAAAAACATTGAAAGCCCTGATATAGAACAGAAAGAGCCGTAAAACACGAGACTAAAAGTTGCCAGTGTTAAAAACAACGGAAATCAGCCTTTGGTGTTGATAGTGTTATTCTTTGGCTTTCTCTTTCACTCTCTACATCTCGCTCCCTCTCTATCTCACTTGCTCTCCCTTTTCATTGCATACCCTGTACCCATCAGATTTGAGATAGTGATATAAAAAATGTGATTGATGCAAGTTCTTGATGAAGCAATATTTATCGATTTATAGTGAGGTTCATTTGGAGTAGATTATTTTTTGAATGATTATTAAAAATGAGCTGGAGATAAATTAAAAATAAAAATTAAAAAATATTGATTGACAACTGAATTTTTTAAGAATTAAATTGAGTAATTCTAAATTGAGAATTATATGAAATAAATGTATATAGCGATATATATCGATTTAAAACATAATTTATTTGATATTCACAGTGTATGAAAAAAACTCGAAATTATGAAATATATCGATCTAAAACATAATTTATTTGATATTCACACTGTTTGAAAAAACTCGAAAATTCATATTGCTTAAAATGAAATATAAGCATGTATCGATAGTTATGGATTTTAAGTTTAAATAGTTTTAGATAGAAAAGTTTTGAAAAAAAATAATTATGAATTACATACATACTCAAGAGTATATATAGCATATACATGCACTACATATATGGGAATATATGACTTAGTAAATAAATAAATAAATTACATGCATTATAATTTATACTCTATTAATTGTTGCCTTTCAGAGAAATGTCTTGCTCGTTTCACTTTTTTCTTCGCAGTTTATCGATAAATACTATGTGTATATCGATATATATAATAGTTAATTTAAGGTATATTAACCCTTTATATTAGCTGTAAGATATTTTCGTGTGTCTCACTCTCACTTTGCCCACTCTATCTCAATTTTTTTTTTTTTTTGTCGATCTCCGCATTGGGTTACAAAAGAAAAAGCAGGCCCAAAGCCACGGCGACAAGCTGGTGGGCAGAAGCTGGTGGAAAAGCAGAACAAAGCTGCTTATTGTTTTAATGGTTTAAGCTGAAGCCAGCCGTGGCGAACTCTGGACTTTATTCTACAGCTGCCACTTCTTCTTCTTCTTCATCTTCTACTACTTCTTTGCCTTTGTGTTATTTCATGCTGCAAAGTGCTAAGCATAAGATGATGCAGAGCAGTTGATGCTCTAAAGTCGTACAACACGAGCATACAAAACTCATCCTCTGCTGCTATCCTCCTCCTCCTCCTCCTCCTCCTCCTCCTCCTCCTCCTCCTCCTCCTCCTCCTCCTCCACCTCCTCCTCCTCCTCCTGCTGAGGGTGGCTGCAGCAGCGAGGACAACTCACACTTGCCACAACACTTGCCTCGCATGCGTCTGCCTTGGCTCAAGTGTGCTGAGCTCGCTCAGCTTCAAGTTCCTCTTCGGCTACTTCATTTTTCTGCTTCTGCTTTTTTTTTTTTTTTTTTTATACTTTATATATACTTTATATTATGCTTCATGCATGTACAGAGCGCGCTCTTTATGTGCGACTGTCGCCTTTGGCGTAACGGAACTTCTGTGGGGCGCAACTCTCTCCGTGTGTGTAAGGGAGATGGAATGACAATGAATGGAGGGAGTACTTTTGGGCTGCCTCTGCTTGGATGTGTGCGTGTGTGTGTGTGTGTGTGTGTCTGGGTGGTCCACGGTCCTTGGAATCTCTGTCCTCAAATTGATGCGCATAAAAATTGAATTTGTTAGCAAAATTGACAACTGAAACTTGTGCTAGAGTGTTAGAGTATGTGTGTATTACGTGTGCCGCGTGCAACGTAAGCAAAATTTATTTATGCTCTACGTTTTAGAAATTTATTTTAATGGTCTCGTAATGTGATGTCATCTGACGTCCAAGCCATGTGTGTGTGTGTGTGTTTAGCTGATGATAGTTGGCAGCATGCGAGCGACAAGGCAAACAATTTACAAAGCATATATACAAAATCAACTAAATAGACGTACATAAATCAGTTAGAATCTCTGCAAAACAAATCTAAATAAACTCGTTTTTAAATTGAGCAATGAAATGTTGTAGAAAGAGAGCGAAGCTAGGAATTGAGTCAGGTTAAAGTTTTGTATGAATATAATTGAATATTTCGTGTTCAAGTCAAGTTTGAGCTATATTCTCTTTATTGATTTTACACAATATGATCTATCGATATTGTCTATCGATAAACATGTATTTTAATTAATCTATAAAAATTTAGAGCAGAGCATTCGTAGTACGAGCAACTGGTTCGGTTTAGCACGATCAAGCCGACGCTTCGTTCGAATAAATACGAGTGAAAAGAATTGAGAAAACTCAGAGCGAATGATTGAAATCTCTTAAGAAATATAAATCTCTTACACAGCTATGGGCCTGTTTACCATATGAGACAATAATATTTAGAAATATTTGTATAATTTTTATTTACAAAAAGGAAAGAGAAATTTAAATCAATTTAAAGGTGGCTTGAAGTTTGAGCTTAGAAATAATAATATCTTAAAAATATGTTTTAAGGCAACGTCAATTCATTTTCATTATCAAAACCTAAAGAAACTTTTGAAAGCTTTAACAGATCGTTCTAGAGCGTTGAATGCAAAGGAAAAATATTAATATAATATTATAATATTATCTTGATATAAATAATAAGCGAAAAATATTAATAAAATAATATAATGTTAAATTAATATAAATATTGACCAAAAAAATTAATATAATTTAAATATAAATATTAATTTAATTTTAATTTCTATTTTAATTTTTTCTTTTTTTCTTTGTTTGGTTCATTAGGATTATTATTATTATTATTTCATAAATATAAATAATGTTAGTTAAGTAAAATTTAAAAATTGATATACTACTTGTTTTAGAGTTTTCTTGTTTTCAAATTACAAATATTTTTAATTTGTCCATCTACCAAATTCTCTTAGGCTCTGTCAAAATATTCGAAAATGTTGTACTAAATGTACAATAAAAATTTATATATTCTAAAATATATTAAATTAAATATTCAAAAATATCGTACAATATGTACAATAAAAAATTTTTATTAATTATTTTTTATTAAAAATTAAAATAATTTAAAAATAATGAAGAATTTCGGTACATTTGTAAATGTGAACAACAAATTTGATCTGATTTTTTTTTTTTTTGATTCAAATTTATTTTGAACTTTTAATGGTATCTTAAGGAGGAGCATTAGGTTGAACAATTTTAGTATCAATATTTCGAACTCTTGGCAATGTTTATTTGCAACCATTTAATAATAAATAAATTTTGTTAAAAATCATTGCAAACATTGAGAATGTTCTGAGTTACTCTTCTTCTCTTTTAGCTGTTGCTTAAATTATCAGTAGTATAAATAAGTTAGTTACTTTGCTTTATTCTAAGTCTAAGTCAATTAAATAACAAAGTCAAACGAAATAATTCACATTAGAAAGTTCAAAGTTTAACAAACCAGAAGATTGACAACATTTCCGCAAGGCAATCTTTTCCTACATTTTCTTGATAGAAAATTACATTTGTAGCCAGCTGTTGGCAATATGAGCTGATTGTTTATAAGTTCGCCCCACTTCAAACGGAAATAGCTCGATTTCAATTTCTATTACTTGTTTCCAAGAGCCAACAACAAAATCAAATGATAAATGCGACCAGTTTTTGGGGGCACGGCATAAAAGCCATGACGAAAATCTTTACTTTAGCTAGACATTATTATTTTTTTTTTGTATTACAATAGAGATGGCTACATCTACTCCATACTCTTTGGCAATTTCTCGTTATGTCTGCTCTGCCTGTTTCCATTGTGTGCATTGTCGCCACGGATATCCGCCATGTTGGCTGCTGCTGTTGCTGCTGTTGTTGGCGTTGCTTTGTGGCACGTTTCACTGCACAGCAGCGGCGAGCTGCGAGCGGCGAGCGGCGAGTACAACTTTCATTTATGTATTTCGTATTATTTAAATTTACAACTTTACCTGCCCGCAGAATAAGCCATAGAAAAGCATTGCCAACACAATGCCAAAAAGCTGGCAAATATCAAACAAAAAAAAACTTGGCTCGCAAATGCAGCAAAGTGGCTGTTGCCAAAGGGTGCGCCCATCTAGGCAGACATTGTTGCAATCTGTTGAGCATACATCAACACACACATATACATACATATATCTCATATATATATATATATATGTATTTCTTTATATATACATTTTTTTTTGGCAGCTCCATTTCCATTGCTGCTTAACGCGTTGCTTTCTGTTTTGAGCCACGATATTTGCTTACCAAAGAAGTAGAAAAAATTTGTAGCCTGCTTTTGGGGGGAATTTGAAGGGCGCACTTCTTTACCTGTTTACAATTCACTTTGCTGCACTTGAGAAATTACACATGCTTCGCTTTAGCCTCGCTACGCACCCCCCACCCCTCAGCTTTGTACCTTTGCCCCTTGGCCCATGCTTGCCAATTCGTTTTTTTTTTCGCTCCCTTTACGCTCGAATTTCATTCTGTGTGCGAACATTGTCGGGCAGCGAAGGCAGCAGTAAATCGTCTGTCTTATTTGTCTACCACTACACAGAGCTACACTCTATATACACACACACACACACACACACTCACACACACATACTCTTTTAATAAGCGTCAGCATTAGGGTTCCCTTTTTGGCCCTTTGCTGTGCTGGTTTGTTGTTAACTTTTGTTGTTGCTGTTGTTGTTGTTGTTGTTATTGTTGTTTACGCTAACCAACAGCAGCGACAACAACATGATTGGTATTTTCCGCTGCAGACATTTTGCATAGGTAGCCATGCCCAGACCCAGAACCCTTAGCCCCACACATACATTATTTTTCCTTTATTTTATTTTTGCTTTCTTTTCCTCTTTTTTAATCCAGCAGGCAGCTCGTTTATTGATTTTATGCTTTTTTTTTTCTTCTTCAACTTTGCTCTTAATGCCATTTTTGCAGGCAACAAAATGCGCTTAATTCTTAGTTAAATTGTGTGAGCTCAAGTAAACTAAAAATTGAAATCAATTTTGTTTGCAAACATTTTTATTTGATTTATCAGCTAGTTTCTTTGGGACTACAAATAAAATATAATAAAAATAATAGCTGACTCAATACATGTGATGCTATTTTTAGTAATTATATTTCACTTATTATTTGAGTTATGGGCAAAAAACATTTTGTGAACTATAATCGAGTGCTTGCCATTTAATCTTAAATGATTTAATACCAGTTAAAAGTTGGGAAAGTATTTTTTTATTTTATCCAAATTTCGATTTATTAGTTACGTTGAAAAATAAATTTTTTTTTTTTTTAGTATTTTTGCAGCTTTGCTGACCATAGACTAAGTCGCATGCAATATATAGTAAACTATTTTGCTGAAAACTTTAAAAATGCAATTTACTCTTCATATGCGAGACATTATTTGCTGCAGTAGAAATTTTACATATTGCAGAGACTGTCAAAATTGAACCTTTTGCTTTAAACGCAGTTGAGACATAAATATATAAATTAATAAATAAATATATAAATAAATAAATAAAAAAATAAAAATATAAATAAATAAATAAACAAAAATAAATAAATAAATAAATAAACAAAAATAAATAAATAAATAAATAAATAAAAATAAATAAACAAATAAAAATAAATAAATAAATAAATAAACAAAAATAAATAAACAAAAATAAATAAATAAACAAAAATAAATAAATATAATTCTGTTTTCACTTTCAAAACTTTTAAGTAAATTCACATTTGTATGTGCAACAACTTTAAAGACTTTTCGCATTCCAAAGTCCTTTTCAACTCTGCTGAAAAAAAAAAAAAAAACAACGCAAATAATTAGCTTTGAGGCACAATTGCAATTTGCAGTTGGCAACATTGTGCCTTGGACTGATTTTCCAGCTCATTGCATTTGCATTGCATTTGGCTTAAGTGAAATTCGAGCGCTTTAAATTACACGCGCCGACAACAACAGGCTGGACCCCATTTCATTTCAACTCAGTCTACCCACCTCTCTCGCCTTCTCCCCCCTTCACTCTCTCTCTCTCTCTTTACTCTCACTCTGCCTTGCTCTCGTTTCTATTTTCTCCGTAACTAAACCCACTATCCATTAGTTGTAATAACAATGGCAGGCAAAGTAAACTTTTAGTGCTAGCCACAACACAGTGCGAGCGAAAAGTATGCGAACATGCATATGCAAAATTTGCTCGGCACAAGATAAAAATAAAAAATTGCTTCAAATACTAAAATTGTATTCTCTTTTTATTCTGTCTCTTTTTTTGCAGCTGGCATCAAGTACACGGACAACCAGCGTGTGATTATATTGGTGAAGGATGTCAATGATGAGCCACCCTATTTCATCAATCGTCCAATACCCATGCAGGCGGTGGTGCAGCTAAATGCACCACCCAATACGCCAGTGTTTACGCTGCAGGCACGCGATCCGGATACAGATCATAATATACATTATTTCATTGTGCGCGATCGCACGGGCGGACGTTTCGAGGTGGATGAACGTTCGGGTGTGGTGCGTACACGTGGCACAGATCTCTTCCAGCTGGACATGGAATATGTGCTGTATGTAAAGGCCGAGGATCAGAATGGCAAAGTCGATGATCGTCGATTCCAGAGCACACAAGAGGAACGTCTATCGATAGTCGGTGGCAAGCGACCACCGCAATTCTATATGCCCGGCTATGAGGCCGAGATACCAGAGAACCAGAAAAAGGACTCCGAGTAAGTTGCAAAAACAAAAAAAAAAACAAAAAAAAGAAAGAAAAAGGAAATTGTGAAATATATGCAAATGCAGACGTTCTAACGTACGGGCTGCCAATAAAAGTTATGCGAATTAGAGCATGACAATGTGAGATAGATAGAGAGCAAGAGTTTGCTCATTGAAATTCCAATAGCTGGCAAACAACTGTCAAAAGGCAGTCGAGCGAGTGACAGACAGACAGCCTGGGCCTGTGCCTGTGCCTGGGCCTGGTCTTGGTCCTGGTCCTGCGCCTGGTCTTTGCCCTATATTATAATATGCATATACAGTGCGCGTCATTAGTATAGCTCATACTTTAAATTTCTTTGTTAATGTTGAATTCATTATTAATGTATATTAATTGAGCAAAAATTTGAAATTTATTTTCTATAGAAATTTAATTTATTCTTCTGAAAATATAATAATACTGGACTTTATATCATATCATATGAGCACATATTTTTATGTTGGAAAAAAAAAACTTGCAAGAAATATTTTTTAAAAATTTGATATCATGATTCATTAAAATATTAAATATTACACATAATATGGAAATTAAAGTCACTAAATTATTTTATATATACGCAATTCAGCTGCTTTCAAGAAAAATGAAGTACTATATAGAGATGTTATATTAAAATTAAATTTAAAAATTGTTTCCAAATAGTTGCAAAAATTTATATCATTCAGCACAATTTTTGTTTTCTATTTTTTTGACAGCAGTTCGCGTTCATATCTCCGTGCAATTTCTTATTTTTCATAAAAAAAAAAAAAGAAAAAAACTGCTGAAATGAAATACGAAATATATTTGTGTTTCATTTTTAGAAAAATAAACCTATTATATAAAAAAAAAATCCCCTTTTTTAATTTAAAAAATATTTGCTTATATGATGCAGAGTAAAATTTTTTTTCTTATTGCTGGAATAATAAATAATTTTTAGAAAAATAAACCTGTTATATAAAAAAAAATCCCCTTTTTTTAATTTAAAAAATATTTGCTTATATGATGCAGAGTAAAATTTTTTTTTCTTATTGCTGGAATAATAAATAATTGTTAAATAAAAAATAAAATTAGTAGATTTTAACTATATATACCAAAAATAATAATAATAATAATAATAATAATAATAATAATAATAATAATAATAATAATAATAATAATAATAATAATAAATAATAATTAATAATAATAATAATAATAATAATAATAATAATAATAATAATAATAACAATAATAAATAATTAAATAAAATCTGAAATATTGCATATTTAATTTTAATTTTATTTAAATAATAGACCAAGACAAAATTGGAGTACTTCAATACAAATAAAATAAATTTATTAATCTTAAATATATAAAATTTTACGCAAAGCATCAACTAATGACGCACAGTGTATATTTACTTATATAATATATATATGCATGCATTTTACATATGAGAACCACAAACTCCATTCGCTAACTGTCACATCCACACGCGCCTTTGTGGTCGCTCTCTCTCTCTCTCTCTCTCTCTCTGTTCCACTCACTCTCTCATTTGTCTCTCTCTCTTTGCTTGCCTTTTTGCAGCATCGTTTCGGTAAAGGCCAAGTCCTTTGCAGATAGAGAGATACGTTATACGCTGAAGGCGCAGGGTCAGGGCGCCGGCACCTTTAACATTGGACCCTCATCGGGCATTGTCAAGTTGGCCAAGGAGTTGGACTTTGAGGACCTGAGACAGCCGCATGTCTATACGCTGATTGTGACAGCCACCGAGGACTCTGGCGGTTTCTCCACATCTGTTGAGGTAAGCTTTTGCGACAGTATGCTCGATTTTCAATCAGAATCCACATGAATTTAATTTACAAATCCTTCAACTGCAGCTAACCATACGTGTGACCGATGTCAATGACAATGCGCCCAAATTCGAGCTGCCCGACTATCAGGCACACAATGTCGACGAGGATATACCGTTGGGCACCAGCATATTACGGGTTAAGGCTATGGATGCGGATTCGGGCGCCAATGCAGAGATTGAATATCTTGTCTCGGATGATCATTTCGCTGTCGACTCGAATGGCATCATTGTGAACAACAAGCAACTGGATGCGGACAATAATAATGCCTACTATGAGTTCATAGTCACGGCAAAGGATAAGGGAGAACCAGCCAAATCGGGCACAGCAACGGTGCGTGTCTATACCAAAAACAAGAACGATGAAGAGCCCAAGTTTTCGCAACAAGTTTACACGCCCAATGTGGATGAGAATGCTGGTCCGAATACTTTGGTCACCACTGTTGTGGCCTCCGACAAGGATGGTGATAATGTGCGTTTCGGTTTTGTGGGCGGCGGCACATCATCGGGTCAGTTTGTCATCGAGGATATTACGGGTGTCATACGATTGCACAATAAGGCCATCTCTCTTGATCGTGATAAGTACGAGCTAAATGTTACGGCCATGGATGATGGCAGTTGTTGTGTTAACGGCGATCAGACCATACACACTTCGACAGCGGTTGTGGTTGTCTTTATCACTGATGTGAACGATAATAAGCCAGTATTCAAGGATTGCGGCACATACTATCCGAAAGTCGAGGAAGGTGCGCCCAATGGCAGCCCAGTTATCAAAGTTGTGGCCACCGATGAGGATAAAGGTGTCAATGGACAGGTAAGAAAGGATAACTAATGGGAAAAACTAACTTAACTATAGTTGCTTATCGATTTAACTGTGATCGATATATATTTAATGGTCATAGAGTTATAGGGTAAGATAGGTAAGACAGCATGACTGAGGCAGATAACAATTTGACTATTTTACTTATCGATTTTATGACTGATCGTTATATTTGATAGCTATAGAGATCTAACTTTTAATCGATTTTTATCGATTACTTAGAGTTGACTTAATAAATTTCTTTAACACATATATTTGTTCCTGGTTATTTGTTTAGCTAGGACTAATATATTTTACAATTATATCGATTTTACAAGTAATCGATTATTATAAATACCCAAGTATAATAAATAAAATGCGTTAAATAAATAAATTAATATTTGATAGTTCATTAATAATATTATATTTATGATTAATATACTTCATAGATGTATATAAATACGATAATCGACTTTTATCGATTGCTTAAAGTTCTTTTTATCAATTGCTTTATTTGGAAAAATTATATATCTATAACTGATTATAAGATATCCATGCTAAGCATTAATTTGTTGACTTTCTTTTCATCGATTATATTTAGAGAGGAAGCTTACAAATCTAGAAATCGATAGGTTTTATTATAAATATTATCGTTGCATCAATAATTGTCAAAATGGAGTGTCGCTATTTTATATAGTAGTCAGCAAAACCTTTTATAAAGTATTGAAATCTTTCATAAAACTTTTCTAAAATCGATAACTTCAACAATCAGTAGAATCGATAACAACAAAAGAATTTTTGTATTATAAATTTAGATCCGCTTATAATGCATATTTACGTGCAACAATTCAATGAGGTAATCAAAACTTATCAGAAACCCACATATAGATCTGCCAATAATAAACCCCAACGAGTTTTTTTCTCAACTTAAAGTCACCTGCTATTATAGGTGCCCATTCATAATTAGGGGTATGTGTTTTGTAGGCCACTCACCGAAAGCAGTCTATGGTAAATTATATTAGTCGCGCGATAGATTTCATGTCGAGATTTGAGCCAACTTGCCACGCTCAAGTTCAATGCACTTAGCCCATGCCCGTAGAGCCCGTAGAGGCACCGTGTTGCATGTCGTGTCGTGATGCCTGCAGTACGCCCATAAATCCAAACTGTGTCAATCATTAAGCAATTTTGCATGTTCTTGTCGCCCGTCAGGTTAAATACTCGATTGTGCAGCAACCGAATCAGAAGGGCACCAAATTCACCGTCGACGAGGAAACTGGCGAAGTGTCCACCAATAAGGTATTCGATCGTGAGGGAGACGATGGCAAATTTGTCTCAGTGACAGTCAAAGCAACCGATCAGGGTGATCCCAGTCTGGAGGGTGTATGCTCATTCACAGTGGAAATAACCGATGTGAACGATAATCCGCCACTGTTCGATCGACAGGTGAGTGTACATAAAAAAAAAAAACAAATCTCTCAAAGAGAATTCTCTTTTAAATTGCTTTCTTTGACTTGTAGAAATATGTGGAGAATGTTAAACAGGATGCCAGCATTGGCACGAATATCTTGCGTGTTTCCGCCTCCGATGAAGATGCTGATAATAATGGCGCCATTGTCTATAGCCTGAGTGCTCCATTCAATCCAAATGATTTGGAATATTTCGATATACAAGCCGAGTCCGGTTGGATAGTGCTCAAGAAGCCGCTTGACGTAAGTGTTTGATTTCCCATTCATATATATATATATATATATATACTTCGATTCTATTTGTTATAATCTTTTAAGTTTGCGAACCCAACTAACCAAGTTTTATAATTTCCATTTAAAACGTAAAAGTTCTATAAAAAAAAAACAAAACAAAATTCTTTTTATTTCCCTTACTAACAATTGAAAGCTGTGCGCTTAGCGCCGCCAGTGTCTCAGAGACCAGAGCATTTATCAAATAGCAGAAATTTTAATTATTCAGTTCTCATTATGATTTCAACTGCACCTTAATTTTGTTTAAGAGACTTTGTGCAAAGCTCTGCTCCCGCCCCTCTTGCCGGCTATCAATTGCAAACATATTTTTTCACTCTCTTGATAGCCACAAATTCGAATTCGATGTGCGAAGCAGTGCAAGTTTTTTTGTCACATTCGAAAAGAACCAAAAACTTAAAAAAAAAATAAAATAAAATAAAAAAATACCTAAGTTATATATATAAAAAAAATGCCATTTATATAGATAGATATATATATCTAATATATATGCGCTTTATGTTTCAAGTTTTTAGTTAGTTTTCTATTCATTTTTCAATTTATTTTTGTTTAGTTTATAGTGCGTAATTGGCTCAATAAAATCTAAGCAAAAATGCCAAGCGAATTGATTTTTAACATTTTTTGAAACAAATCAAACAAAAATACACTACAAAAAAAAAAAAAAAGAGGAAGAAGAGGGTATGCCTATAAGTACACTGGGTAAATTTAGTCAAACAAATGGAGCAATGTGTATAAAAAAAAAAAAAAAAGCTTTTAACTGCCAGCTGCTGCTTTTATTTATTTTTTGTGGTGTTAGGTGCCTAAGACTTAAGCTAATGTACAAAAGAAAAACACAAGAAAAACGAGAAAATTTAAATACGCAATAGGGGTAGTCCCTCTCAAACGATCACGCCTATTTTTGAGCATCGTTGTGCAATTTTTGATGGCTAAAAAAAAAAAAATGAACAAAAACAAAAATCATAAAACTACAAAATAATTTTTTTACAAATTGTAGCTTGATTTTGTATGCCAAAATGTATATTAATAATAATAATATAAATATATTTATTTTTATTTATTTTTGCTAACCCTAAAAAACTCCCACACTAAACCCCATCCCAAAAGCAACATAAATTAGATTAAACGGTTTTTTGTCGAGACTATGCGATTTTTTGAAGGTCTCCAGCTGACAGCTGTCATACACTAAATTTAATTTTTGAATTTAGCCAAACAAAAAAATAAATTTTAAAAAATAAAATAAAAGGAAAGAAATATTTTTCATAACATCCAACTGAAAGTGACGCATTTTTTGCATGTCCAGGTTAAATGCCCGTCAATATATTTTTTGGTAAACTATATGAAAATAAATCCATTGACTAGGCGACGTTTCTACATATAAAATATATATATTTAATTTAACTGCACCTTTTACAATATATGATTTAACTATGATTTGTATACAACGAGTTCAGCTCATTGAGGCGAGTTAATGTTTTCTGTTTCTTTTTAATTTTTCAATTTACATATGAAATGATGTTATCGATAACTAATCGAAAACTATTGATTAGGGCTGTTATCCTGTAAGTAATCGAAATACAACAATATTTGTGAAGTGTCTGTTATAATCATTTGCTGTTATACTGTGCTAACCCAGCAACAAATTCAATTTCGCTCACCAAATCGTAAGCTAACCTCAATTAGAAACTAACTTTCTGTGCTCACAGAATACTCCAATATTTCATGTTGTATATAATCATAATATATTTATATATATCTGGATTTTAGCTAGCAACTCTAGAGGACTGTAAACATTTACTAAACATTCAAATCCAACAAGTCCTGCTGTTAGCATACATTTCGTCAACATGAAATTTAACAGAAAAGAAAACACTTCATCAGTTTCTCTCGATCAAAGCAAGCGATAGTCTCGTCAAAATATGCAAAATAAATAAACCACATTAGTATCCCGTGATCCTGAAAATTTAACTCTACACATATATTTATCTACAAAAAGAAAGAAAAAAAAATGCTATCCTCATGAAAAACCCAACCCATCCTTGCTTAATCCTTTAAAAAATATATACAAAAGCTTTTATTATAATAAATCCCAAATATATATATTTTTCTATATAATTTCCAAATATTTCTGTTAAACATTTTTCAATTCATTTAAGTTATACATATTTAATATTTATAATGAAAAACTCAATTTGAATTTAACATAACAACAACGATGCCATACAAAATACGTAATCGTAACGTAACACGCACACTAACTACGTTTAACCCAATACACGAACCATTTACGACCTTAACTAACATACAATGCCGGCTAACATTTGTGGCTAACACTTTTGGCTGTTAACAAACTACTGTACAAAAAAAAAAAATGAATTCTCAATCAAAACTCAATCAAAACGCTCCATCAACAGCGCGATCGTTATCGTCTACGCGTACGCGCCTCCGATCGCGGTGATCCGCCCTCATATGCCGACGTTGATGTTGAGTTAGATGTCGTCGATCGTAATAATAAGCCACCCATATGGGATAAGAGCATTTATGGGCCAATCCATATACGTGAGAATGTCACTGTGGGTACGGTTGTAACATCGGTTAAGGCAAGGTTTGTATAGCCAACTACACTACACTCTACACAATTACACTACACTACTACCAAAAAAAAAAAAAAAAAGAAAACATAATGAAGCCCAGTTGAAGTTGCTAACAAAGAACAAAGCCTAACAGCTGTTAGCTTAACATATTTAGTCATTAAATATATATATATATATATATATAACAGCATTTTTAGCTAACATAGGCTTAAGCTTCCCGAGTTTTAGCTCGTTTCAAATGAGTTGCATTTACGTTAACGTTTGGATTGTGTCTTTGCTAAACAGGCTTAACTCAACGAAACGTAATGTACGCTCGCTTAACGAAGCTTTGCTCACTTAACGAAATACCATAGCTGTAAGCTTTTCCAGTACAAGTATTTTTAACATACGGTCTCTAACCGTTTACCGTCTCTTGTCTAACATTTAACATTTTGAACTAAAACCCATTTTACGATACAACTTTTTTGTGCCCTATCGTAAAAGCTCAAACTTTTTTGCCAACCATCAACAATGTCGACAAATCCGTTGTAAACAAAATAATTACGAAGAAAATGCGAAAAGTCAATGAAGAAATCAAAATCAAATGAAAATGTTGTTGGTGTTTGTTTGGAGCAAATGTAATTTTTTTTATTATTTTTATTTCATTGTTTCCATGTTCGTCTTATGCAGACGGCGATTGTCGGGTAATTTTGCATTTTGCTGCAACGCTCAAAATCCACCTAACACATTACCCATTGGAATTGCTTACCCAATACTCTGACTTCTTTCCCCACCACTCTCTCTCTATTGCTGTCTCTCTCTCAGTAAACTAAAAAAAAAAAAAAAAATAAACCCCCCCACACATGGTTAAAAGAAATGCTCGAAATAATTGTATACTGAAGAATTTTGGTGTTGGTTGTAATTGGGGAAAATTCGGTCAATTGGGAAACTAATTTAAAAAAAATCAAAATAAAAATTGTATTTTATACAAGGTTGCAGTTTAGTTTAAGGCCATAGGAAACAACAAGGTAATTACGATATATAAACAAAATAAAAAAATACTTAATATATATATTCCACAAAGTGTTCAAAAATGTTAAAAAACAATAGTCGAAACACGAAAAAGAAAAAAAGAAATTGCAATATATTCTAAAAATAAAAAAAAGTATGCTATGAAAATTGTAATACTCGAAATGCACAAAGCCCTATATATATATATTTTTTTTTTCAGTTTCATTTTGTTATGCCAAGTTTAGTTTCATAATATATTCTTATCCTTAACTGAAATACTTTCATATATAAATAATCAATAATATATTTGTATTTATTTATGCTCAACTGAATTACTTTACCAACTGTATGCCCATTTTGGTTCATTTAACAGCGAAATATATATAAATAAAATTTTCATTTTTTCAAACAATTTTGAAGGCTAGGGTCGAGACTTGAGTACAAAAAAATAATTTGCACTGCGAGAAAAATATTTCAAATAAAAATGAAAACCTTTTGAAGAGGCGCCAAATCTAAAGAAACTAATTTCAAAGTTTCTGCAAATATTTTTTTTTTTTTTTTCTTAACTTCCTTGAAAAGGTGTTGGTTCTATCTATCTATCAAATTTTGATTTTATAAGAAAAAAAAACCTGTTGCTTCCAGTTTTTTTTTAATATTTTTCATTTTTCTTTTACCAACTATAAACTAAAAATTTTGTTTGAATTTTGTCAATTTTTTACCTAAAACTTTTGTCGACGTGTCTGTGTTTGTTTGTATTTTTATTCCAAATGCTTGCTTGATTTTGAAATTTTTGAATAAAAAAAAAAAACCGAAAAAAACGAAAAACTATCGCTGCAATTCAAAAAAACTATCGCATTCAAAATACAGCGCGAGACATACAAATTAGAGGCGATGGCCCAAGACAAGGGCTATCCGCCATTATCACGTACGGTCGAAGTACAGATCGATGTGGTCGATCGTGCCAACAATCCTCCCGTTTGGGATCATACCGTTTATGGGCCGATCTATGTCAAGGAAAATATGCCCGTTGGCGGCAAAGTCGTCTCGATCAAAGCCAGGTCTGTTAGTTGCAATGTTTTCAAAAGACAAATAATAATACCAAAAAAAATATTATTAAAATAAAAATTCATTTTAAGAATAAAATTAAAATCAAAACATTTCTTTTTTTTTGCTTAGTTCATTTTGATGAAGCTACATTATTAAATACATTTAGCATATATTTTCCAGGTGTTGAGTTCTACTGATTTTCATCAAAGATCATGTTTTTTTTTTTTCATTTCTTACAATTTTCTTTTTGGTGTTGGTTTTTCCACTTACTTTGTAGCTGTTTCTGTGTGTGTACTGAATGTTGTTCTAGTTGTTTTTATAAATTCTCACTCTCTCTCTCTCTCTCATTGGAGAGGCTTGAGCGTGAGCCAATGATTATGTTTAGTTTATATTATATATATATATATATATATCTTCTATATCATTTGCTCACGCTCAAGCACTTTTTTAGCTACCCTTTCACACCTTTATACCTTTTACTCCCCTCCCATCAACACCATTCACTGGCCCACTTTACAAGCACCAAAAACTTTGCACAACTCACACAAAACTGCACAAATCTAAATATATATATATATATATTTCAATTTTTCATTTTTGTCTAGACTGAGTATATATAGAAGAAGAAGAAGAAGAAGAAGAAAAACAAGTACAACAAAAGCTGTATATAAATTGAAAAATTAACTCTAAAAATAATTCAAATTTCGTAGTCAAATTTAGTCAGCAATTGATGTATATAGAAACTACTTTTATTTTATACTTGAGCTCAGCTGTATATGTTTAATCAAATGTGATTAAACTTGGCAACTATTTTAAATGTATATAGATTCAAATACAAGCTGGCAAGTTCATCTCTGACCCCTGTCCACAGACCTAGAGAGCGAGTTGAGCTAATGTAAAGTTTGTTGAAATAAAGTTTTACATTTATTTTTTATTTATTCTGTTTTTTTTTTTCCTTTTTTTTTTATAATTGCAATTAAAAACTTGCAGTAACGCACTTAAATGACTTTTGACTTGGCTACTCTGACGCCAGCTCTCTCCCTCTCTCTCTCTCTCTCTCGCTCTCTCATCTCTCCTGCTGCCGCATTAACATAACGCAGCGAGTTTTTAGCCAAACACATGGCACTGACGTTTTAATTATGCGTCAGTTTTGTGGCCACTGGCAGTCAGTTCTCGCTGCTTCTTTCCTTTTTGTTTTTTTTTTTTTTAGTTTTTACCTAGTTTCAGTTGGTTTCTTTTCTTTATTGTTAGCACTAAAAGCAATGCACTTAAAGCGTTTCTAAGCCAAGCGCCAAATACATATACATACATATATATATATATATATAGTTATATATATATTTATATATGTATATATATACATTACACATACGCACCATGGCACCTGCACCTGTGTTAGTTTTAGTGCTCTCTCTAAGTAAACTTCATTTCTATGCTAAGTATTTAAGAAATTTCCAACTATTAAACGTGCTTGGGTTAAATTGCCTGACGGTTTAACTTACGTCGAAAATAAATTTCAAAAAAAAAAAAAAGAGTTGAGAAAATATTTTTGCTTTCATTTTTTTTTTTTTTTCTGTTTGTTATTACTTTACTTGTTTCGTTTTTGCAATTATCTTGTCCCAGCACAAAATTGTCAACTTTTTATACTACTCTACTCTATGTACATATATATATCAAATAGATATATAATATATATACATAGCTATATATATGTATATGTGTGTGCGTGTGTTTGTTTTAGCCAAGATGCTATTAGGCAAGTGTGTATGCCCGCCCGCCCCGTAGCAAGCTATGTGTGTGTGTGGGCTGAGTTTTCAAGTGCGACGTATCTCATAATAAATGTGTTTGTTTTTAGTCTTCTTCTTCGCATTACTGTTGCCGTTGCCGTTGCCGTTGCTGTTGCTGTGGTTTTAGTGCGCTTAATGCGCGCACTGTCAAGTGTTTGCCGAGTGTAACATGCATTTAAGCAGACAACAACATCATCAACAACAACAACAACCGCAATAATGAGAATATGCGTTACAAAAAAAAAAAAAAAAAAAAAAAAAGAGGGTCACACTTAACGATAAATTTTATGATATATAAAATAAACTAGCAAAAGTGTTTAGCTTGTATAAATATATAGATATATATATATATCTTCTATATGCTCTGTTCACATAGTATATAAGAGCAATATTTTTTTTGCATTGTGAGTTGAAGAGTAACTAACTAAATTAAGTAAATCTTATCATATTAATAGCTCTCTAGCTAATAAATTCGCCTCAGTTAATTTTCTCTTCTGCAATGTGTCATTCATTTGCTGTGAATGCACTCATTAAATAGATGCATTTAGCATTATTATTATTTGTTTATATATATATTTTGTTTTATTTTATTTAAAAAAGATATTGACAGACCTAAAAAAAAAAAAAAAAAAAGATATTGACATGGTATTATATTATTATTATTATTACTTATTGTTTTTTTGTCAATAATTTTATAATTTATATACCCGAAAAATTAAGTTTTAAATCTAAAATAAAATTATTTTATTAAATTAAATAAAAGCTTTTGATTACAGTAATCAGTTATGATAATAAATTATTTAAAATTAAGTTTTTTAATCAGATTTAGAATCAATCAATAAATTTGATAGATGTTTGCATTTTTGTTTTATTTTGCTAAATTTCAGCCTCAAATTGCTTAAGTGTATAAGAAAAGCAGATATATTTTAATCTTAAAAAAAATTGGTTTTATATAAAAATTACTTCTACACTTAAAATTAGCAAAATCAATATTTTTTTTAATATTTCTATTTTTTTTTTTTTCATTTTTGTATCTATTGAATTTACTTCTCTACTCAGAATTATTATAATTAATATTTTTTTCTTAATTTTTATTTATTTTATTTGTTTCGTTTTATTTTATTTTAATTTTATTTTATTTTATTTTTTTTTTTCATTTTTGTATCAAAGCATTTTTCTAATCGACTATTGAATTTACTGCTGAGCGATTAAATATTTCTTCAAGACTTAATCTAACTTTTACCTGTCTTTAAGCAAATCTAAAGATCACTAGGAGAAAAAAAATAATTAAAAAAAAATAATTTTAAAAAAATTAGTGATTTTAGACATTTTATTACTTTTTAAAACTATAAAAAAATATTTTCCACTTACTATAAAACCTAATAAATATGTTTTTCTCTCAAATATTTATCCGTAATAATTTTATATTATATAAATATAAATGAAAGCACTAATATGATATGGATATGGATTAAGTGCATCAAATTTTAGCTTAAAATACATCAGAAAAGGTCTAAAGAGTTCTGAGAGCATGCTCCACGACTTTGTGAACAGAGTATTAAGCAGTTGGCCCCAATCAGCTGCAAGGTTTTTTTTTTTTTTTACTTAATTTATGTATAAACTTTTGTTTCGATTTCACATTTAACCGCGCGTAGCCACGACTAAACATATATATATATAGATAAATATTAGATAGTCTTAGCATTTTAGGTGCCAACTGCAAACCAGGAAGAGAATCAAGTGCTCAGAATACCAAACACAATACACTGAAAGAAAGAAAGAAAAATTCACAACAAAAACACGAAACTAGTTTTATTTATTTTTTTTTTTTTTTTGCAATACAATCGACCAATACCAATTGATATATACCAACCATATATATAATACACACATACACACACACACACATTCACACACTGAGCAACACCTACCTACATGAATTATATATAAATGCCAAAACATATTCATGCAATCCACAAATTGATCCCCAACCAAAACCAAAAAAACAAAAAAAAAATTCCCTTCACACACTCAATTTTTTGCAACCGATTTTTTGTGTGCCATATATTAAATATATATATATATGTGTGTCCATCATATTTATATATCGTATATATATATATCGTGCTTTTTGCGCTCACCCTTGGCAGCAACATTTTTGCGCAGTCTGACAGATTTCTCGCAATTTTTTTTTTTTTTGTTGTTGCCCGAGTCTCAAAAGTTTCTTTTGCTACATCGGGTCTACATTTTTTTTTTCCATTTTTTTGTTCGCTCTCCACTGTCAGCTGCAAGTGTTGTCCAAGTGCAAATAAAATTTATTTTGTTTGTTTGCTCCCTTTGCCTAATTTGTTTTTCATTATCTGCGCCTCGCCCACTGTACACACGAAAGCAAACAATCATCATCTGCTGCTGTTGCTGCTGTTGGCCGTGTCTGCAGTCTCCTGCCTCCTGCCTCCTGCCTGGTGTCTCCCGCCTCCTGCTTACTCACCCCACCATCCACTGTTCGAAAACCCAGCCTAGAATTTACTTCAACAACTTTTTGACACTCGAATGGCAATTAAATGTTTTTTGAAGCCATTTTTTTCTTTTCTTTTTTGACGCCAGCTTTTTTTTTTCTGATGTGAAATTTTCTTGGCTTTTCCTGTTATTTCTCAACTTCTGTTCTTTTCTCATTTTTTTTTTCTCATCTGGGTTTTATTTGCACGAGAACGGAAAATCTCCAATTGGAAGCGCAATACTTTTTTTTTTTATTTGTTATTGTTGCTGTTGTTGTGCTCCTGTTGAAAGTCTTGAAAACGAAATTTTTGTTATACTCTTGTGTCGTAAATCAAAAATTTTTTTGTATTTTGATGTGTCGCATGTGTGTGCGAGAGAGTGACTGTGTGTGTGAGTGCGTCTGTTACTAATATATCTTAAATAAGTTCATTAAGCGCTTCTAACTGTTAATTAAATATAACCTTTTTTTTTTTTTTTGCCCCCAAGCATTTGCAGCAAGCTTGGTTGCAAAACCCAAATAATTTTAATTCAACTAAATACTTTTATAATAATTTGTTTTTTGAAAATGTTTAAAAGTATTTTACAACATTTATAGCATCAAAACTCATCATATCTAACCCATATATCATATGTAGTTCATTCAACTCTTTCTACACTAACAATTAACTAACTAACTAACTAACCAACTAGCCAAATTATCTATAACTAAAAAATCAAATGAAAAACATTTACTCACATTCACATTTCTCTCTTTCACACCTTGCGGCGCCTCAACGTCTGCAGTTCGGGCATCGAAGGCAATCCGACAGTTTTCTATAGACTAATGCCCGGGTCGACAGCGCAAACGAACAAATTTCATACGTTCTATCTGCAACAGAGACCGGACAATGGTGATACGTGGGCCGATATAAAAGTCAATCATCCGCTGGACTATGAGAGCATCAAGGAATATAATCTAACCATACGCGTTGAGGTAAGTTCTGATTAGCAATCAATTTTCCATTTTCAATTTAGCCATTAATATCTCCATTTGCCATTTCTATTTCCATTTCAACTTCAAGTTCAGTTTTTAGTTGTAAATTGTTTGCTTAGCATAAGACTCAAAAAAAAAAAAATAAATAAAATAAAAAAAATAGAAAAGTTCTTCAAGTTTTCAAGCGCTGCTGCGCTCAATTAAGCTGTATTTGACTTTTGCATTTGGAAATGACTTCAAAATACGTTTGTAATTATTTTATTTGAAAAGTTTTAATTACTTGCGCGAGTTTGAAGGCACGACATCAACGTCTGCTCACTCTCTCACTCTCTCTCTCTCTCTCTCTCTCGCTCTCCTTCGTCTCTTATGCATCTCTGCCAAACTCTATGGCAAGCAATTTGACTATGAACCGCGCTTCACTCTGATTTAGTTCTGGCATCTAGCAATTGAACAGCTGATTGACTGATTGACAGACAGACGGAGTGCGAATCGCAATTGAATTTCAATCACTGCTGGCACACACACACTACCTCTCTCTCTCTCTCTCTCTCTCTCTCTCTCTCTGCATAGCCAGACCATATCTCTAATGCAGCTCATTAGTGCGGCCATTCAGCAATGCTGAAATTATTGACAAATTGTTTCAGCTGCTCAAATAAATTAAAACATGACCAGCAGCTGTGGCCAGCAGACGTCGCTGCTGCAGCAGCAACAAATGCCACAAATGATGTGTTCGCTGCTTCCAATGGCCACACATATAGCTATATAGCTATCTCTATCAGATGTTACCTCTCTCTCTCCCTCTCTCTCTCTCTCTATGTGCTATTAAAATTCAATTGCATTCGCATTAAATGCAGTTAATTAAATATCCCACGACATGGCATTAGTAGTACACACATTACAAATATCTGGCCCTAATGCACTTTTTACGCAAATTGTCAACGAAATTTTTATATTAATTTTTTATTTCCTATTTGCTATTTTATTTATTTACTTTTTTTTTGCAGTAGCATTTTTGCGGTTTTCACATGCATAAATAAATTCTAAATTCTTGTTAAATTTTAATTATACATTTTTGTAAAATGTTGCTTACAGAAATTCTTTTGCGGTTAACTAGAAATGTTTTGCGCAATTTTTACTTTTTATAGCAAATTTTATTCAATTGCAACGGAATGATAGAAAGTGAAAAAAAAAATAATAAATAAAAATAAAAATAATATAAATAGATAAAATAAATTTAAGAAATATAAAATATTTATTTCCAACTTTAAAATACCTTAAATTAGTATTAAAAAAAATAAAGCATATAAAATAAAATAAGTAAATAAATTAATAAAATAGATTTTAATAATATCAAATTTTAATTTTCATCTATTAAATTTAAAAAAAAAATAAAAAATAAATAAATAAAATAAAATAAGTAAATAAATAAATCAAACGGATTTTAATAATATCAAATTTTAATTTTCAATTATAATAATTTAAGAAAAAAATAATTAATTAAAATAAAATAAGTAAATAAAAAACTGAAACAGATTTAGTATCAAATTTTAAAAAATTTTTGATAAATATGCATAAAATTATATTTCTCAAAAAATCTTTGATTTATTAAATTTGTATGCCTGACAAAATATTTAATAGCCATTTTTATTGAAATAAAAATGTCATGAATTAATTGCTATTAAATTTGATTTAATTGCAGAGTATAATATAATTTAGTAAAAAAAAAAAAATTCATCAAACTCAACTCTTTTGATAAAAAAGCATAAATTACATTTGTCAAAATTGTTGATACATTAAATTAGAATGAATATTTATATTGTTATAGAATAATTGCAAATAAATTTGATTTAATTGAAATTGAAATAAAAATGTCATGAAATAATTGCAATTAAATTTTATTTAATTTCAGATAATAGAAAATAATAAAACAAAATAAATAAACTTAGTGAAATCAAATAATAAATAATAATTATAATATAATAATAATTAAATATTGCAATAAATATTGTCAAACGGAATAGAGAATAACTGAATTACATATAAAGGCTAAATTTGGATTTTTTTTTGTATTTCTCTCTATTGCACTTCGCAAATTCATTCTGTCTTCACTTAATTCATATTAATACAAAACTAGCTAGACTAGCCAGCCATACACAATTGTATATCGATTTCAAGCTCAAGAGTTGTTTATTTATGGAATGGCCTTCATCAAACAGTTCAATTTGCCTGTTCAAACTTTATCATAATTTCCAGCTGTCTGCACAGACTCTAATTAACTGGAAAACTGGCAAATTAATATTTGGCCAAAAACAAAAACAAGCAAAAACAACAACAAAAAAACTAAATTGGCAAACATAAATAATTCATATTCATATTGCCAACAAATTTACTCAGTTTCCTTGCTGTGTTTTGATTCAAGTTTTCTGTGCTGTCGAACTCAATGTAAATAGACACAGACACAGCACACATGTTTCATGTTTCATATATTTCATTTGTAGATATATCATCATTGCCTTAATTAATATACAAAACATTGGCAAATAAACACAAGTTCAATAACTCAGCTCGTCGTCAGCTGTGACCTGGCTTGAGCATCATCAGCATTGGCAATTGAAAACAATTTCTAGCATATGTAGGGCTAATAAATTATTGTTGATTGATTGCCTTGGACTCAATCAATCAATCAATCAATATTATGCACTCTCTTAACATTTGACAGCAAAAAAAAAAAAGCATATATAATAAAATAAGTAAATAAATTAATAAAATAGATTTTAATTATATCAAATTTTAATTTTCAATTATTATATTTTTAATTTTCAACTATTATAATTAAAAAAATAAATAAAATAAAATAACTAAATAAATAAAAGGAAAAAATAGCTCATTAAAAATACATAAAGCACAACATGTTTTTGTAAAAAATGCGCATAAAAAATATTTTTAGAATTTTTGTCTTCACATTTTTTTTTTTATTTATTTATTTATTTATTTATTTTTTTTTTTTTTTTGCAATTGAAAATGTAATTTAAATTTTAAATGCTTACATTTCATCTTCAACTTTTTTTTTTTTTTTTTGCCATTACAGAACAATGGCGCCCAACAATTGGCATCGGAAGCGACCGTTTACATAATGCTCGAGGATGTTAATGACGAAATACCGTTATTCACCGAACGCGAACAGGAAACGGTGCTGGAGGGCGAACCGATTGGCACCAAAGTAACGCAAGTGAATGCCATTGACAAGGATGGCACATTCCCAAATAATCAGGTGAGTAACGTGAAACTGAAATAAATTGAGTGCAACCATTTTAAGCCCTGACCAGGGCAGAAGCTGGGCTAACAGGTAATGTCAGTTGCGGAAATTTCCAGGCGATTGTTGCCAAATGAATGACTGTGTGAACCATGAGGCGAAAGGCAGACAAAAAAAAAATAGAAAAAAAAAAAAACTGACAATATAAAAAGTAAAGTGTTACAAAAGAAGAGTTGGCAGTTGGCTGAGCTCGTGGGCGACACTTTAAAACGTCATTTGCTTAATGTGCTAGAAAAGCGCTTCAATTTACAGCGGCTTAACATTATGTTAAGTTCTTACAACCAGGGGGTGGAGCTCAGAACTAGTTAAGCATATATATATATATAAACTATAGTAAAGGAAGTTTGAAAGATACGAATAGTTACAACGATATCATGATTATAACTAATTAGTATTAATATGCATTGGCGTTGCCACCTGGCTTAAAATGAGCATATCAAACAAATTGAACTAAAGTTTTACATGTGTATATTTATTTTATATTTTATAGTATTGCTACGAATAATTATCTATTTCATACAATATATCTATGACGTATTAGTAGAAGTATTTATATTATGTTGAGTTGGCTTGAGTTGCCAGCTAGCTAGCTTACAGCTAATATCTTTTTTGATAATTTTCTAGTATATATTAATAGAGACATTTTTCAAGAATTTATAATATCATAACATTGTGTTAAAGCTCATATAACATCAATCATCATCAGTTGGCGTTGCCACCTTACATACGAAATACATTTAACAGAATCTGAACATTTCATTATGTTAAGCATCTGCAAAACAAATCGGAAATGTTAGCATTAGCATCACTTGACGTTGCCACCTGGTCAATAAATAGAATTGAATAGAATAAAATATTTTAGAATATTTAACAAAGGTTTTCAACATATCTATTTTTAAATATTAAGAAAATGCAATTTCAGTAGTTTGATTGAATTTTTAGTTTTTCATATGCCTTGGAGTTGCCAGCTAGTGAAAAGATATGTGCAAAAAATTTATTTGACACAGCTCAAGCTTTATATAATATAAAAATAAATATATATATGTTAATTCTTAACATCTAGTGCTTGCCATTTTTACATTTACATAACAGAGTTATGTAAATTTTAGTCTACAATAATATTAAAAGTTTTGCATTAAATTCAGCTAAAAATCATAGCTGAAGCAAAACACTTTTTAGCCGCATTGCTGTCTTTGGCCACTTTTTCTAGCATTTCCAGCTTCTAGACTAACTCCCTCTAAGTTATTTACAGCAAATGTTCACACTTTCAGCTACTTTCAGCTGCTTTTGCGCTCTGTGTTCCACTATAATAGTATATATTTTTTTTCTGCTTTTGTCGCCTTTTGCTCATCTGGCAGCTAAGCTTATAAATGTCAAAGAGTTGCCACAATTTCCCTTCCATTTTTTTTATTTTTGTTATTTTTTTTTTTTTGCATTTCTGCGTTGCAGTATTTTCACACGCCTTTAAGTACGCTAAGCCCTCAGTGAAAGTTCAAAGCCAAAAGAAAAAACAAGAAAAAATAAACTGAAAAAAAAAAAAAAAAACAGAAAATCGCGAAGCTGTCTGTGCCCTGCGCTTTATGCGTCTGACGTGCATAGTCCTTGAGGGCAGGACATGAAAGTGGATGCCATGGCCCGAGGCAATGTCCGCGATTATAATAATATGGTACTTGGATGACGGCTAAATGATAATGGGTATTGGGCAACGGGTAACGGGTAACGGCTAGAGCTGTTGTTACTGTTGTTGGCCATTCTCTTGGCCGCCACAATTCGTGTCCTGCAGCCAAGTAATTTGCATGTACGCGCAAAATGTCTGCACTAATTAGCGTTTTTCATTTATGGCCGCGACAAAATTTGCTGCAAGACATACAGCAACTGATTATCATTAGCCCCATCATCATCATCATCATCATCATCATCATCGTCAACATTTTCATTATGATTAAAGCTTCTCTTGACATGTTCGCGCTTGATTTACATTTACATATTTTTTTTTTAATTTTTTTTTTGGGACAATTTCCTCTTTGAACTCGACATGTTTTAATTAACTTCCTGACAATTTTTTGATTTGTCAACAGCAGCAGAAAAAAAAGAAAAATAGATTTTCTTTTTTTTTTTTTTGCTGTTAAATTTTTTTTCCTTCTCATTTTTCATTTTCACTTCTAACGGCATGTGTTGCATGTACTTGCAGGTCTACTACTACATCGTCGACTCGCCACGTAACGAGGGCAAAGAATTTTTTGAAATTAATTTGCAAAGCGGCGAAATCTTTACCAAAACCGTATTCGACAGAGAGAAGAAGGGCGCCTACGCCCTCGAGGTAGAGGCACGCGACGGTGCCCCATCGGCGCGACCCAACAGCAATGGACCCAATTCAGGTAAGTCGGCCAGCCGGCAAAACCCAGCCCACTCAACCGCCAACCCACCTATCTGAAACCACCTGTCCCCTCCCCCGCCTCCCACTCAAACACAAAAGTCCCAATTCAGTTCACTTAACATGTAGCCAAGCTGATTGCCACTGACTGGCGCTATAAATGTCATTTGAAAATTCAACATAAATTCATTGAAGCGAATAAGTAGGGAAAAGCTTAATTCAATTGAAAATGTATTTGATTTTTTATGCATATATTAGAGTGACAGCAGCAGAGATGAAGTTAGATGTGGAAGAGAGCGAAAAGAGAGAAAAAAAAAATCAAAATAAATAAAAATACATTTATTATATTACATTTATATATAATAAATGTTTTGTGCTCACCGATTGTACAATATATAAAATTGAATAAATTAATTGAAACAAAATTGAATAAATTCATAAAATTGAATAAATCAATAAAAGTAAAATTTCTTAAATTTATAAAATTGAATAAATTAATAAAAATAAAATTTATCAAATTTAATAAACTAATATGAGTAAAATTTATTAAATTTAATAAATTAATAAAAGTAAAATTTAATAAATTTTTATAATTGAATAAATTAATAAAAGTAAAATTTAATGAACTAATAAAAGTAAAATTTATTAAATTTAATAAATTAATAAAAGTAAAATTTAATAAATTTTTATAATTGAATAAATTAATAAAATTAAAATTTATCAAATTTAATAAACTAATATGAGTAAAATTTATTAAATTTAATAAATAAATAAAAGTAAAATTTATTAAATTTAATAAATTAATAAGAGTAAAAATTAATAAATTTTTAAAATTGAAAAAATTAATAAAATTAAAATTTATCAAAATTAATAAACTAATAAAAGTAAAATTTATTAAATTTTAAAGTTTAATATATGTAAAATTTATGAAAATTTATGAAAAAAATATGAAAATTGAATTAATAAACCAAAGTAAAGTTTATAAAATTTATAAAGTTGAATAAATTAAGAAAAGCTAAATTTTTTAAAATTGATAAATGACAGCAAGTTGATCAGAAACCTTTTTTTTCAAAAATATATATTAGATTAAGATATTTAATTATAAATCTATTTAATATTATATAATTTATTTATTTATTTATTTTTTGTTTATTTTTTTATGAGCTATGAATATTATATTTAATATTTCGATATGTTAGACAATGATATACAATTATTATTTTTTTAAATAATTAATTAATTAATTTATTAATCTTTTAATTTATTATTTTTTTTTATTTATTTATTTATTTATTTTTTTAATATTTTGAGGGAGTAAACATTGAGCAAAACATTGAGAATAGTCTTACATATATATATATATATATATATATATATATATATATATATATATATATATATATATATATATATATATATATATATCTTATTTGTTTAGAAATTGGCTCGATTCTACATGTAAAATTTATTGAGCTTCGACTTTTGATTGAGCTAAGCAACCAAATCTTTCTAAAAACTATTTTTCAATACTAAAATCAACAAGTTTACAAGCTAAATGTAGCTAGAGTTCAGCTAAATGAAATTATATCTTCTAAAATCTATAGAACTCTCAAACAACAAATACAAAAATTGAGTAAGAATTGAAAATCATTTTGAGCTTGTCTCATATGAAGATTTCCCAAAACACATTTCAAGCATTATTTCAGTACAGTCTCATATAAAAATTGTAGTTAAATGCAATTGCTTTTAGCCAGCTGCTGTTGTTGTTGTTGCTAAACATTTAGCTTGTCAACATAAAATTGTGCAATAGTTTCACTGGCTTCATTCAGTTTTTACTGACATTTTGGCTATTTGCATTGCTGCGCCAGCTTGTTTGCAGCCTGTGCCTAAATCGAATATCTACGATAAATATTGACCACGTGGGTAACCCAAATAGGTCACATGATGTGGCTCTAGTCTGTGAGTGCGTATCTCTCTCTCTCTCTATCTCTCTTTCTCTCTTTCCTTTTATTGGATACGCAGCTGCCCACAAGCGCGGATTTGTGCTGGCAAATGAATTTGCATTTAACGAAAACATTTTGCCAAAACTAAAATCATCAAAAGCCGCCACAAAATGCATTTTATTTCCAATTTTTCAGTTAATTGATAATATTTGTCTGTTTCAGCAACTGCATTTGCTTGCCGTGCAATATAGAGAGAGTGAACGCTTTTCATTATGAGCATAAAAACTAAAATTCGTTTGCAAATTTTTTTATAGCTTGAATCAATTGTTTATGCTATAAGCTAGATATTTCGAAAACTTGGAATCTTGCGCAATTGCCTGTAAAAAAAAGTCAATTAAATCAACGTTATATAATTTATAGGTGAACAAGTCTCTAACTTGAATATTAGAGTTTCTGGAACTGACCGTAGTAAACCAAAAATATCTTATTCAAATTTATTATGAGGAGAGCAAGCGACGAAGCTTAGTAAACGTGAGGGAACCAAAAGAAAAATTATTTATTAGTTTATTATTATTAATATTATTTATTTTTATTATTATTATTATTATTAATTATTATTAATTATTAATATTATTAATTATTATTTATTATTATTTATTATTATTATTATTATTATTATTATTATTATTATTATTAATTATTATTTATTATTTATTATTTATTATTATTATTTATTATTATTATTATTATTATTATTATTATTATTATTATTATTATTATTAAATCATTATTTATTATTATTATTATTTATTATTATTATATTTATTATTAATTATTATTATTAATTTATTATTTATTAATTATTATTAAGTAAAAGTATTTCAAGCTCTCATTGTTGATCTGTAAGGCATCTTAAGTCCTGTATATAAATTTATATAATTTTTATTTAAATGCTGTCAGTTCATTTTAAATAAATAAATAAATTTATATAATTTTTATTTAAATGCACTCAGTGCATTTCTATAAAATTTTGTGAATTTATATCCCTTTAAGCAAGTCTTCAATAGCCAATGTGAAATATATATAATAAAAATACATATATTTTATACTATAAAAAATATAAATATATTCTTCAAATATATTCTTCTAGTAAAAAAGGTAAAAACTTCCTTCAATTTAATTCTAAATTTTAAAATAAAATTAAATCAAATTTTCAACTCTACAGCGTGCATAAAATTTGAATTTTAAATAGCAAAAAAATTCACTCTGAACCAAGTAATATATTTCAAAGCTAAAATAAGCGCAATTTTCTACGAAACTGCATTAGAAAATTCTGTAAAAATCAAGCTCAATTTTCTTTTGAACTGCATTAAAAAAAATGCTGTAAAAATCAAGCTCAATTTACTATTAAAATTCTATAAAACAAAACATAAATTATTGAATTTCAGAGAAAGCGCCATCTGTTGGCTTTTTTCCAATTGTGAATTTATGTCTTGAAAAATAGAACAAGACTTTTTGTACAACATTTATTGTGTGTAGAAAAAAAAAACAAAAACAAAAACAATTAGGCAAACACATTTTCACACACATTTATATGCATACCCCTATACCCCCCTAGACATTCCCCCACCCACTAGACAAACAGCAATTTTATAGAATTTTGTTTTTTGTCGCATTGTGTTTGGTCGCGATATTTGCTGTTTCATTAAAAATTGCCCCGAAACGCAATCAATTTGCCGAGGCGTAGCAAATTTTGTCTCCTCTTTTTTTTTTTTTGTCACTCTACTTCAGCTGTTATTCCTTTATTTTTTTTTTTTATACATATTTTTTTTTGATGTCCTTGCCAAGTGCTTTTTGATTGTTTAATATGTCGCTGAGCCGCACATAAGCGCTGCTAAATGGATGCCACGCAAAACTCGCAGCATACTTTTCATCGAAAATGAAAATGAAAATGAAAATGATGTGCAATCAACACGCGCGTAAGCCGCCGCCGCCGCCGCCGCCAGCACAAAAACCGACTGACATAGGGACTGTGGGACAGTGGGACAGTGGGACAGACAGACAGACAGACGAGTTGGACGCACAGGCTTTTTGGCCATGAAAAGCGAGCACGAAAATTAAAAAGTTTTCTCTTTTTTTGTTATACTTGTTTGTTTGCCACGGGAGAGGGCTGCCATGTAAATTACAACAGTTGTTGGACTAACCGGAGCTTACAAATATTGATACAAACATACATAAAAAAAAAATTTATATATATATATATATATATATATATATATATATATATATATATATATATATATATATATATATATATATATATATATATATATATATATATATATATATATATATATATATAGCTGACTGTTTTGGGTTGTGTTCGGGGTCTGGCAACAGCTTGCGGTTGGCCAATTTTGTTGCAAGAGCAATGAGAAGCACGTACTCACTCTCTCTCTGTCTCACTCTCTCTTATTCTCTCTCTCACTCTCTTTCTTTTCGTATAGCTCTATGCCAGAGCATTTTGTTCATAAGCAAGACATAAATTATTGCTAAATGCCATGAAATTTAAGCAGCACTAGAGACAGTGAGCGAGAGAGTGAGAGCGAGAGAGAGAGAGTGAGAGAGAGAGAGTGAGAGAGAGAGAGAGAGAGAGAGAGAGAGAGAGGTAGCAGGAGAGAGAAAGCCCTGCATAGACTGTAAAATTATAAAATAATTCTTATCTATTTGCCAATTTCGTATACAAAAAAAATATGATATAAAAAAAAAAAAAAAATTATTATTGCATAATAATAATAAATATAAATTAATAATTAATAAATTAATAAATAAATTAATAAACAAATTAATAAATTAATAAATACTAATATTTCATACTAATAAATAACTCGCAAGTCTTTAAGCACTTGCCTCAGCCCTTAAACAATTTATTTATTTTGCTCTAAAAAAAATAAAATGTAATTAAATTAAATTGACATTTTTACAGTATTTTTCTAACCACAAATAACATTTTGCTGGCATTCTATTGTGGCTTTCAGCAATTTGATTGATTTTTTTACTATTGCAAAAAAAAACTTTTTACTCGCTCTCTCGCTATTTTTTTTAAATTTATTTATTTTTTTTATTTTGTTGTTTGGCTGCAATGCTTTGAGACTTTGTTTGTTAGCTGCTTTGGCTAGTTCCCTACGCTCTTTAACCCTAGTTGTCCCGCGCTCTCTCTCTCTCTCTCTCTCTCTCTTTCTCTTCCACTGCCACAGTCTGCCCTGCCCCCGTTCGTTTTTGTATCTTTGCTGGGGCTTCGGCAACGCTTTCAGCGCTTTCAGTTTGCCTTTTGTTATTTGGCTGGGCTTTGAGTGCTTGGCTTCTCAGTTATTTTACAAACAGGTATCGAATGTGGTTTCATTTCGTTGGCCAATGAATATATTTTTTTTATTATTTTATTTTATTTTATTTTATTTTTTTTTTATTGAAGTTAAAGTTCGAGTCTTTTCACATTCTCAAAACGTTAAATCGTTGTAGAATTTTGCTTAAATAACAATAATACGCTTTGTCTAGCTGTTTATCTAGTAACTCCAAACAAAGCTCACACACACACACACACACACAAATACAGTTATCAATGGCTTGTTTTGACTTTGTTATCTGCTCTACGTGCTCTTCTTTTTTTTATTTATGCATACTTTTAGGCTTAGCGCCGCCTGCACGTTTCACATGCGCCTCTGACCCTAGGGCAAAATAACAAAGCGTGCGGTGCAGGCAAAGTAAAGTGAGGGGAGTGAGTGGAGGGAGCGAGGTAGATGGACAGAAAGTTTCGAGTGTGAGAGGGAAGCTGGGGGAAGCATAAACATGACAAATGGTTGAAATGCTGAATTTTTAAGTTGAGGCGATTGAACGATTGTGTCTGGGTCTGGAACCGAAATTGGAGTTGGGGTTGGTGTTGTGGCTAAGGGTCGATTTTGTGCGAGTTCTTGTCGGTTTGGTGCTGGCACAATTCTTCAATTCTGATTCACCTGTCAGCACACGCAAGCAAGCACTGAACAACAACAGCAAATATATAAATAAATAATAAATTTTGCTGCGGCAGCAATATAAATCTTCTGAAAGGTGTGGAAGACAAGAGATAGCGTGAGACTTATCTAACTATAAGCGAAGCAATATTAGTTATTGAAACAAGGAAAAGTTGTGAATGGAATGAAGTGTGTGGAGTGGAGTGGAGTGAGTTAACTGGAGTGAGTGCAGCTGAATAAATGAATAAATGAAAAAGTTAGTTTACTCAGCTATACAATAGAATAAGAAATATATTTGATAAGTAATTTGATGAGTGCATAGATGAAGTTGAATAGAGAGAATAGAATAGAGAAAATTGATAGAGATTTTGCTAAAAAAGATATAATAGAAGATATTTTTAATGTCAAGTATATATTAGATGACTTAATTTACTTTCTAAATCTATATATTATTATTATTATTATCCATATCAAGTTTCGTATATATACTACCTGTCTATAATATTTACATTGTTCTCCCTATAAGTAACAGACTTGATAAAAATTATATAGAAATTCAGACTTGTTAGAGATGATGTAGAGATTTAATAGACTTGAACTCTATATATAAAGAGCACTGAGAGATTATAGAGAAAAACTTGGGAAGAAAGTTCAAGCAGATAGGGATGACAAGTCTCTTTATTCTTCAACTGAAAAAGAAAAGAGATAGAGAATGGAGAGTTAGAGATGGAGAGATAGAAATGGCAAGTCTTCATTTTCTACAAATGCAAAATAAATGAGTTGGAGAGATAGGGATGGAGATGTAGAGATAGAGATGAAGAGATAGATATGGGAAATTTTCATCTCCTTTAAAGGCAAAACAAAAGAGATGGAGAATAGAGATGATGAGATAGAGATTGCGAGTCTTTATCTTCTTCAAATGAAGAAGAATAGAGATAGAGATGGAGAGATAGAGACGGCGAGATATAGAAATAAAGAGATAGAGAAGGTGATATAGAGATGTCGAGTCTTTATCTTCTTCAAATGAAGAAGAAGAGAGACGGAAAGATAGAGATGGCGAGTAAAGACTCTTCTTCTTCTTTATCTCTTCTAGTCTTCTCTATGCTCAACTTTTTGCCTGTCACTTTCATACAATCTCTCAGTGATCTTGCAACTTTGTTCTATACTTTCCACATATAAATTTCATAGGCTATAAATTTAATGAAATTTTAGTATACATATGAAAGTGTAGCAAAAAGAACATCTTTACATCAGTTCTATGAACTCTAATGAATCTCTAGAATATTTATATAAAATCTGTTGCTCTATATATGCATCCATACATCATCTCTATCAAGTCTGCTTATCTATTTCTCTCTCTCTCTTTCTCTATTATCCATATCAATTTTTTGCTTCTCTAACACTTTCATCAATTGTGTAGCACAGTGTTAAATACTGCTAAACTTTGCTAACAATAAAGGTGACGTGATCGAAAAATTGAGCTACTGCTAAATGCAAATGGAAGCAGCCTTAGGCATTTTGTTGCAGCGGCTACCCATCAAAATTGGCACTCATAAAAATCGCATTAAATAAAATAAGCAAAATTTGCATGACACACTTGACTGAAAATGTCCAAGAATAACAAAAGCAACAACAACAGCAACAACAAAAGCAACAGCAACAACATGAATGGTAAACAATGCCCAATTGTTGTTACACACATCATAAATTTCGAGCGAAATATCTAGACCCTAAACGTTGCCTCAGCCCTCAGATACAGCGCCCAAAAAGGGCCTAAAGCAAAACTGAACTCTTTCGCCTTTTGTTGGCCAAGAAGTTATTAGGCATTATTGTTGCTGTTGTTGTTGTTGTTGTTGTTGCTGGTGGGCATAAAATGTTTCCTATGGAAGTTTCTCTAATTTCTGGGGCGGAAATAAGTGCTCGTAAAAAATGTTCATGCTCGTAAAAACTGCCGGGCCCGAGCCAGTGCCGTCAAGACTCATCTAGTAATAATAACGCATACGCCGCGTGCGACGCCAACAAATACCAAAAAAAAGAAAAATAGAGAGAAAAAAAAATAGAGAGAAAAAAAATATAAAGCAAAAGCCATAACCAATATTTGCTCGCATCTAAACGATTTCTCTTTTTCTTGCTCTATCTGCCTCACTCTCTCCCTCTCTCTCTCTCCCTCTCTCTCTCTCTCTCTCCCACTCTCTCTCTCTCACTCTCTGTCTCTGTCTCATATCACATTTCGATATTCGATAATGTTTTCATGTGCTTTACCACACTTAACTTAACCCTTGTTAGCCCTTATCCTCGTTCTATAGTTTTCGATTTGAGCTTTAATAAAAAATAAAAAAAAAAAAAAAACCCCCCGCTGCAATCACCCGAGTCACGAGTTTTTAATGTTTTCTCACTGGCTCTGGCCTTGCCGGCAGCTAGCTCGTAAATTTGCCGTCATTTGTCAAGGGACTTTCACACGTTATTTGCACGCTCTTTGGCGGGGTCATTTGTCTGGCTTGAAAGGATGCAACGCGCACGCAGTTCATCATTTATGATCGATGCTTTAAAGGCCAATGCACAGAGTGAGACACACACACACTGACTCTCTCTCACTCTCTCTCACTCTCTCTGTCTTCCCCACCCTCTCTCGCATTGTTATATATTTGCACTTTAATTACAAAATTATTTTCTCTCTTCTATTGCAGGTATGTAAAAATAATTTTGACTTGTCTAAAATTGATGTTAACTATTTTGTTGGGGTATGTTGGAAAATATTTATTTGCATTTTTTAAAATGGTAAATTAGATTAGGAAATTTGCCATTATGTGGCATACAATATATATAATAAATTGAAAAAAAAAAAATTAAATTAAAAATTAATAAATAATAAAAACAAAAACAAATAACAAAAATAAATATACACCATTATGTATATATACAAAATTTAAATATGTCCATACATAATATATATTTATAGGTGTATTTAAATTTTTTTTATATATTTTAAATTTATTCATTTATTTATTTATATAAATATAGAAAAATTAAATTTAAAACAATAATAAATAATAAAACAAAAATGTATATATTTATATAAATATAAAAAAAAAAATTAAATTAAAAAAAAAATAAATAAAGAAATATATATAAAATAAAAATATATACAAAATTTAAATATACTTATAAATATATATTATATCTTATGTGTATATTTATTTTTCTAAATATTTTTTCAATTTTATTATTTATTTATTTTTGTATTCATTTGTGTATATGTATTATATATATTATATATAATATATTAAACTTATTTTAGAGAATCATACGCCATAGGATGTAAAAATAAATTATTAACAAAATAAATAAATAAATAAATAAAAATAATAATAATAATGTTAATATGTTTCAGAGAGTCACACAGCATAAGCTGTATAAATAAAATTAAATTTTAATAAAAAAAAGTAATAAATTATAAAAGAATACATAAATACATAAAAATAAAAACTAAACAAATATATTTTTATATATAAAATATAACATATCAATTTGAAAGTAATTTATACATATGTATATTATGTATATACCATATCATGTCACATAACATATACTTCTTCTATATACGCGATTCAGCTCCCGATTCTCTTGCTGAAATTCAAAAAGTTCACACTTAAACTAGCTTCACACTTGTTTCAGCTGCATTCTCTCTGTCTCCCACAAACTCTCACATTAAATTTAAGCTTGCAAAAAATTATTTAAATAATACTAAAGGAAAAAAATAATAATTTACTTAAAAAAAAAAAAAGAAAAGTGTGCCTTTAAGCCAAGTAAATACAAGCAAAGTTAAAACGGAAACGAAAAACTTGACAAAAAAGCTGAAAAGAAAGCAAATGAAATTAAGTCAAATGCGCTTGTCGCCTGCGCGCTCTCTTTCTCGCACTTGTTGCCTTAATCAGCATGAGTCATTCTCTCTCTCTATCTCTCTCTCTTTTTCTCCGCCTTCTTCACGTCGCTGGCCATGTAATGAAAAATGGCATTTCCGCATTTACAACTTCATTTGCACTCGTTTCCTTTGCCTCCGTGGCAAATAAGTCAACAAGTTGCGCCCCCAAAGTGCCAACTGCAACTGCAGCAACTGCTGCAACTGCTGCAACTGCTGCAACTGCTGCAACTGTGGCCATTGTCTTGAGCACTATCAATGCCCCAAAGGCGTAAAAAAAAAAAATGGGCGTGGCATGGCTTAAAAGTAAATGCAAATATGTACATTGCACCATTAAACAAAAGCTGCTTGCAACAGCATCAAGCACTTGAGCCAATTTGTTCCACTTGCTCACTCGATGATGCTACGTTGCAGCATTTGCTTTGGCCAGTCGATTGTTAAAGTGCTCCAAAAAAAGTGATTTAAAGTGTGTTCAAGCTGCGTGTAAGCCAAGCCAAGCCAAGCCAAGCCAAGCCAAGCCAAGCCAAGTGCTTTTAATATGCATTTACAACGTCTACGAAAGATGTGAAAAAACTCAAGTCTTGAGTTTTCGCTCGCTGACGCGTCAATGGACGCGTGTCTAGTGCAATAAATCTTGCAGATTATTTTAATTTCATGCAAACTATATAATATAGCGAGCAAGCGTTCCGATGCCTGTCAACAACTTTTGCGTCTTCTCGAGTGCGTAACGCGCCAACAGCAACAATAACAATAGATAACAACAAAAACTTTGCCAAGAAAACAAAAAGTGTGTAAGAGAGAGAGAGAGAGAGAGAGAGAGAGAAGGTAATACAATCACAAACAAACAACAATAACAACAGTAGCAGCAGCAGCTCCTTACGATTTACGTCTCAGACACGAAACATCTTCAATTTTGTCTCTCTTAGGCAGACAATGGGCACATGCAGTCCAAAATTGTCATCGAAATGAGGTTAAAATCCACAAACGAAGCGTGCACGAAGTAAAGTAACGAACTCTCATTACATTCGTAATCACTCTCTCTCTCTCTCTCTCTCTCTCTCTGTTTACCAGTTGAGAGAGAGAGAGTGGACATTTTCGAATTAGCTCTTGGGCTCTATGTTATTTAACATAAATAAAAAGGGGAAAATGTTAGAATAGGTGGACTTATGTTAGCGCAACATTAACAGAGCTAGCCAAGTGTTGAATAGGATTTTATGTTAGTTCTGCGCTAGCTCTGTTAACAGAATTAGCAAAGTGTTAAAAGGGGTAAAAATGATTCATATGCAAAGTTATCAGGGATTAATGAAAATTAGATGTGGCTAATACACAAAGTAATCAGGCATTAAATATACGTTTTAAGCAATGCCTACCAATATCAATAGTGAAATCAATAATGAAAAATCTGATTTTATTTATATATATATAGATAGTTAACAAATCTAAAAATGTTAAATAAAGATCTCTACTTAGATTAACTTTATCTGTATCAAAGTTTATTAAGTATAGTCTTAAATATAACTTTGCTTAGGGCTTTTCTATCGCTGTCTGTTAACAGAATTAGTATTTGATTATGAGGAAGTCTGACTAATAATAATTAAATTTATTTATCAATCAATTTCATCAATTTAATACCAATATTAGTATCTTTGCAATATTTTGTGCTATGTTATATATTAACTTGGTATTTGTTACCTGTTACATGTAAACATAGCATCCACTAACATTACTCCGTCATCAAACACAATTCGAATATTGTGGATGGTATGCAGCACATTAAAGTTGACTGTTAGCATGCCAAGCTCTCCTCGTGGCATAAATTCGAAAATGTTAAGTATTGTCAAATGCTAACAGACATTTAATATTGCCCCTAAAACGAGTTAATAGAATATGTTATTATTACATGCAGTTAAATCCCTCGACAATTTAACATTTCTATGTTAAAGTTGCTTATTTCTTTCTCCAACAAAGTCAAAGTTAAACATTAAATAGCCAAATTGCTTCAAACTGCCCCTCACTTAAAACACCAACAAAATGGATGCCATGTTAGCATAATCAAATGTTAACTTAACATAATTGATACGCAGCTCTCCCCCTTAAGCATTTAACTGCAATGTGGATGTCATGTTAAGAGCACACTCAAATGTTAGCTTATTCGCAATTACCCCTCACACAATTGCCTACAATGTGGATATCATGTTAAATGCCTCCACGAATGTTAACATAACAGCAGCACTTCTCTCTTAACAGCACCTAACTAGCCACAGTTTGCTTGTGGAAACCATTTGAAATGCTCTCGTATATTAACAGCGCTCGTTAACAGAGCCGGCTTTCGCGAGTTCTTTGAACTTGTCGGGCATGTGAATGATTCGTTTATTCTTCCACCTTGCCCCCTCGGGCTATATCACCTTTTGTGCTATGCATTTTTGAGTGCACTGGTGCTCTGCAGCTGCTGTTGTTGTTGTTGTTGTTGTTATATTGTGAACCGCACTGACATGCGAATGGGAATGTGAATTGTGAATGTGAATGTGAATGTGTGTGTGTGTGTGTGTGCTTGGCTTGAATTGTGAATGAGTAAGTAGAGCTGAGTGAGCCGAGTTGAGAAATGCGACTTGCAGCATGACCTTGGCATGTTGGCAATTGACTTTCGCTTTTCGACTAACTTTAAGAGCTGCTCACAAGTTCGTCTTCCTTGTGGCTGACAAGCTGCTTAAACATGAATTTTTTTTATATATATCAAGGGAGTCCTTATTTTGCCAAACTAATGTGCCACAGAGCAGAGGGACACGCCCACAAGACAGACACCCCCGCTTAATGCGTCTATTGAAAGCGAAGCCTGCCTGCCACTTGACCATATTTATGGCCCAAGACATTGCAGCAGCTGCAGCAGCAACAACTTCTCCTCTTCCGGTCGCGCATTTTTCAATAAACTGCTTAGTCAATTGCAACAACAGAGGCCACAACAACAACAACATTGTGCGATATCTCTACACTGTGTTTGCTCAGTTGATTTATAAGTGAATCGAGTCGGCCACTTGGGGAGTTGTTGCTGCTCCATGCAGCCTTGCATCTTGTTGCTATCAAAGTGCTTATAAATTACACTTGTCGCTCTGGCCTCATGGCCTGTGGCCATGGTTACATCTTTTTTCCTGCTGGAAGCTGCTCATTTTGGCATAAATCGCATTGCAGCAATGCGCTGACTAAGCGATTTCTGATTAACCTTGCCAATTGGCATACCTGTGGCGCCCTCTAGCGTCAAAGAGTGCAAAACTAAATCCCTAAAGGAAATAAATATTCTATTAAAGGAATTTGTTTAAGGCATAATTTATGCATTTGTATTTGATGGGAATTTTGAGAAATGTGTTTTCTACAATTCTAATATTTGTTATATACAATATGTATATATAAGACTCAAGCAAATTAAGCAGCTTCACACTTCAAATAAAAAATTTAATTGCAATTATTTAAAGCTTATTTAAACAATGTTAAATATTTTTTGCGAACGGCCAAGCAATCAACTGACAAGAATTTCCCACAAAGTGAGAGAATTTTAATTAGACTTCGCCTCACACACACACACACATATATATATATATATCTATAAGATTGAAATTGCAATGTAAGCAAGTTGCTCTGTGCGCCGCAATTATGTCAACTATTTCTGTGTGTTTCCTCTTGTTGATATCATTAAGAGTATGTCATTCACACTTTCAACTCACCTTAACTTGATTCACTTAAACTTTTGTCGGCAGCTTTAAGTGCAAGTGACACGTGTCAAAAGTCAAAAGAAACATCTACAACAACAACAACAGCAATCAGCAATTGTCACGCCCACATGACTCTTTTTAATTGTTTTTGTGCCATCGCTTGTTGACCTCTGCTGTTGAAACTGTTATACGCACTATGCGTAGGCAATTCAATATGGCAAAAAGACAAAGAGTTTATGTCGAATATTTGTTATTCTTTGCAATAGAAATTAGCTAAGAGAAAACAAAAAAATTAATAGAGAATTGAAATATATATTTAATAAAAAAAATAGAAATAACTCGAACTTTATTACAAAAATAAACTTCAATAAAATAAACTAAAATCAAATATAGATATAAATGATACAAAAACAAAAAATACAAAAATTACACATAATATGTTACATTTATATATATTATAAAATTTTATTATATTACAATTAATTTAAAAAAAAAATTAATAAATAAAAATATAAATACAAATAATAGAACATTTTATATTGCAAAAAATATTCAAATAACTATAAATAATAATGAAATTTTTTAATAAGGGCAGATAAATTTATAAAAAAAAATAAAATAAAAATAAAAATAAAAAAAAATTAAAAAAAAAAAAAAAATATATATATATATATATATATATATATATATACAGCCGCCTTAAATTAAAATAATAATAAACATTTTAATTAAAAAAAATATAATTAAAAATAATATAATAAAAAAATAAATAAATTTACTTACTAAAATAAAAAGTATACACAAAAGATATTTAATAAATTACATAAACAAATTGTAAGGAAAAATAAAACACATAATAATTTAAATGAAAAATAAAAATTATATTTAAATATAATTTTAAATTTAAATGTAAAAAAAAAAAAACATTATATATAAACATGATTTTAAATTGCGAACAAAAAAATAATAATTTATATAAGTACGATTTTTTTTTTTAATTTTAAAAAGATACCTTCAAAAAAATACATTTTGAAAGTAAGTAACAGATATTTAAATATTAAAAATATATATATTTTTTTTTTTGAAGGGCATTTAAAATTCAGTTTAGCCTCAATTTGCAGTTTGGCTTGATATTTTTATTTGCCTTTGCCCCGGTTAAGATTAACGTCACCCACGCTGTTGCCCACCTTGCGAGGCAAATGATTAATGACAGCGATTTTGTGCTGATGTCCGCCCTCTAGCTGACCGAAGCGACCCTCCTCCCTCCCTCCCTTCCGCTCTCTCTCTCTCTCTCTGTCTCTATCTCGCTCTGTCACTCTCATGCTTGGCTTTAGCCAATGAGTACACAAAACTTTTGGCATATCCTTTGCCATTTGATGGAAATCTACTTGTTGGCGCCAGTTGTTGACTGGCATCATTATGAAGCTGATAATGATACTGATGATGATGACGATGATGATGATGATGATGATGATGATGCTGATGCTGATAATAATGACAAAGCTTGTGATGAAGCAAATGAAAATTACTTTGAGCAAGGTTTTCTTTTACTTGCTTTTGCTTCATTTTTTCTTTTTTCTACATTTACATAAATTAATCAGCGCAACTGAAAGAAACTGAAACTGAAATAAAAACTCAGCTGCGGCATTTCCGTGAGTTGTGAGGTTTATGAAGTCATCATAAATCCACAAAGCAATAGATATATGCATTGAAACAATTTTCCTTTGGCTGCATGCATGTGTAATGACTGCAGCTTCTTTGAGATAAAGAGTTTGAAGAGAGCAAGAGACAGAGATGCTGTGAGAAAGAGAGGTAGAGTGAGTGAGAGAGTGAGAATGAGTGAGAGATATTGAAAAAGCGCTAAAAATGCTGTAAAATGCTACGCAAGCGGCTCATCAATTGTCAGAACTGGCAGAGCGTAGAGGAAACGACTGGCAAATTAGTGGGAAGTGAGTGGTAAACCCTGACTGAATAGGCAGGTGAAAAGACAAAGGGGAAGAGCGAGAGACAAAGAGAGAGAGAGTGAGAGAGAGAGAGAGAGAGAGAGTGAGAGAGTGAGAGAGAGAGATTGTCGGTTAAATTGAATAGCGAATCGTGGGCGTATGACGGATGGCGGATGGCGGATGGCGTAGGTGTAGATGCTGTTGAATCAATGTCGATTGTCGGCATTTGTCACGTGCAGCGACATCTGGCGTGCTGTAGTTGAACCAAAGTCATCCTGTCCCAGTGTTTGGGAATTTGGGACAGTCGGAGCGTTTTTGATTGAAAGGCGTGTTGCCAGCTAACCCACAGCAGTTGCTAACCTCAAAACCCGTTGGCATTTTCTCTATCTGTATGGGTGTGTGTACTAGTATGTGTGTGTGTGTGTGAATATGTGTTTGTGTGTGAATTGTTTTGATGACTGCTTTGCATTTTTGTAGCATTCGCAATTTTAGTTTGCTACAACGCAATCCATCAGTCGCTCAGCCAGTCAGTCGCTCAGGCAGTCAGCCGTCAGGGCTGGCTCTAATGTACTCTAGATTACTGTGACTCACTGCATATTTCGGATATTGTTTTTTTTTTTTTAACAGGAATGCAAATAGTACACAGTGAGAAAATAAGAGGAAAAGAAAATAATTAATACTCAAAAATAATTCAGAAAATTATAAAAAAAAAAAAAATAAAAATAAAATAAAATAAAATAATAAAAAAAAATAAGAAATTAATTGAATTATATAAAAAAAAAAAAAAATTATAAAAAATAAATAACAAAAATAATAAGAAAGCAAGAATTAATTGAATTGTAAAAATAAATAAAAAAAAAATTAATAAAATAAAAATTAATGTTTAAAAATAATATTATATTACAAATAAAATAGAATAAATACAGATTTATTTATTATTTATTTATTATTATTATTTTTTTTTTATTTTTTTTATTTATTTATTTTTTTTTTTTTTTTTTTTGACAAGGCGCAATTATCACTTAAAGAAATAATTTTCCTAAAAAAAAAAAAATGCATTCATTAAAAATTTAACAAAATACACAACTCATACCAAAACCTCTATGGTATTTCATATAAAACACTTTCATTAGGTTTTTCGCTCAGTGTACTCGGTTCCAAATATATTGCCATTGGCATTTTAGGCAACGCGTGCGGCTTGACGAGTCGCAAACACAATTGAGATGGGAATGCGTGTGAAAATATTCACTTGTTAATTTACTGCAAAATTCTGGCTGTTTTTACTATTTCCATTCATTCATGTGTTTTTTTTCGGCAATCCTTTGAGCAAATATTGTAAATATTTTATAGAGTTAGGCAAACGAAAAACAATAGCAAAAAAAAATTGCCAACTGCATATAGAGTGTTTCCAAAAAAAACAAAAAAAATAGAAGCCATTTTCATGTGCATTTTCTTGGCGCTAAAATTGTTGTAGCCAATTTATGCGTAATTCTGGCTTTTTTTTTTTTTGGCGCATCGCCGCAAGAAAAAGCGCTCAACCGATTCACGATTTATTGTGCATGGCATGGCACGGCTCGCTCGAGCTCCTGGCCAGAACACGTTCTGTGTACACGCAGCGAGCTGCAGCCTTGCGATAAACTTGACACTTTATGCGACCTAAAGCATAGCAGAGAAACACTGCAACTGCAGCAGCAGCAGCAGCAGCAGCAGCAGCAGCAACTGTCTGAAATACGAGCAAGTTGCGTATGTGCCATAAACTCAGCTCGAGCAGTTTTTTTTTTTTTTATTTTTTTGCCTACCTTTTGCACTGCTTTATAGCGCACTTGAAAAGTGCCAAAAAAAAAAAAAAAGGAAAAAAAATCAGAAAAACATTTGGCAAAAAGATAAAAATATTATGAGAAAAACGTTGCAAAATATATGTAAAAAATAGTAAGAAAAAAAATAGTAAAAAAAAAAGAGAAGTAAAAAAGACTTCAAGTCAAACTTTATTCATATGGCAAACTATTAAAATGAATTTTGCAAAAATGCTAGCAACATTTTTATGCTCAAAAAAACATTTGAAAATCGAAAGAAAGAAAAAAAATGTAAGCTAAAAGATATAAGAAATGTATTTATAAAGAGCAAATAGGAAATAGAAAATGTAAAAGAAAAAGAAAAAAAATAAGAGAACAAAAAAAAAACTTTGCAGCAACGAAGACGACATTTAGCTTTTTTTTTTTATTATTTTCTTGTTTATCTTGTGCAATAATTTGTGTCAGTTTACTCAAGTCTTAAATATTTTATTTAACATCAATTTTTGTTTATTTTTAATAATATTTTAAATTGTCAATTGATTTGCTGGATTCGTGCCTTCATGTTTTTTTCTCAACTTTTGTCACGAATATCAATTAAAAGAGCTTAGTACAACGGCGCGTATACGCAATGTGTGCATATATATATATAAATAAATAAATATATATATTATATATATATAAATTTATACATATAAATATATATATTATATATATATAAATTTATACATATAAATATATATATATATGCATGCATGTCTTTCTCTCTCTAACTATATATCGGCTGGCATGTCTCTCTGTAGTGCTGCTGACCTGATTTTTAACAAGCGCACGTGTGTGTGCCTGAGCTGCCATAAAGTGTGCACTACACAACAACAACAACAACAACAATAGCAACAACAAAGCCACTTAGTTGCGTTATTTGAATTGCCAACACGTGTGCTGCTCATTACTCTTTGAACTGCCCTCGTCGCACGGCAGCTCATGAATATGTCTCCAGTTTATTTATTTTATGCCTTCTGTTAGCATATAGCAAGCGCGCCCTAATTCTAATTAGTTGCAGTAATAGACTGGACACGCCCACACGCCCATTTTTCTGTGGCTATAGACAAAAAGTGTTATTTAAATAATAATTACTTTGTGTAAGCTTAGTTTTTTTTTTTTTTTTTTGGTTTTGATTGAAGATTTTGTGTTAATTGGGAATTAGTTGGTGAAATGAAACAGACAATATTTGCTAAGGTAATATTTGAAAAGGAAAACGTGATCATGTGAAATAATGGGGTAGATTTATTGGATAGATAAAATAATGTGAATTAGCATTCGGTGTGGTTTGTGTATTGACTAACAAATCAACATGTTATTAAGCTAGGTGGAGAGAGTTTATTGAACATTTTAGGAAATTTAGAATTAAAAAAATAATACTAAAATAATGATAATAATATTATTTATTTAAACTGTAGAAATCGATATTTATATTTCTATATTTATTCTATAATTTCATTGTATTTTCCTAACTACTAGCTCTCATTGGTTAACAATGTTTTTTGATTAGGAGTTAATGCATTTTTATTTTGTGATTTTTCGATTTTATTTGTTCATTGAGTGGTTAGATGTATTGGCTAACAGATGCTATATTGTTATTATATCGTTATCCTTTATATTGGCTTACAGCGTCTATCAATTATCTATGATTACTTATTAGCCAGTTTAAGGTTCGTGTATTGACTAACAATAAGTGTAAAAGGGATATTTATATTAGCACGATCATTAGTAGTAAGGTTTGTGTATTTGCTAAAAAAAAAGGTGTATTTTTAGTATATACACGAAAGTTTCTAGAGTTAATCGGTTTCTATTCAATTCTAAGCCAAACCATCGATTTTGTATCATCTCACAATTTTACTTTACACAATCTCTAAAAATAATAGCATTTCCTTCATGCACTAGTATTCGTGTCTCTAGCATAACTAACGCAATTTACTTGTTTCGAAATTATATTTCTATCACATTTTCTAGACGATGGCAAAATTTTGCCATGTAAACGTAACAATTTAATTAAAACTTTATGACAAGATGTCGCTGCTGGTTTTGAATTTTCGCTTCAAAAGTAAAGCAATTTCTGTTATATTTGCCTTTTGCTGTTGTTGCTATTTGTTGTTGTTGTTGTTGTTGTTGTTGTTTTTTATATGGGGAAAACAAGAAAAAATACTCACAAAAAACTTCTGTTGCAGACAATTGTGGCTGCAACAAGCACAACAAAAAAAACTTTTCTCATGTAACCAATAATAGCAAAATGAAAAGTTCTTATTGTTGTTGCTATGATATATTGTCAGAAGCGTTGACGAAATGCAAATATACAAAAAAAAAACAAAACACAAAAAAAAAAATCAAAATCACAAGCAAGAAAATCAAGCAACAAATACCAAAAAGCACACGGACAAAATGGCCGCAAACACAAACACACACATACATACAGTGGCAGCTGCGGTTGACAGTCGAGAATCACATGAAAACAACATGTCGCTGACATGTTTAAAGATATGGAAAGCAATGACAATGAGAGAGAGAGAGAGAGAGAGAGAGAGAATGAGAGATGGGGAGAGTGGAGACTCGGCTGCTGCTCACTTTTAGATGTTTGAAAAGTTTTTGCTATGCCTGTGAAATGAGCGCGAACGCAAGAGCAAAACTTTTCACATATTTTACTTACAATTAAATGCAATTGTTCGCTGACGAAGCAGCAGCCCCAAAAAAAAGATACACAACACACAACAGTCAAACAAGTCGAAAGAGATGGACCACAAATGAAGGTCGACTACATACATATATATATATATATATATATATATATATATATATATATATATATATATATATATATATATTCCTAGCTATGTAGGTGCTTACACCTGCAGAAAGCACACAAGCAAATGTTTTTTTCTCTCTCTCTCTCTCTCTCTCTCTTCTCAGTTTCAGTTTCAATTGTGGGCGGAGTTTGCAATAATTTATGTTTGTTGCCAGCGCAGAGCGCGTAAATTATGAAAATCTACTTAAACTTGAGAGCCAAAAACTCCAAACATGCCCCAAACACAATGGCAATCGGGGTTGGGTGGATTTAGAAGAGAAGAGAATACAGGAAATGCGAATGGGAATGGGAATGGGCATGAAATGAGATCGCAGCTAACGAAGCAAAACAAAAGTCGCCGTTGTTGTTGTTATTGTTGTTGTTGTTGTTGTTATGACTGCTGTGTAGGCATTTTGTCTTATCTCGCGTCATATTTTATACCCTATTGCCAGCGGATAAAAAACAACAAAAAATAAAAAATAAAGTGCTTGGAAAATTGTGATTTGTTTGAATGCTGCAGCAATTGTATGTTTGATAATATTAATTTATATGTTAAGTAAGCTTGTGAGCATCAGATTTAACATAAATCTAATAACACAGGATGTTAATTAACAGAGTGTTAACATACGTTAAGAGTGAACTCTTCGCTTTAGATATAGATAAATAGTCAATTATATTAGGGATTTTCTGCATTAACAGAAAGCAGTGTTCATTAACATACTTCTGTTAAAGCCGATATAATATATAAATGTAATTATATACTTATATAACAATTATTATAATTATATATTTATATAATTATAGATAGCAAGTCTAAGCAGAAAAGCTCATTATTGCTGAATTTCATATACAAAAAAATGTATATGGCTTATGTTTAACATAATGTAAAGTTTAACAGCCTGTTAGCTAACTGTTTGTTAACATAAGTGTTGAAATACCTTATTTAAATAATAATATTATTTAAATAATATTGAAATAATTTCTTATGTGCGTATATTTAAACACATTGAAAATTTCTCTCTCTAAATGTGAAATGACTTGACCTTTAATTTTTTTTAAATATAAATTAAGTACATAAGCTGTTAATTAACATGCTTTTTTGTCTGCATAATGTTAATCATGTCTCTTGTATGGTTAGGCGTTATATTAAATATATTTATTTTTATATATTTATTTGTTTTTTAGCAGCTTATTAAGTATTTGAAAAGTTTTGTTTAAATATTTCATAAAAATTTCAATTTTATCCCGATTATATTTTGTGGCTCTTAAATTCTTGAAAATAATTTTAAAAAATTATAAAAATTCTATTAAGTAACTTCAAAAATTATAAAATCGAAAACTTGTTGATGTTTCACTATAATTTATATTATATATAAGATATAAGAAAAATACTTTTTGATAGAAAAACTTTTATTTAAATAACATTTCTATTTTATTTTTATTTATATTTTAGTATAAATATATATTCATATATTTTAGAGAGTATTTACTTTTCGGCTCTTTGCAACTAATCCTTTTCGTGTTACTCAAGTCAAATTCCCATTTGTCGCATTTGTTGCGTTCGCTTCATTATTCTCGTATCAGCAAAAGTCTTGAATCAACTCTCGCCACGCCACGCCTCAACTCAACTCAACTGAATATGCAAATTTTCTTTTGCTCTTTTTTCGGGCACATTTTGTTATTTTTATTTTTATTTTATTAAAAAACATAAAATCCACACTGAGCTAACATAATTACAATTGCCCAAACTTTGTCTCTTTAACTCTTGTTGTGCTGCTGTTGCTACTGCTTCTTCTTCTTCTTCTTCATCTTTTCTTTATTTTTTCACCAATTAGTTATGAAAATGTGCTTTTAATTGCGCGTAATTAACTCTAATGAATTTTAATTGTACTTTTGCCCGAATTTAATCCAAAACAATTGTGAATTGTGCATTACAAATTGTTGACGTTTGTTTGTCGCTTATTATTGTTGTTGTTATTGTTGTTGTTGTTGTTGTTGCTGTTATTGTTGTTGTTGTTTTGTCACTGTTTGTCAGCAGCTGTCAACGCTGCGGTTGCCGCTCAAGTTGCATTGATTAATTATTAATTTATGCACAATATCAGCGACTTTTAATGCCAGCTCGAATGCAATAAACAACAACAACAGCAACAACAACAACAACAACAACAACAACAGCGACAATTATCTAATTAAATGCAACAATTAAGCAAATTTCATGTTGTAATTGAGACATAATTGATTTAACAACTATGCAAACAGCTGCCAGATAAATTAGCTCAAACTTTCATGCGTCGCTTCACACGCAATTTATTCATTGGCACTTGACTGCAAAGTGTATTGAGCAAAAGTTTCGAGTTAGTATGCAAGATTGAGATTGTTATATAACTGTTATACAAGTTATACAATAATGCTCTGCCATGTTTCTATATACTCTTGGGCATAATTAGTGAAAGTATAACAAAAACTTGTTTTGTTTTCTAGTGCAAATTTAGACATTCATAACTGTTATACAGATTATACGTTTCTCACTCAATAGTCTTATACAACAAAGTTTAATTAGAATGCAAGCTAATGCAAACAAAGTTGGTTTATTTTTTATTTTTTAATACAGTTTACACAATTGTTATACTGTTATATAAAATACAATTAAAAAAAAAAAAAAGTCGTATCATACAAATGCAATATGCAAATTTTCTTCGAATTAGCATGTATAACACGTAAGACTGTTATATATCTTATATTATACATATTAATATGTATACACGTATAACTGTTATACAAATTATGATTTTCAGAAATCATAAGAAACTTTGTTATATAATGTCTATGTATATTATTGAATGTATAACAGTTTACATGAGCTTAAAGTCAATATACTAATACTGTTATACAACTAATAAATAGTAACCTATATTTATATAATTATAACAGTTCTATACTTGAAATACAATCATCGTATAAACTAAGAGTTTCTCAAAAATTCAAATAAAAAATAGCATGTGGACTCTAAATGGCATAAGTGTATAACAGTTACAGTGGCTAAGCCATCCGAGATTTTTATGCAAATATGAAATTTTAGTTTATTATCTTACAGATTCGATGAAAGTTCAAAACAAATTAGTTGATTTTTCCAGAGTCAACAAAACTTGTCCTAAATTCTGTTATACAAATGTTCAAGTTAAATACTACAACAATAAATAGCTGCCAGATGCATCGACCTTCAATCTAACTTTATGCACGTAGTCAAGTTTCTCTAAAGAAAACTTAGCTTTTTATTCTGGGGTAACAGTTTCCCGCTAGTTAGCCGCCAAAACGAACGAATCTAACAATTCAGGTCAAAAGATGCATAAAACTGTCGGCATAATTCACAACTTTCTAAAGTAGCTAACTACGATTTTTGGCGACTTACTATACTCTTTCCCACCATATATATATATATATATATATATATATATATATTTATATAGTGGAGTGGGAGGCGACCAAAGTGCAAGTGCAATTACCAATTAGAAGTTTTTCAAGTTTTCTGTGTGCTGCGGAAACATTTTCATTACAATTTCTGATTTATACGAATGAAACGGTGCAGCGAGGGGAGCAATTCGAATAAATCAAGAGAGCAAAAGCATAACAAGTTCTTCGAGCTCTTCTTCTTCTTCTTCTCTGTCTGTGTTATAAATTTCAAGTATGCAATAATAAAGTCAGCACGAAAACAAAAAAAAAAAAAAAAAACGCAAAACAATTAAATAACAATAAAAGAGCGAACAATGATAGCCAAAAAGAGAGGGGGGAAGGAAAGAAGACCGACTGCACCACAGCACTGGTAATTTAATAAAAACCCAAAAAGAGCAATAAATGTTCACTGATTAAAACCAGAATAAAGTGAATATCAGAGATGCATCATTTACATAGAAAGTTTCAATTACATTTCACAAAAGAGATAGCTCTAAAATAGCTAATAGCTGGATTGAAGGAAATATTAACAGATATTGATATTAAAAGCAGTAAGACTTGCTGAATTTTTTTTTATGCACTGCCAAAAATTTTAAATAAATTAAATTAATATTATATTATATATATTAAATAAATTATATTAAATAAATTATTAATATTATTATATGGAAAAATATTTAAATGAAAAAATAATTATTTTCGACAACGGAAAAATATTTAAGAAAAAAAAAAATATTTTATTAAATATTTAAATAAAAAAAATTATTTTCGACGATGAAACAATAAGTTCTAGTTAGGTAAAAAAAAAAAAAAAAAAAAAAAAAAATATATATATATATATATATATATATATACATATATATAAATAATATATAATGTATTATATAAATACTTAAATTTAAAAAATATATATATTCAATAATATAACAAAATATTTATTTATCAATATTTTTCGTTCAAGATGCATAAATTATTTAAAAATCTTTTAAATCCTAAAATAATTTGTTCTGTTTTTTTTTTATATTGATCAAAATTTTTTCACATCTTCTCAACTCTTCTATCTTATTATTTATTAATAATTCACTTTTAGCAATAAACAAAAATGATTTTGGATTATCTATTGCATAACTCTGGAATTTTTCGAACCCTGCCAAAGTTTTCCCATTTCTTATAAAGATTTCTATGCAAATAAGTTTGTAAACTCAAATTTAATTTAAAATTCTTACTTTGGCCACAAGTTGCAAGTTGTAATTATTTTGCCCCTTGTGGATTATTAAACATTTAATATGCAAACTTACACACACACACACTCACACACACACACACACACTTTACGCCCTCTCACATGTTGCAGCCACAAGCATGCAAACATTTTTATTATTAAGTAATTTTTTAACAGTGCCCGCACCCACTCTATCTTTCTCTCTCTCTCTCACTCACACTCTCTCTCTCTGTCTTGCTCTCTCCCTCACTTTTTTTTTCATCCTCTTCCCGTTTAACTCTTGTGGCATTTTGCTACTTTGCGGTTTTTAGACGACATGTCGCATTGTTGTCAACGCAAATTTCCGTGCCGCATGCAACGAGCCAGCAGCAAAAGGAAATCTGCTGTATCTCTCTATCTACCGCTCATTCCCATTCACACTTTTCTCTCTCTCTCCCTCTCTCTCTCTTTTACTCTCTCTTTCACTCTCGCTCGCTCTGCATGCAGCTTAGCGCTTTTGACTTTTAATATGTTGGCAACCCGAAGCCTTCGTTACCTTAAGCTTCAGCACCATCCCCAATGCCCCTCTCACTCTCACTCTCTCCCTCTCTCTGTCTCTCTCTCTCTCTCTCTCTCTCTCTCTTAAGCTATTGTTGCTGCATTAAAATTACATATTTTGTTGAGGCAGCTTCTGACGTTGAGTGTTGCTTTGTTTGAAGTGCTACTTGCGCCCTTATACAACACTACAGCCTTGCCGCCGCCCGCCCACTTGCCAGCACTGCAAATTTATGACTCTCTCACTCGCACTCTCTCTCTCTCTCTCTCTCTCTTTTACTCTGTCTCTTTGCTTAGTCTTTTATTAAAGTTTGCACATTTCGTTCTTCACATGCTGCTCGCTCTTTTTTTTTTTTTCATTATATATATATTTACTTTTTTTTTTTCTTCATCTTCTGCTTCCACTCTGACAATTTTTCATATGCAACGAATTTGCATAAAAAATAAAACAAAACCAAAAAAAAAAAAAAATAAATATATAGAAAAAACGAAGCAGCCACGCCGAAAAATTGTTGCGTTGCTGTTTTTTTTTATTTATTTATTTTTATTTTTTTTTTTTTCTTTATCTGCGTCGCTCGGCCAGGAGCTGTGTGCTACGAACAGTGTTGTACAACGTATATATGTTGTTGTTTTACAGCTACTACGCCTTCCTTCGCCCCATAAAGATATGCATGCAAATTTCGCTCTAGTTTTTGCATACATAAATATATATATATATAGATATATATATATTTGTATTTATATAAAAATAAATTCATTTTTTTGGCGGCACGTGCTGCTTAACGCATTTGAAGCGCCATAATCATCAACACGCCCATCACTCGCTCGTACGCCCACTCGCTTTACCCTTTCTATCAGCGTGTGCTTAATCTTAAGCCGTTTTTTGATTGAAATTGACAGAGAAAATGTTTGTTGCATCGATATATATATCTTTTTGTGTGTTTACAATATATTTTGGAATTTATCTCTCTTTATCTTTAAGTCTTTTTTTTTTCAATTTTGTGAAATAAATTGTGCCAAGCAAAGAAGTTGACAGATCTGTATAAAAGAAAATACTTGCAAGTATAACAGTTGCAGCTAGCTGGAATGAGTTCTATTTATAACACATTTTGTAAAATATATTGAGTAAAAACTTCGATTAGAGAACCAAACAAGAAGTTAACAGTTCTGTATAACAGAAGTACTTGCAAATATAACAGTTACAGCTAGCTTAACTATGTTCTATTTATAACACTATTTTCAAGATATTTTCACATTTTTATCTGTCTTTAGCTTTAAGTTTTTCTTTCCATTTAGTAAAATATATTAAGTAACAGATACATAACAGCATCGATTATTCTGTATAACAGTTATTATAACATGCAGCAATTATACTTGTTCTATTTGCAATTTATAACAGTTACAACTAGCTCGCTTTAGTTCGAATAAATTATATAAATAAAAATCCCTTCTATATTTTTCATATTAACGAAAATTCAACTTTTGCAATTCCCTTGAAGCCAAAGAATCTCTTTAAAAAAAAATGCATAAAAAAATAATCAAAACTTTTGTTATTTGCGTTCAGCAAACAGTTATACGCTTTCGCCTTTCTGTCTGTAGCAACATCCTTCAAATGTTTACATTAAACAAGTGCAAAAATTAACAATAAAACGAAGAAGCTCGATTAAAAAAATGAAGCCAACAAATTGAGGGAGGTAGAAATAAAAAAAAATATAAAAAAATAGAATGTAAATTGCAAGCGCTCAAAGTACAAGTTACGAATGCATTTCAATTTCGCGGTAAAGTCGCTGAGCAGCAGCAACAATAGGCGAAAAAAAAAACACATACACTGAAAATTTGAACAAAGGCATGTGAAAATATGTAGTCGAACTGTGCCACGCCCACACGCCCAGAGAACTCAAAAACCCAAATTGGGGTAGGGGAGCCAATAAAAAACGCTTTGTTGGCATAAAAATTGAACATATGTGAGCCGAGCGAGCTTTGTGCTGCTCGCCTTGTTTGACTTTTTCCTTTGAGCGGGAGAGCTGGGAGTATGAAGCGTTGGGAGCTGTAGGGGCAGAGTGTTGCGGAGAGGCTTGTCGGATTATCTCTAGGATTATCCTGTGCAGCATGACTGCATTTTAGTTATACTTTCTTGGGTACCCCCCAAAAAAAAAAAAAAAAAAAATCGTAGCTCCAACTGCAGCTGCAGTCAGAGTCAGACTCAGAGTCAGAGTCAGAGTCAGAGTCAGTGTATGCCATGCAGGCTCCAGCATTCAGCCCTTGATATTTGCATTAAGTTTGGCACAGTGTAAAAGGTGCAGAGGGCGTTGTGCTGTCTGTGTACGTGTTTGACGTATGTCAGTCGTGTATATAGTCTGCCTGACAACTCTCTATCCGCCGTGAGCTTTCCCAAAAAAAAAAAACTACGAAATTTCTTTTAGTTTGCAATTTCTTTGCAAAACTCTACAAAGTCAGCGAAAGCTGCAATAACAACAATAACTGTTAAAGAATTGCTAGACAATTTCCATTTTCCATTGCCTAATTGCAAATTTCTACGGCAAGATATGTCAAAAGTTGAGCGTGCGCGACTTTTTAGATACTCTATATAAGGCTAAACTATCTGCCTAGCTTTTATAGTTGTTGCCCAGGCAGAACTATCTGTAACTGTTATATTCTGTGAAATTTACGCATTTCATTATGCAACCTTTATATATTGTAAATTGTTAAAGTCTTTATACTTTAATTTAAATTTAATTTAATTACCAACTGTTATACACTCTGTAATATGGGAAATTCCTATTCCTATTCCTATTAGGAATGCATTCAATTTTATATTCCCAACAGTGTCTCCTGTTGCGTGTGTTTCAAATTTATTACTGTTATACACTCTGCATCTGCATTACTGTTATACACTTTGAACTCGCAATCTTTCAGCAAGCAGCTAAACTACTTAAATACATTTGATTTTTTTACTAATATGCATAGACTGCTTTGAAGTTTTCAACTGTTATACTCTCTTAAGTATATGAATGCATTTAGTATAACTCTTTCTCTTCACTCTTCACTACTTACATGCACCAGTAATAGATCTGAAACCAACTGTTATACACTCTATTCAATATAAAATTTCCCTTAAAAAAAAATTGCAGCTACCCTACTAACAGCTTATTATTGTGAAATTTTTAACTGTTATACTCTCAGAAAATTATATATAACATATTTTGAGCAAACCCAAATCGATTCTGTTTCTTATCTCCATTATAAGCTATATTAAGAAATATATATAAATTCCTTTTCCAATTACCAACTGTTATACTGATACCTGAATTATACAAATCTGACTTCATTTAGTACAACAAACAAATGGCATATATATGCTTCTGTATTTCTGTTACATTTCATTTCCACAGCAACAATATACCCCTATTTTCACAGCTCATTGTCTCTAACACAGGGTATAACAAATAAGTATAATTTCCATAATTTGATTTAACGCAAAAGTTTACAACAGTTTTGTCTACAGCAGAGGGCGTGCCAGGGTCATGTTTACGAATAACGTAAAATTAATTAAAAAATAAAAAAAAAAGATGTGAAAAAAATTACATTTTATAAAAGATATATTCAGGCTGATGGAAAAATATTCTCCACAACAAATGCCAGAGCTCAGCGTGTCCTGTTGTTGTCGTGGTTGTTGTGCGTGTTGTTGTTATAATTGAGTTCATCAACAAATTGTTTTTACACACTTTGGCCCCTTTACTTATTTTATTTTATATTATTTTTTAAGGAGTGTGTGTGTAATACGCTTAGAACGCTGCACGCGTAAGAGCTTAGCAAGAACACACACACACACACAAATTGCTATTGTTCATGCCGTTCGTGTGAATTTTTGGCTTGTCTGTGTAATCCGATGCGCTTTGTAATTTTTAGCGGTTTTCCGCATGGTCACGACAAAAGCACAAAGCGTGCGTTTCTTTAGAAAATGTGCCATTAGAATATAAATATTTATTTAAGCTTTAAAAATTGAATAGCAACAGAAATAGAAATTTTAGAAGTTTTGTTAAACGAAATTCATGCTTAAATTATTTTAAGATATTATTCCTAAAAAAAAACAAAAACTTTGTAAATTAAAAATTGTTTACAATCTCTTTTTAAATTTTATTTTGCTTGCCATGTTCTTTATACGAGAATTACAGAAAATTTGCGGAAAGCACTTCTTTTATCTCGATTTAATTTATTTAAAAATTAAGGCATAGGCATATTTATTTATGCAATAGAAATTTCTATGGAAATTTGTCAACAAATACTTTTTTTAATTAATTTTTTTTTTTTTTTTGGTCATTCAGTTATTTTTTCCATTATTTCAAGCATTCGAAATTTTACGAAAAAATTGTCAACAAATACTTTTTGTAATTATTATTATTATTTTTTTATTTAATTTTTGTATTTTATGACATATTTTATATTAAACAAAAAAATACAAAATAAAGAAATAAATAAAAAAATAATAAATAAATTTAATCCAATCAAATAATATATATATAAAACTCTCTGTCAAAATATTAATTTGGCTTTTGACATTTTCCTTTCCCTATGAAAATAATTAATTATTTAATTCATTTTAATTAATTTGTTCATAATTATTTTTTATTTTAATATTGCTGCAATTTAATGTGAGAAAATTCCTTTAAAAATTATGACTTTCCTTCATTCATTTCAAATTTATTTTGCAATTAAAAAAAAAATAAATAAACATTCAATATCTAAAGCATATTTGTGTGGCTCCAGTTCTTAAGCAATTATGTTTTCTGAGCTACAAAAGCTATTTAATTTCAGTCAAATATGCAGCAATAGCTTTTAGCGCAACAAAAAGCCAAGCTGAACGAACAGCACACCGAAAGGTTTAACCAACAAAAAATATTTTTTCTGAAATAACAAAAGGCTTAAGCGCTTAAATATAATTTTTTTTATTTGTATTTTGGCCAGGTGTGCGCGCAAATAGTGTTGAACAAAGCTGAACTATTTCATAACGTGGCAATATCTTTTAGACCCTTTTTTTTTTTTATTGAAGTGGGTGGCAAAGGGTCATATGCGTGCGTGCGTGCGTGAGTGTGTGTGTGTGTGTGTGTGTGTTTTTTTTTTTTTTTGGACAAGTGGCTAACAATTAGTTTTTTGGGCTTTACAGCCAAATGTTTTTGAGTGCTGCTACAAAGCTATTGCCCCTAACTGGCTGACCCGATCCCTGCCCCAGCTCTACTCTAGCTACCTAACCCCCGGCAATAGTCGTATAAATGGTCCATTGTTGTGACTTTTGACCGTCTAGAAATTCCGCTGCTGGCCGTCCAACCCAAATGCAATAACGGAGGGCTTTTGTTTAAGCTACGAAATGGATGAATGATGCCACGCCCACCACTTTCAAGCTGTTGTTGGCCCATTGTTCAACGTGGCAAAGCGGCCACGTGTGTGTACTCGAGTGCGAATGCATGTGTGTGTTTGTGTGTGTGTGTGTATGTGTGTGTATTGGTATTTGTATTTGCCCTTTGTCTGGCTGCAGAATGGGAGGCGTGGTGGCGCATTAAAAAACAATTTGTTGTTTTGACACCAAACTGAGCAAAGGCTTTGGACTCACACAACCCTCACAGCTGACCGCAACTGACCCGCACAACCAATACACACACATACACACACACACACACACACACACACACACTCGCACACACACTGACTCACACGTACTTTCGTTGTTTGTTTATTGCTGGACAGGATTTCCATTTGCTTGTGGCCGCCATTTGTATTTGTATTGATGTTTGTTTGTTCGTGTGTATTTGCCAAGAGTTTACTTTTTTTTTTATTTGCCTCAATGCCAAAAGCTAGCCCCAGCGCACTCAGAGGCACAGCCAAGCACAGTTTGTTTATATGTATGTGGCTTATTGAGTTCACACTTGTCTGTGAATAGGCAATAGATGGCCAAGCAGCTCGTTTGTATTTTAAGATTCGATTTTGGCATTAGAGACAGTTACGATATAACTAAAGGAAGCAATGGAATAGAATTGATTGTGTTGAAGTGCTAGAAATATAGGACAAGGATTTTAACGAGATGTTGATATGCTTGAATATCGTTTATATTCAGTTTCAATATAATAGAGTTGAATGTCCATCTCTATATCGTTTGTCTTTTGCTAAAATATTTACGATAAACTGAACAACTTTTTTTTTATGCGATATTTATTATAAATTTGCATAAATTACATGCCTCGCGACTTTAAGAAACATTAATATTATTTATTTATTTACTTATTGCTTAGGATTTATTATTTTATTTATTTATTTGGGAAATTTCATCTTTGCATTTCATTTTGGTCGAAAGAATCTACGATCAAATTATTTGTTTTAGATCTGCATAAAATGACTTGAAATTAAATGACAATTGAAGATCATAATTTCATTTGAATTTCTATATGAAATTTTATATAAAAATTGCTTGAAATGAAATCCAACATTTATTCGAGAAAAAATTAATAAAACTTGCTAAAAAAAAAAAATTAAATAAATACATAAATAAATAATAAATAATATATAATAAATAATAAATAATAAATAATAAATAATAAATAAAAAATAATAAATAATAAATAATAAATAATAAATAATAAATAATAAATAATAAATAATAAATAATAAATAATAAATAATAAATAATAAATAATAAATAATAAATAATATATAATAAATAATAAATAATAAATAATAAATAATAAATAATAAATAATAAATAATAAATAATAAATAATAAATAATAAATAATAAATAATAAATAATAAATAATAAATAATAAATAATAAATAATAAATAATAAATAATATATAATAAATAATAAATAATAAATAATAAATAATAAATAATAAATAATAAATAATAAATAATATATAATATATAATAAATAATAAATAATAAATAATAAATAGTAAATAATAAATAGTAAATAATAAAAATATATTAAAAAACTAGTTCGAATAACATTGATTATATACATTAATATCGTAACGTATTATTCACATAAATTTAGAAGTTTTGTTATAGCTGAATATCGTTTGTATTTATATGTGACTTCTACAATATTTCTTCAGCTCTTTAATACTCACATATTTTATTTATTTATTTTTCAGTATATCGTAATTTTTAAATTATTAACTTAAAAAAAAAAATAGAATAAATCTTTATATATCGTATACGTTTGTACGATATTCCTTTGTATTCATATTCCATTGAACTTTTCAATGACGTATTACGATATATTTGACGACTTTTACGATATTGCTGCAGCTCTTTAATACTTACATATTTTATTTATGTATTTTTAATTTATTATCATATCGTAAGCTATAAACTATATACCTGAAAATCGTCTATAAAACTTCATATATTTTTTAATTTAATATTCATTCATTCAACTTTTCATTAGCGTATTACGATATATACACAAATTCGCTAATTCATGATCATATATCATAAATTGTCTACTTAATATTATAAACGATCAACAAATATAATATAATATCTTTACGAAATTCCATTGCATTAATATTCTAGCCAATTGCCAAATGCGCAAACAACATCAATAAGCTATAAACTCTCATATATATTTACGATATATATATATGTATATCGATATATCTTAGCACTATGAATCCTTTTTGGACTGTCAATTGGCATTGGTTAGCTTTAACTTGATTATTATTGAGCTCACACCTCGTCAGCTGCAAATTGGGTTGACTAATGCAATTGGGCGAGCGTTGCAAAAACTTGTGATTCAGCTCGTAAATTGGCTTTAATTTGCATTACCGTCAAAGTTATTTGCACATGTGTGCACTTTGGCCAACAAATTGCAGCTACTAAAGCGCTAAAACGTGACGACGCGACGACAGTTGCAACGAGAGCAGGATACAGTGAGAGAGAGAGAGAGAGAGAGAGAGAGAGGGAGAGAGGGTGGGAGAGAGAGGGCAAATCCAAAAGTAAATCTTCAAGTAAATTCGAGTGCAACAAGCTAACGACGACTGGCGGAGCTAGGTAAATGCGCCCACAACGCCCACTATGCCAGCAGGAAGAAGCAGCAGCAGCAGCAGCAACAGCAGCAGCAGCAGCAGCAGCAGCAGCAACAGCAGCAGCAGCAGCAGCTTCTGCTTCAGCTGCAGCAGTAAAAGCAGCAGATGCAGCATTTGCTTAACAGTCACGCCTACTTTCTATTTTATTTTACTTGCACTCGACTGCGCATTTTACTTAAACGCTTATTGGCTTAGTCAAAATGCAGCAGCAGCAGCAGCAAAGGCAGCAAAGGCAGCGGCAGCCATAGACTCAATAAATTTCATATCCTTGCAGCCAGCGAGTCCTTTCAATCTCCTTGTGTCTCTTATTCCACACACTCAATCCCCCCCACCTCAATCAGCTTAAGTGATGGAATGACACAGCTTTCATGTGTGGCTTATTAAACTGAGAGACTGTAGCCAAGTTATACGATAAACTAACTACAATATGTTGAGGCTTCTTAATGTCTAATAAAATCTAATCAAATTTCAAGTCTTTCATATGCAACTTGGAATTTAATTTAATTTTAAATTTTAATGCTTGGCAAATATTAATTAAAATATGCTTTCTCTTTCTTCTACTTGCAGGTATGTTAAATGAAAATGTTAAAAGTTAACAGCATATGCCCATGTTATAGATTGTATGTAAGTAAAATTTAGCTTTCAATTTATTTTTAAACACTTTACACTGGCAAAAAAAAAAAAAAAAAAAGGACAGCAATAGATTCCAATTAAAGATAGGCAGCTCTTTAACAACCAACCACAAGTCCACCCATCATAAAAAAGAATCTTCCGTTTCAATAAATTTTACAACATTAGCCAAATGTAATGAAATTCACATTAAGACGGGCGGGGCAGCAATCAAAGAGCGCGCATCGATTTTATGCATTATGCATGCCAAAATGCCATTAAAAATGAGTTTCAAAATCAATCGAGCAAATATTTATGAATATGCACTCTGCATGAAAGCACACAACACTCATACACACACTCACTCACTCACACTCACACTCGCAAGCGTATTCAACTCATGGACAACGCCCAACTACTGCGTTAAGCAGCCATTTCTGACAATGAAAACGACGCCATTTGCAAGTGCCGCAGCTAAAAATAAACCCAAAATGACAGCAAACAAGCGACAACAACAACAACAACAACAACAACGGCAACTTGTCGGGTGCAAAGTGCGAGCGTAGTTAAAGTGTCAAAAGCACACACACAGCACACACACAGGCATATACACTTCAGCCACGCCCACACAGCTCGTAGCTTACACCTTTAACTAGGTTTTATAAATATCACAGCAACGTGTGCTTCTCACATTACGCAGTTGGGTAGATTAGCGATATAAGTTACGCTATTGAGGCAATTGCAGATTGTTCGTAATAAGAGCTAAAGAGAGTTTGTAGTAGTTAGCGTGTCGTCTACGATATAAGTTACGATATTGAGCAAATATACAATTGCTAGTGGAAAGATATTGACGTAGCAATCGTGAAGATATATATAACTATTTATAAGCAGAGGTAAAGTGAGCTTGTAGTAGTTAATGTGTGTTAACTGCTCTACAATATGATTTACGATATTCAAAAAAAAAATTATTAAATTGCTTGTAGAAAGTTATTGAAGTAGCAAAAGTTAATTAACTCTTTTACGATATATATTACAATAGAAAAACTATATAGAACTGTTTGTAAGAACAGCCAAAGAGCGACTGGATTATCTAGGGTATATTAGACATTTTACGATATTGAGAAAATAAAAGAATGCTAGAAAAAATAAGCTAAAATGATTTTTTATGACTCATATAAATTAGAATTGTTGTAAGAGATTATTATGACATATATTGCGATATTGTGGGAGTACATGATTATAAATCAAAGAATTATAGTTAAAGTATATAAGGTCTGTTACTATATTTGTGATACAATATTAAAGATTCTTGAATCTATATTGTTTCTCTCTATAATTATTTTACTCGCTTTCTCTCTCAAATATGCCATAGATTTGTTGGCTTATGAAAACTTTCAAATATCCAAAGCCTTTTCATTGCTCTCAATGTTATTATATATAAACATAGGATATTTGCCATAGATCATCCAGATTAGAGATTTAAACAGAATATTCGACTTTCTTCTTCTTTTCATTTCACTTTTATTGTTTCCCTCTCTATATCTCTATCTCTATCTCTATATCAATGCAATATTAAATCATATTTAATTCTACCTTGAAGCAACTTCTTTGTGTCTCTATACAGAGAATACTTAGAACATAATGTAAACTGAATTTAAACTAGCAGTTTTTTTTTAGTACAGCATTAAATATATTCATTCAGTCATATTGATATTCATATATCTTTCATAATCTTCATAATATGAATATATTTAATATTATTATTGTATAAAAATAAATGCGACTTCATTTTATTCGTTTCTTCTATAAGATATTTTAATATATTTTATGCACATCATAAAATATCTGAGAAGGAAAAAGTGAAAATCTATAAAAGTTAATGTGAATTCATTTCATATATATATAATTTTTTTTTATATATTTTAATATAACATAAATTATATAAAAGACAAAAAAAAAACGAAAAGTCTATAAAAATTAATGTGAATTCATTTCATTCATATTCACATTCATTTTTATGGATTTTGTTTCGCATATATTTTACGCTATATATTTATATATAAATATATATAAAATATCTTAAAGCTCATATTATACAAATAGCTTCAAGTCTAGCATGCCAACTCGATTGGCATTTATGTTAGCTACATCTCATGTCTTTCACTTCCCTTGATTTCTGGCTAATTTTTGCGTTGTAGCACAGCTCAAGAACTTCAGAACATGTCATTTATCTTGTGCGCCATTGCGCCGTCAATGGCATATTTGTCATAAATATCGAACCAGCAACCAGACATTGTCGCTGTCTCTTTCACACGTGCACGTTGCCCACCTACAGCTAACAATTTGCCCACTTTTTTTATGGCCCACACACTCAACAGCTGACTGATTTAGCTGCGTTTTTCGTTTTTGGGCGTGCCAAAAACATAAAAAACTTAAACGATTGATTTAAACGCCACTTCAAATGGCTCGTGCAATATATGTAATGGAATATATATATATATATATATATATATATATATATAAATCTAGTATATATACAATATATATGTAGAGAGAGAGAGAGAGAGAGAGCGCTACCTGATTGCCGTCATGTTTCATGGAAATTTATTTAAATAAATAAAAAAATATATATATTTATATATATAAAGTACTCGCTGCCATTGCAGGTGTCTGACAGCTTTTGGCCAACAGGGGGCGTATGAGTGCGCTTTAAACTTATGAAGACAACGGCCGCATTGTAATTTATGTGCTTCAAGTGTGCTGCGACAGCCAGCCGTCAGTCTGTCCAATTGTCTGTGTAGTCTCTGGTTTGGTTTCTGTTTTTAGGGGTCAGCTCTTTTGGCCATTGTTTATGGCTCACACACACACACGCACACCATTTCATGTACAGCAACTTTTGCCCTTTGCTTGTAACATGCAGCGCAGCTACAAATTGCAGTACATAATTTATGCGACATGTCAAAAAAGTGTGACCAGCTCACAGTTTTATGATCGTACACATGCGACTGGCAGGTATTACGAGGCGTAGAAGTAGCACGATTTCAACAATATTTTTCGATAAATTCGTATATATTTACGAGCAGAGTTGAGTAGCTTAACTTATATGGCAATATCGCAGCTGGAAACTATCACAGCTGCATTTCTCTATTTCTTGAGGTAGTTTTCTTCTGCTACACTTTCCATTCGAAAAAGAAAAGAATATCTATCTCTCTATCTATCTCTCTCTATATATCGCTGCTGCCCCTGTTATTCTCGTTCTCTATATCTTTTTCGCTATATCTTTTAACTCATTCCTATTCTCTCTCCCTCTCACTCACTCGTGGCTTCTCTCTCATTTATTTTACATCTGAAATCTTCTGTCTCTTTCCTTTTCTATCGCTGCAACGCTTGTTGTCTCTCACACTATCTCTCTCTCTTTCTGTCACTTCCTCGCTGGCTCTCTCTCTCTCTCTCTCTCTCTCTCTCTCACTCTCTCTCTCTCTCTCTCTCTCTCTCTCTCTCTCTCTCTCTCTCTCTCTCTCTCTCACTCCCGCACTCTCGCACTCTCTCTCTCACTCTCACTCTCGCTCTCTCTCTCACTCTCTCTTACTCTCTCTCTCTCTCTCTCTCTCTCTCTCTCTCTCACTAATTTTGACTCCGACTTATTCTCTCGCTCATTTCCTGTACATCTTTTAAATCTCTTTTTCTATCTTTCTCTATATTTATATATTTTTCTCGCTTTCACTCCTCTCTCTCTCTCTCGCTTTCACAACTCTCTCTGTCTCTGTCTCTCTCTCTCTCTCTCTCTCTCTCTCTCTCTCTTTCTCTCTTTCTATTTCTATCTTCCTTTCTATATCTTAGTTTCACTCTTCGTATCCAGTCCTATTTTTTCTATAAAATCAGCTTAGCTTTCTAAATGTTCTTGAACATTTTATCCATTGATTAGCTATAAAGAAAAAAAAATATAAATTCATTGATCAATCAGTCAATCACTCAATCATTTATTTATAAGAGTTTTTATTATCTATATACACTTGCCTATAAATTGTGAATAATTCTTAACAAATGTATTACAAAATTCTTGCTGCTCTATATATCAAACGCAACGGATGCATAAATTTGCTATAAAAATCATTTTTTATAGACCGCAACATTTGTGCATGAAAACTTTTCAAGTTTTCTAGCCAAATATGAACATTTAATAAACAACATATTTGTGGCCAACACACACACACACACAGAGATAGGGCATATGCAAGTATGTTATTAACATTTCACAGCTCAAGTGTTTATGGGCAAAGCTGTAAAGTGAAACTAATCCTAAGTCAAACTTGGCAATTTCATCATCATCAATATCTAGCTACTCTAGCTCGGCTCTACGCGCTGCTTTTGAGTGCGGTTATAAAACCTTAAACTAAAAAGCAAAAAAAAAAAAAAAAAAAAAAAAAAAACAGAAGCAGCAAATGAAGCCAGCGTGTATAAAAAGTGCACGATTTTTGCATTTAACATTGTAAAAGGCTGTCAAAAATGTTGCAATTTTTGAAGTATCACGGTTTAGGTTACGTTCTTAATGAGCTTCCTTGGCTAGTTAACAGAAGAGCTAACGGGCAACAGCGAGCTACCAGCTACCAGCTGCCAGCTGCCAGCTGCCAGCTGCCAAGCCGCGCGCTAATAAACTTTTCAAGCCACCCTCTTACTCACTCTCACTCTCAGCCACTTGCATTGCATAAACTAGACAAAGTTTTTAGAAAAGGCTTCTCAAGTGCGGCTTAAGAATTTCACTAGCAATCTCTCAGGTAGTTAGCATAAGGATTATGCCAGGTGAAGAGCTTTCAAAACTGCAAAAAAAAAAAAGAAAAAAACTGACATGAAATTTACTCGAACAAAGTTGTTGAAAAGTAGAGGCAGAACAATTTTTAAGTAGCTTCATTTTTTTTTTTTTTTTGGTATATATGTAGAAATTCTTTAAGATTTTTAAAATAAATTATTTAACTTATAATTGGCATTTGCTGCTTTCAACAATATTCTACACTTATTCATCTTATACGCGACAGCTTTCCCTACAATTGTTCGTTAAAAATTTGAAAGGTTTTGAGGAAAATATAAAGAACTTTGAATTGTTGAATTTATAGCAAAGCTCTTATATTTCTATTGTATACGCACATTCACTTCAGTCTTCTAACTTTGTTTTATACGATAAGCTTTCGATAAGCTTTATGCGCTGAAAAGCTTTATCTTGTCTGCTGTGTATGCTTATACTTTCAAGCTATGCACAATTGAGCTTATACAAGGGAAAAAACGAGAAATTATAAGTTCATTCGTTACTTTTGGTATAAGTCAAAGTTCCTCTTTGATTTCTTGCATCTTATAATAATAAATTTAAATGGAATTTTGAAGGGGATTTTATAAGATTACTTATAACTTGAAATAGTAGTGCTTGTAATATAAGTTAAAAGTACTTAAGTACTTTTTTTTCTTCTTCAGTACTTCCTATACGTACGAGCTTATAAAAGGGAAGTTTCAAGTTAACTTTTGCAGTTTGGTAAAGGTGAAAAATTTGGGAAGTCTTGATTTGTTATATTTCGACGTTTCGAATGCAAATAGGGCATTTAGGGAAATTTTACCTTATATTACGAGCACTACTAATTCAAGTTACAAGTAAACTTATAAATTGCTCTTACGAGAAATTTTTAACAAACAAACACTTATACTCTTGGGTATAAGTCAGCTACTCCCAACAATTTCCCTTCAAAATTCAATGTCTTTCCCATTTATAAATATTTATACTTATAAATCATATGAGAATATATAATATAAATATTAGTATACAAAAACTATACAAATAATTTTTTTTTTTTTTTTAAATTGTAAAATTCACTAATGCTAGCTTATAATATCCCTATACAGCGAAAGCTACAAACAGAAATTGCCATATTTATATAAATACCCTTATGAAAGCTTTGTAAAAGTTCAGCTCTAAGCTTTTCGGAAATCTAGCAGGGATTTTTCTGTCAGTTTTAGATCACTACATAAAATATTCCTATTGAAAAGTTTTTCCTCAATAAAAGCTAAAGAAACTTTTTAGCTATAAACTGATGTGCAGCCATTGTTGTATAACAGTTATTCTGGCATTCCTTAGCTAAGAGAAATATTGCTTAATAAATATTCTCTTGCCTGAGCTCTTTAAGCTAAGGCAATTGTATGTCTTGGGTCTTCAAGACGGAACTCATTAGAGTAAATTATGAACAGTTTAAAAAGTCATTAAGAAGTGGGCGTAACCAAGGGGAAATATAAAGTGCGAAACAAGCGGAACAGGCAATTGCCAACAAAAACCAAGAACACAGAAAAGAAAAAGAAGCAACACAATTAAAGCATTAACAGTGGATGTTAAGCCAAGACTGTTAGCAAAATACAAAAAATAAAAATAGAAATGAGTTCACAAAAGTTAAAAGCTGTTAAGTTAGCTCTTACCTGTTGACTGTTTTTATAAATCCCATTATCGCATGCTGCAGTTAAGCAAACAATAACAACGGAAATGGCATGACAAACAAATTTATCAGTCAATGCTGAAACGTTGAGCGTTGAGCGTTGAGCCTTTGAGCCGGATACGTAAATTAGTTTACATAGCGATTGATTGAACGATGGGCATGTTAAATGGAATTACTAACACAATTCACAATCCAAAAACAGAATAGCAGCATGTGAGAAACAATCAGCGGCATGGCAGGTTCAGTTCAAATAAACACCTGCAAAGGCAATAGAGAGAGTGGGGAGAGAGTGGGGAGAGCGGGTAAATCAGGTAAAGCTTTTTGTATATGCCAATCGCATAATGCACTCAATTGAGTTTTTGCAATACGCTATATATGGATTACGTAACTGCTGCTGCTGCAAATCAACGACAGCTACACGGGGTAAATTTATTATGCGCAACAAATCGAAATTTGAAAACAAGGCAAAATCCAAAACAGGTGCGAGCAAATAATGTTGCCTACTTTTGAGGGCTGCATATATACATTTACTATAGAAAGAGTGAGTGAGTGAGAGAGAGTGAGATAGAGCAGTGAAATGAGCTTTACATTATCGCAACTATGCCAAGCACTCAACTGTCAGCAGTCAATGCAAAAATAATTCTAATCCATTCGACTGTAAAGTTCTAATTAAGCCAGCCATGCATAATTTGCGAAAATTTCAATTTGCCATTTGCAATTTATTTAAAACTTGTTCAACTTGTTCGTTTAGCAGTATATGAAATGCATCCATGAGCTTGGCTTAATGCTTAATGCTTAATGCTTAAAGCATAATGCATAATGCATTATTGTGTGCTTATTTCAATTATGTATATAAACAGCTTTCATGCATGCCTACACATTATTGTATTGGCCATTCCCTCACTTCTTATATATAGGAAATTACAATTATTAATTACGTCTTACACGTTTTATGTGATTTATGCGTTGACTTTACTATTATTTTAATTCATATTTTGTAGCGTGAGTCAAGCGCCGCTCTTTCAACTCTTTCTGCTAGTCAAACAAATAAATCAAAACATTTGTCTTCTCATTCATTCATACAAGAATTTATTGATTACCCAATTGCGACAGCTGCACATTTTTAAGATATTCGAAATTTATTTTAAGCCTTAATTTGCCATTAAAAGTGTCATCAAAATTGTTTGGCATACATTTTTTGTGTTTCAAATAAATATTCTAATTTTCAATTAAGCAACAATCAAAAGGAGCGCACAATGCACACAGCAAAGAGCAATAATTTAGCTGGCAAAAGGAATTTGTTATAATGAAGGTAGTCGAAAGTTGAATACTCTAACGAAGGGGATAATTGTTATGCATAGTTGTAATTCAAGTTATGTTTAAAGAGAAAACTGTTATATTTATATATATACATATATATATATAGATCTATTTTATTAAGTATTTAAACAAATTGAATTTGCACAGCTTCTAAGAGAAAACTGTTATATGAGCAGTAAAAGTAGTACAAAAATAGATTTGCTAATAAGTAAATGAAGAGTAGAATTTATAAGAAATTTTTAGGTAACAAGCAATTAACTACAGTTATTAATTATAATTTATTATATAGTATATAATAGTAAAAATAGTACTAAACTAAAATAGTACTAACTGTTATATAAAAAGCGTTCCAGTCAATCGCCTCTCTTTACTGTAGCTATATAAAAGAAAACTATTATATACAGAACTAGAAAAGTAGTTTAATGATATGAAAAAAAACTGTTATAACTACAGTTGAATCTACCAAAGCATATAAATGCAGTTCTACTTATAAGTAAATGACTATTCAAATTTGAAATAGTTGCTGTGAGAAAACTGTTATACATATACAAAGAGTTCGAATTAATCGCTTGTTATTACTATACCTATTAAAGACAAAACTGTTATATACATAAATAGAACAGTACTTTAACTATATGCGAAAAGACTGTTATATATTTATAAGCTGAAGCCTTTTCACTCAGATCTCAACTTCATGATCAATGTTAAGTCTTTCAATTAATTCTTCCTATATATCATGGAATTAAAACAGGACTAAGATTAACTAAACTATATTTTTTTAGTACAATCCCTACATATATCCAGCAATTTGTACAGCTATAATTTAACAACTCTTTTTCATGCAACTCTAAACATTTTAACTAACTTATGATACTTGCGCCTTGGCAAGAGTATTCGAAAAAAAACCTGAGAACGATGTCTCATTGTCTCTGCTTTGCTGTTGCAAACAGCTTGTGCCCAAAGAATTGTCTACTTCTTCTTCTGTATTTTTTTATTTAATTTTTTTTTTTTTTTTTTTTTTTTTTGTGAAGTTGCAGTTACATTTACTGTTAGCAGTTGCCCGTTTGCTTGTCTGCTCCGCCTGTCTGCGCAATTAATTTGCAGCAAAGGCGGACACAAATCAGCTGCGTAACACGAACTGAAAGCAATTCCACTTGTTTTCTTTTTTTTTTTTTTTTGTTTCGTTTCGGCTCACTTTCTCATTCACTCTCTTTTCTTTTGCTATTTCTTATGCTTCTTCTTCGAGCTGAATACGCATAAATTCACATCCGGCGACAAGATGCCGTTTACTAGCAGAAGTTATAGGGTGTCTAAGGGGCGGGGCAGCACTGCAATTTACCTCCACAAATGGCGTAAGAAAGGGAAGAAATTGTCAACGTTGCAGTTTCGCAGTTTGGCAGCATTGCAACTTCCGCTGAGCGCAGCGACACCAAAAAAAACGAAACGAACGGAATGGAACGGAAATGTGCAAATGAGCACATGCATATCTTAAGCAGTAGCCAGACAAGGCCATTTCAGCTGGAGTGAGAAGGAGAGAGAGAAAGGGAAAGGGAGAGGGAGAGGGAGAGCGGATGTGATAGCCTCTAGCTAGCCAACACTTGCCTCTATCAAAGCACAGCCAGCAATTGAGCTGTGTTGGTGAGATTCAGTTGAAGCTTTATTTCGTTATATGCAGTAAATGAGAGTAGTATGGTGGGTAGTATGGTGGGTAGTATGGTGGATAGTATGGTGGGTAGTATGGTGGGTAGTATGGTGGGTAGTATGGTAGGTGAAATTTGGAATGTCAGACAACAGCTTTGAAGATCTATAACTTTCAAATCTAATCTTGAGACTATGTATACCATGGCGTATTATAGCCTAAGCTAAATTATGATTTGATTAGGAATACTATAGCGTAAGATAAATAAGTATTTGATTAAGAATAAGTATTTTAAAGTATTCCACGCATGCAGTGAACCCTAGGTTAACTAACACAATTCGTTTCAGCATCTTGTTCGTTACGCGAAATGTTCCTTAACCACTTTTTCCATATAAATCAATAGTGCCAAAAATGCTAAAACACTCAATGGACAGTACTATAATATGTATTCTGGGTTTTCACTATTTCGTTGTTGAACACACACAGAAATGTTACATTAAAATTGTTGCATGTTAAATTGATTAAAAATCTATATTGGTCGTTCTGTGAAGCATTCGTTCGTTAAGCGAAACTGATTTTTCCCCAAAAAAATGTATTTGTTTTGCGATATGTTCGTTATGCGAGGCATTTGTTAACCAAGGATCCACTGTACATGTATAAATTGAAATTAAACGCTTGTCCAGCTCTTGCAATTATAAATCTGCCAGCAAATGTCTATTCTTTGTGTTGCAAAAATTGAAAAACAAAAAATTTTAAATTAGATTTTTCTATATTAGTTATATATTTAACTATTATTTATCTTACATCGTTTTGGCAACATAGTTCTTATATGCATAAACTTTGGAAGAAGTAGAATTCGAAATTAAAAAAATGTGATCAGACTGTGTGTTATAAAAAATACTTAATCTAGTATTCAATAATGTCATTTTTGTAGGTGGAATAGGGGTATTCCAACAATTTGCTTTTGAAGTGATATATACTATGTAAATTTTATATAAAGTGTTATACATTTGCCTATATGCATTATTGGAGAATTAAACAGTGTTATATATATTTTTATATATATATTTTTTTTATATTATACAAAACATACTGCAGTTCATGAAAATACTAAACCCGCACTTTGCTACCCAACATGAAAAGATCTATACAAAATATTTTCTTTATAAATTTGGTATAGTGTAAAGCAACAGACTAAAGTCAGTTGAAATAACCCAACTGCAATTACTTATAGCAATTGCATATTTAATCAATGTTTTTAGGGTATTTTCCATCAACACTTGAGCTGTAACTGTATCTGTTTACAGTTTGCTTGCTTTTGAACTCGTTTTTATTTTATTTTATTTTTTATTTATTTATTTTTTTTTTTTTGTGTAGCAGCGCCCAATTTTATTTCAACTGCTTGTCACTGCAATTTTATACTTATTGCTTGTTGTTGTTGTTGTTGTTGTTGTTGCACCATTTGTGGCAGCCATAAACGAAGATGACAGCAGCAACAGCAACAACAGCAACAGCAACAGCAGCAGCATTTAAGCTCTGCTTTCTCCGTTTTCCTCTCACAATTTTCCCATTCTGCCTTTTTGCCTTGCGCTTTTGGTTTTTTCGCCTAATTGGAAAACTATACACAGCAAAATGGCCACAGTGCAACATGAGGCACACACACACACACACACATACAAATAGATATAGAAATAGAAGCAGATCCAGTTACAGTTACAGTTAGAGCATTAATATGCAACAGAAATAGGAACAGCAGCAGTCACAAAAGCGAGCATCGAGCCATTCCCATTCCCATTCCCATTCCGATTGCCATTTGCCATTGCTTATGGAATGGGCATATGAATGTGGCATATATGTGCATGCAACACGCTTAAATGATTGCCATTGCAAATTAGAATTTCAAGTTGAGTTTGCGTTGGCTTTCGCGATTGCAATTGCTTTCGCTTTGGATTGCCGGCAATGCGAAATTAATTTTCTATTTGAATTTCAATTATCAACAAGCGAAAAAAAAAAAAAAAAACTAATCACGGTTATGCCAAGATAGATCTAACATAGTTGACTTTACAGAGATGTTAACAGTGGTGCAAAAGGCTAAAACTAGTAGTAGAAAATATTGAGAGCAAAAGCTTTGCAAACACACAAAACTCATTTAATATAAAATAGATAACTTGGAGACTTAGAGACATTAACATGACTTGAATTAAATAACAAAAATAACAGAAAAAATAAAAGAAAATTAATTTAAAAAATTATACATATTTTAAGCTTAAAGGTTAAAACTTATTAAATAAAATATAACTTAAAGAATAATAAATAAATAAATAAAAAAAAAATCAGATTCAACACGATAAGCAGAGACTAATTGAATATACCTTCATTGCCTTAACAGAGTGCAGACTTTAACTTAATGTAATTTAACAGATTTATGTTGCTGTTAAACTTAACAGAAAATGATCAATACTAAAACGCTCTAATATATCATCCACATTAGCTTTGCTGAGACAAACTAATTGCAAGATCAATTTAATTTAATTTTATCCCAACTTTCCAACTACATTCAAATGAAATTGCATTAATTTGAAATAAACAATTCTGTTGCACTTGAATTGTTCGCTGAACAGTAAATTTCGCAGCAGCTGAAAGGACCTTCACCTACATTTAGTATAACACATTGGCGTACACATAGAAACCACAATGAAATTTGTTGCTTAGCTATTTCAATTTGTAACTCATTTGCTGGTCACAAACAGATAAACGCGACCGCCTTCTAGCCACGCCCACCCACTGCCAATTGGCGCCGAATTGAACAAACTATTTTCAGTCAAACTACAAATGCGTGTGTGCTAGAGTGTGTGTGTGTGTGTGTGAGCCTTAATTAGATTGCATTTGCACTTAAAACAGGAAAAACAATGCGTCAATATAGTGTTACAATAACAGCACGCTAGGTGGCGCTCAAGTAATTGAATTTCTCTATTGACAAGGTTACGCAAAGCACATACAAATGTCGATAGATCAATTGGCAGCATGAGAGCATTATTTGCCAAGGCAAATGGAGAGAGAGAGAGAGAGAGAGAGAGAAAGTGAAAAGGAGATGGAGATGGAGAGAGGGAATATATGGAGAGTGTAGCGTACAATGGTTTTAAGTATTTGATAACGAGAAGTACTTAAAAGATGAAAATACTTATAACATAGAAATTAAATATATATAAAAAAAAAAAATAATTTTTTTTAATTCTTTCAAATAATGGTGGATTTTTTTTTAAATGCTGAAAGATCACAAGAACTTCCAAAAATATGATAAAAATTATTTATATATATTTATAAAAACGAATTTACATTTATAATCTATATAGAAGGAGAAAAAGCAATCAATTTTCTAAATAACTGACATTTTAATAGCTTAACTCTTAAGTTTTCAGTTACATGAACAGAAAGCGTAATTAAGGAAATCTCAATTCTTGAACAACCGCAATTTCCACTTCAATATCTCTATCTCAGTCTACTACTCTCTCTCTCTCTCTCTCTCTCTCTGTCCCTCTCTTTTTCTGTGCCTGTCTCTCTCTTCTTTCATTTTTGTGCTTCATCTTACTTTACACGTATTTCTCTTACTGCGTTAATATTTCATCAAATTCCATTGAAGTCAACCGCAAATGCGAACGCGCACGCAGCACTGTTATACACACACACACACACACACACACACACACACACACACACACACACACACACACACACACACACTCACACCCACACAGAGACAGCATCCAATGTATGTCTAACTTTGACCGCAAAAAGCGCGTGTCAGCGCTGCAGCTGGCTGCTCTGTCAGCGTCAGCATCAGCATCAGCATCAGCTTTAACATCAGCAGCGCCCGCTGTGATGAATGACAGCGACGAGTGTGTCGCATCATTCATCAGGCTTGCCAACAGCAACAGCAACAGCAACAGCAGCAACCCTCTCACTCACACTTCTCGCTCGATCCACGCACACACTTTCCACTTAGCGTGTGGCAAAAATTGAAAAATTCATTACAATTAGTCGACACCAGACTGACCAGACTGACTCAACGCTTAGTGTGTTGGCCCTGCCCTGCTCGGTCTTCTGCTGCCCTGCCCCATTCTCTCTGGCTGACTGTCTGACTTGGGTAGCTGTCTGCATCTCATGCAATAACTTGACAATTATCACATGCTACCAAGACACACGCATACAGCAGTGCGGGCTGCCCTTAACAGAGAGTTGACAGTTAAACAACTTTATCAGGATATATACTAACTGTTATACACGTTAGTGATCTACTGAAAGTATTTTAGAAATCATTCAAATATATTAAAATTTGTAAACTGTCATGATATATAAGCTTTACTTGACTGTTATACACAGCTGTTATACTGGAGTTTCTAATACGTTGCTCTCATATGCTTAATTGTTTATGCAGCTGAATAGCATTTTAATAATTATAATTGAATATTTTCTAATATTAAAATGCTGTTACATAAAATTCTTTATCATTCAAAAAGTTAATAAATTATCATAAATATATGCTGTTCTATAACAAGCTGTTATACTAAGCTATTATATGCTCAGCAGTTAGTAGATAATTTTTATTTAGTTGTAGAGCATTCCACAATTTAAAACTATCAATTTCTAATGCTGAAAGTTCCAAAACATATAAATCTGTAATACAAAGTTTTTCTAAATGACTGTTATACAACTAAATATTACAAATACGTTAAAGCTTACACTGATATTTAGTATTAGATTATAGATTTATATATGATTATTGCTTTATATGGCACCACCTTCGATTTTGACGCGATATATATAAATCTCTAGTTATATATTAGACTTTTCAACAAAACTGTTATTCAACAGTTCACTAAAATGTTAAGTTTATATTCACGTATATCAGCACTGTTATACAACTGTTTGAAGAGTCAATAATATCTAATATATTAATATACAATTACATTGCAATTGTTCTATTTCCACTGTTAACATATAAATGTTATGTAATATATTTCAGAAATGTTATATAGCATAAATGCTGTTAAATTCTCTGTAAATTTTGTTAAATTGTTTATTAAATTAACGTAATTAGCGTCAAGTATTTGTGTTTCACTGTTCACAGGTCGATAACATAGCAGATATGCCTTTGCTGAAGACCCAATCACTTAACTTATTTCATTCACTTGTGCTCACCTTTTGTTGTTGTTTATTCTTTTTTTTTTTGCAAACTGTGCTCTATTTTATTAGTAAACAGGGGCAGCTGCTGTCACCAACGCAACCTTTATCACCGACACAAAGATAAAAATGTTCATTATCATGTCAAGCAGGGCGACAGTCGCACAAGTCGCCCAAATCACAGACAAGCCGACACCTTCATCACAGCTTTCAATGTACATAAAAAAAAGAAGAGATATTATATATATAGAATATATATATATATAAATAAGTGTATATAAATTCCACAGACAGATTTTTTCTTTCTTCTCTTATCTGCCCTCTAATTGATCAAAGAAATTGGAAAAAAAAGACTTGATAAAAAAAAAAAAAAGTGCAGAATGAGAGAAAAGTTATCTCAACTTTTTACCTGAACAATTTTCACGGCAACTTAAAGCCGCTTAAGAGCTACTTAGGAGAGCGGCTGGCTAGCAAAGGCTTTCAGGCATGGGATGGGTGTTAAAACTTATGCCTGAGTGGGCTTTTTGCTTGAACTCTCGACACAGGGCAAACAGAGTCAGTGCCAATGCTAGATGCGCCCAGCCCAGCCCAGCCCAGCCTTGACTCGTTTCATAGCCAAACCAACTTTTGCCGCTCATTAAGATGCATTGCAAGGCAGGTAAAAGTCAAAAGGTGTGCGCAACTGATGGCTATGTGTCTAAAATGGGCGTGGCAATATGCATTATGTGTTCTCGAGTAGACGCTGCGGCAGCTGATAATAACGCAAACTTTTTCCACGGCTCGAGTTGATTATTAAGCAAGCGCTAGGCAAAAACTTGGAATTGTTAGTGCGTGTTAAGGATTTTGCATTAATTATCTGCTCTATCATTGCCACTATCTCGCACTCTCTCTCTCTCTCGCGCTCTCTCTTTCACTCTTTCTTTCTCTCTCTCTCGCTCTTTTGCATAACTGCGCAGCAAACAACTTTAATTAAGTCATTATGCAATTGCATACGACGACAAACTAATTAAAAATGCAATTAAAGATGCAGAAGACATGCTTAAGTGTGTGTGTGTGTGTGTGTGTGGATGAGTGTGTGTGTGTGGATGAGTGTGTGTCTATGCAGGTGTGTGTGTGTGTGTCAAAAATATGTGAGAGAGACAAACACACAACTTTAAATGAAACCCAATAAATGCTAAATCAATAAACTATTAAAGCAAATGACATTAAGCCAAGCAAGCTGGGGTAGAAAGCAACAGATAGACTTATGAAATATTTAATACCCTATAAATAAGACAGTCTAGTTTTTTCTTAACTTCAGCTACAGCTAATACTAATGTATTCTCATATCTATTCAATCCCATTTCAACTTCTCACAACACAACAAACCAATCAATCTCTCTCTCTCTCTCTCTCTCTCTCTCTCTCTATCACTCCTATTTATAGCGTATGGACCATAAAACTTTTTCTCTTTTGCATCTGCCATAAAATGCTAAAATACATGTGCCACACACACACACACACACACACACACACACACACACACACACACACACACACACACATACTATAACAAACTTTTGGCAAACTAATTTTACGGGCATGCTGCAGAGTTTTTGGCTTTCTTTCGTTTGTTCTATAATCAACTTTCAACCTTTCGTCAAAAAAAAAAAAAAAAAAAAACTTTTTTCGAACCGTTTTTACTATAACTATTTTATTTGACTTTGGCTTTTTAATGGCATAAAAAAAAGATGAAGAAAGAGGTGCAAACAAAATTTATCGATCAACTTCTCAGCTTTGAATTTAAGGCCAGAGTTCGTCAAGAGCTGAGTTTCGTCAAGTTTTGAAGACAAGTTCGTTAAGTTCGTTATGTCAGCTGAATTGTTTGTCCATTGTGGCTAGCTAGAAACGAGCCATTTCTCAACTTATTGTAGTTGTACTGGCTGCTGGTTGCTGCTCCTTCTGCTATTGTTGTTGTCTGTGCTCTCTCTCCCTTTCTCTCTCTATCTCTCTCTCTCTCCCTTGCTCTCTTAGTAGTAATTCGCATTGTCAACGCTTGCACAATTGAGCTCAAGTGTTCGCCCCTTGGCGAAACCTTCAGTTGCGAAAGCTAGAGCTCATAACAGAGCTTAAATGTCTTGGAAAGCGACTAAGGGGCCAAGTGAGCTGGGCTGCTGTGCAGCATAATAAGAGCAAGCCAAGACTTTGTTTCGCTTATGAAGACCATGGAGTAATATTTACTTGTGGTTTTTGCTTGAATTAAATACGTATATATATATATCATACGCACTGTAGTATGAAATTAGTGCATTTTTTATGGCTTTAATTTATATATGCTTATATTTTGTATAAATAAAACTGTATAACAAAATATAACAGAATAACAATATTTAGTAGATTCAGCTAAATATATTCGAGATATCTACTCTATAATTTGCCTCATTTATGCTATATCTAAACGGTTCTACAGCATGTATAACAGAAAGGAATTGCTTAATCTATATACAATATGCATTTTAAGTACCCGCTCAGACTTTATTTTGACTATATATAAACTGTTAGACTGCACATACGTGCAGTGTTATACACAGAATTTTCATTAAATTCGTGTAGAAATTTGCAAATAATATTTAATAGTTTCAGCTAAATAAATTATAAATATGAACTTTATAACTGAGCCATATTTGGGTATATAACAAAACTGTTATACAATATGTATAATATAATTATAATTAATTTTATTGATTAATACTATAGTAATACATTTCCAATTTATTCATTTAGCAACATTAAAACTGTTCTACTGCATTGTATACATTCCATATATTAATTTCATTGTTAAGTTATATTTAAGCCACATTAGAAATTACCTAGTGAAAGTATAACAGAATGCATTCAACTAATGTTAAATCATAAATTTAATTAAACCTTGCCTTGCATATCAACTCTATATCTTTATTCAACTGTTATACTTGGCTAATATACCACTTTTCATCATATGTGGAATGTAAGTCCTAACTAAACTAGTTAAATATCAGCTCTAAATCATGATTCAACTGTTATACTTGGCTAATATACCACTTTTCATTATATATGGCAAGTCCTAACTAAACTAGATAAAGTTACTATTTCATTTTATTATTGTTATTATTTCCATCATCTTTATTTGTTGCTTCCAAAGTCAGTTCACATTTTGTTATTCTTCGCATTGTTTGAAACTCCCAGCTGACAGCTCTCGAAGACCATTTCCATTATTTTATCTGCCGCTCACAGTTTTAGATTTTATTTTGCAGCATTTTCTTATTTTATTTTATTTTGTAACCACACAGTGACGCATAATTCACAAAAAGTTTATAATCAAAACAAGAAACAGACTAGTGACTAGAGGGAGCGAGAGGGGGCGCATGGCCGCTTTGTTTGAGCCACGTTAACAGCTAATTTAATTTTCAGCTCAGCACAGTTCGGTTCAGTTTAGATAGCCAGCTGGCTGAGAAATTGGAGCATGCCACAGCGCAAACTAAACATTGCCCCACACAAATTAAGAAAATCCCTGCCTAAGCAGCTGGAAGAGCCAACTGTGTAACTAGTTGTATATTTTATTGAATACAGTTTGAATGCCCGACTCGAGTCGGGCTGCTTGGCCACTGATTGCCGAGCCTAGGAGCCAAGGAGTGTGCACTGTGCACTGATTGCCATTGGGGAACCAGGTGCAGTTGTAGCAAACAGCCAGCCCATGGATAGCTACAAACGAGGTCAGCCCTAGACGAGGTAACACGGCAAAACATAGCAAACAGAACAGAAGCCAAGCCAAGCCAAGGCAAGGCAAGCCAAGCCAAGAGTCAAGTCAACTTAGCTGAAACTCAACTCAAGTCGAATCGAAAAACGAGACGAGAGACAATTGCTGCAACATCAGCAAAAAAAATATAGAGACTCTAGAGAATGATAGACTAAAAGATATCCTATATAACACAGATCCATTTATAGTTATAGATATGTAATATAACATTTCCTATGTTTGCTTATATTTGTATAACAGATATAACTTATGTATATAACACATGCTGTGTATTGATATTAACCTCAAAATTAGAATCTATGCATACCAACTGTTTGTTTACAAAAGTGTTATACTAAGTATACTTGTCGTAGTATATGTGCATAACAGTCGCTGAATATTAATAATAAACATATATTCGCAAATTGTATCCGTCATATGTAGTATAATAGATATACAATATGTGTATAACAGTTAACATATGTATATAAAATTAAAAAACATACACTTTGCTAACCACACATTAACTATGCTAAAAATTAAAAAATTATACTTTCACTATATTTTACCCCATTTCTACTGTGACGTATAACAGTTATCATTTCTTAAAGCATACACGATATGTATGTCAACTAGTAACCATTAGTAATAGCAGTAGTAGATTCTTCTAGATATCAGATTAATCAAAAAACGTATAACAAACAAAAAATATAAAACAGTATAACAGTAAGATAATTTTCTACCTTTTCTATATACAAATTGTATAACAGTTACTATAACCCACCTTTTTCTAGTGATTTATTCAACTTCTTCTTTCTGCTATGTCATCTTCCATCAACGTATAACACATATGAATTGTATAACAGTGGCCTTTTCTAGAGATTTACACCAATTTTCACTTCACTTCAATCCCCCCTTTCACGTAAACACTTAACAAATAGGGTATATAACAAATAAATATATATATATATATAACAGTACTGTTCCTCTGGCATTGTATTACGCTAGGAAAAAAGTAAGCTGCCAGCCAGCAAAACAAGCACTACAAATGAGCGAATGAGCGAGCCCAAAAGAAGTATAACAAATAAACTACAACTGAGCACGTAAGATAAACACAAGTCGTTACAAGTGGCCGACCACAGGGGGCGCCACTGTCTCTCTTGTTTTGCAGTTACTTTCCGGCTTTCAGCTTTTTGCTTTTTACTTTTTGCTCTTTGCTTTTTGCTCTTTGCTTTTTGCGAGCAATTGAAGGTTCGCTGGGCTAAACATTTAACAGCTCAACTTTTTTTTTTTGGTTGGCAAAGCGACCAACTGCAATTAATCAGCGGCACGTGCCATGTGCCACGCCCCCCAACTAGTAGGGGCTTGCTATCGTTTTCACGCGCGCAAATTATGGAGGCCAACATGGTCAAGACAACAGCAACATTGTGGCAGCAGTAAAAGGCAGCAGCAGCCAACAACAATGGCAGCGATAAAAAAAATGCGCGTTGCCACTTGCAACGTGTTGCCAGATTGTTGACGTGACTTTTTCGCCTTTCAGTTTGATTCTGGTCAGTTTTTGTTGTCTTTGTTGCAGTCGCTGTTGCGGCAAACTATTTTCATATTTTATTTTTATTTTATTTGATTTATTTTTGTATTTTTTTTTTGTATATCGTTAAATGGACAGAATTTTTTTTTGTGCAAATTACTTGAATAAACTGAAGAGGATGGTTTGACGATGATGTTGTCAGCAGAGATCAGGGCGAACGCACAGAAAATTGCATGCAACACTTGTGACACACTTTTATGCAAGTAATTAAGTAAGCGAGAGATTTAAATTTGATTATAATTGGATTGATAACAATAAAAGAATGAAGGAAAATCTTAAATTTCTTAAAAACACAAAAGTATTAATTACTTGAGTTGGATGAATACTAAAAAATACTGGAAATACTGAAAATACTTTAGCTGTTATGCAGGAAATTTTTAAGTTGAATGAATTTTTATACTGGGAATACTTAAGTTGAATGTATTGTTATACAGGAAAGACTTATGCTAAATGCATTGTTATACAAGAAATACTTAAGTTGCTTAAACTGTTATACTGAAAATACATAGGCTGAATGAATTTCTATAAAATACTGAAGCTAAATGAATTGTTATACTAGAAATACTTAGGCTGTATTAGTTGTTATACAGGAAATATTTAAGTTGTGTGAATTGTTATACTGAAAACAAAAAAAAATAGGCTGAATGAATTCCTATATTGAAAAATGAATAAATTATTATACAGGAAATACTTAGGATGAATGAATTGTAATACAGAATGAATTTCTATATTGGAAATGAATGAATTGTTATACTAGAAATACTTAGATTGAATGAATTGTAATACAGAATGAATTTCTATATTGGAAATGAATGAATTGTTATACTCGATATACTTAGGATGAATGAATTGTTAAACTGAATATTAATAAATTGTTAAATACTTAAGTTGCATGATTTGTTATACCTGAATGAATTGTTATACTAGAAATATTTGGGCAGCATGAATTCTTATAAAGGAAATATTTAAGCTGATTGAATTGTTATACTGTTATTGTTATACACGCGAATACTCAAGTTGAATGAATTGTTATACTGAAATAATTGATTTCCACGCCACGCGCTCAGCAAATTTATCGCATCAACAAAAGTCCACACATGTCGCACAATTTCCTTTTCTGACAGCTTTTCGCCGTCAACCAACCACAGAGAAAGAGAGAGAGAGAGAGAGAGAGAGAGAGAGAGAGAGAGAGAGCGAGCGCACAGAAATAACTCAATTAGAAAACTACAATAGTCTTAATTAAAAACGAGATAAGATCTCTGTAGTTGTGGCTGTCAAATATATTTAAACCGCCAGCTGTTGCCATTGAAACAGCGCAAAATTTCAAACTAAATTATATACATATATATAGTATATATAAATATATTTTTGATATAAGTTAACATATAAAACAGTTGGGAGCTGCTCAAAGCCATTTGACTTGTGGCTAATAGCAAAACTTATATATAACACATTTTGTAGAGGGGGACAAAAAATTCTTGAAATATATTTATGCCAGTTGACATGATGAAGAGAAACTCTGTTCCAACAAAATACGAAATGAAAAGAGAGTAGAAAAATGAAAGTAAGGAAGTCAACAAAAGATTTTAATTAAATTTATATTTGTGTTGATTTAATTTCTCAATTGTTGGGGCAAATACGACGAAAAGAAAAGAAAATAAAATAAAAACGTTTTGCGTCTGCACTTGACATACGCACAAAATACGAAATTATTTTTATTTACCCAAAAGCAAATGAGCTATAGAAATATAAACTGAAAAAATTTGTATTTAATTAAAAAAAAAATAAAGAAAAAAATGTTTTGTATTTTTTTTTTTTGCATTTTTTTTTATTTATTATTAAATGCTTGAAATATTGACAAAAGAGCGAAAATTTGAACAGATTTTGGCTCTTATATATGTATATATAGCATAAGCGCAGCTGAGTTTAGGGTCGAGAGCTCAGGTTTGGAATCACAACAAAGGTGTCAAATTTGACAATAGCAGACGCTCAGGGCAAGGGGCGAGGTTTGAAGAGTTTTTTTCAGCATACAAAAAAAAAAAAAAAAAGAAGTGCTTTGTAATAAGCTTAGGCTTGAGTTGAAATGATTTGTTGGGTTTCATTTTGAGCCGGAATATTGTATATCCCAACTTTTAGGGTTGCCAACATTGTTGCTGTTATTGGTTGGTTAAATATATATATATATATATTTATATATATATATGTATAACAGCCAGCTGGCTTATTGACCATAAGAGTCTGAGTGCGACACGTGTGACACAAATTAAGACATTTGTCAGTGGCTTTGGGGGGGGGGGGAGCTGTACTTTTCGCTTTGTCATTCGATGTTGGCCTAAACAGCATTTTGCTTGCTAACAATTTCACGGCTGGGCACGCTCCACTCTCTCTCTCTCTCTCTCTTTCGCTCTCTTTTTGCGCCTGTCCTCAAAATGCATTTAATTAACTTTAATTTGTTTTAATTAAAACTTGAAAATGCGTTGCGACGCTCATTAAATGTGTTGGCTTCACGCTGCCCAAAATGTTAACGAGCTGCCCTTTTGGCAACAAACACAGACAGACACAGACTTTAAAATATATATATTATATATATATATATATATATATATATCTGTGTATGCTAACTTCACATAATCCTAAGCAACAAGAGCAGCTGAGCGCACAAGCGAAATAACATTAAATATTGTTAAATGGCGCCCAGTTGCATTTAATTACATTTGCATAAGATTCAGCTTATCCAAGCAGAGGCAACAGCAACAGCAACAACAACAACAACAACAACAACGACAACATTAGCTAGTTTGCACTTTACTCTGGCTGCTTTAAGTGTCTAGCTACACATTTTACAGCATTCAATAAATGCTTTTGCTCTTTTTCCTATTATGTATATAAATATTTATATATACATACATACATATATAGAAAACTCTGTTTTCCAATTGCTGCTGAGTGCAGCGAGTCAAGTGTTATACAAAAAATAAATAAAGTTAGCTTGATGAATTAAATGTAAAACGCATTTTTGACAAAAAACAAAAAAATATTACAACAAGAACTTGGATCCATTTTTATATGAAACGGGTAAAAAATACATAAATCTAAAAATAAAATAAAATTGAATTATATACTAAATAAAATGCATATAAAATATATAAAGTCAAAATCTATAAAATAAGACTGTTTCAGTGTAAGTGCTCGACTACAAAATACCCTATATATAGAGTATGCATATCGGATCTGTCTTAATATGTGCTCAAGCACATTTTTCTAGATTTATGAATATATTTCTTATTCAGTATGCATATGTATTGGAGCATTGAAAATAATAAATTAAATTAAAAAAAAATTAAATCAAAATATACATGATAATAATTATTTAATATATATGATTCATAGTAAATTAATAATAATTATTATAACAATATTAATATAATAAATATTTTATTATAATATACCATTATCCTCATTTCTTTTTCTACAATTTTATTTAACTCTTCAATTTTTTTTTTTTTTCAAAATATATTTGCAGGTAAATTAATCAACTTTCCGCTCACCAATATCGTGTTGTGGCCTTGAGTCGGTCTGGTACTTTAATGACACTTTTAGCGACCTTTTACTCACAGTCAGGTAAAACTTTAATTACTTTAGCAAAGTTGTAAAAGTAAAAGAAAAAGAAAAAAATTCTACTCAGACAATTGCTGGGAAAAGGCTAATGCAAGTCTTTGCTTTAATTTTGATTTTTGACTCAAAAAATGAAATAAAATCCGTAAAAATGAGAGAGAAATAGTTAAGTGCAGCTAAAATTTGCTAACTGCACTTTTCGAAAAAACAATTCACAGCAAAAATGTTCATATGACAACACAAAGATACTAGAAAGAAAAATTAAAGGAACAAAATGTAAGTCCATAAAAGCATTGCATAGAATTCTGTAATGTGAAATTCAGGCTGCTGCTTAGCTAGAACAAAATTCGTTTGCATTTGCTATTTCTTTGATAAAATACTTGAGTTTGGATTTTGCTGCTCTGTTAACATTCGATAAGAGAGAGAATTTGTATAACAAATTCTTAAATGAATGAGTCTAGAGTTACATAAAGAAAAAAATTCATCAATTCAAAACTGTTATAAAGGTAAATTAATTAAAATGAATTATTCAACCAGCTGTTAACACATTTAAAACTGTTATATTTAAATTATGGAAATAACATGTTAACTCCTAGTCTGTTATATTGAATATATGAGATATTATACAACTTTTATATGTAGCTCAAATACACTAAAAACTGTTATACTCATCTTATACAATGAATATGAAACTGTTATAATGAATTGCAGTTAATTTTTGCTGAACTCCTAGTCACTAAAACTGTTATATTGAAGTTATTACAGTTATTATAGACAACATACTGTCAGCACAATGTACATGAAACTGTTATAATTTAATTAAACCCTCTACAGCGTAACTGCTAGTCTTTTATATTTACACTTCTTCCCACACAAAAACCAGCCAAATATTGTAACATCGATGACAGGAAAAAAAAAATTATTACAAAATAATTTTGTTGCTCACAAACCGACGAACCAAAATTTCGTTTTACATTTCGCCGCTTTGTTTCACAATGCACAAATGAAATTTCGCAGTGAAATTGTTAAAATGGAAATAGAAATCACATCCTCTAGCTAGCTACCTATGTGACTAGATAAGCGCTGCCAGCGATTCCGTTTTAATATTTGAAATAAAATGGAATTTCCAATAATAGTGGTCATGTGCATAAAATATTTGCTGTTTAGATTCACATATTTACAATGAGTCGAATGAATTGATATCGCATTGTGTTGCTGTGACTTCATCATGTGGAACAACAAACAAACTAAACTGAAAAATTAAATTCAATATTTTTGAATTACTTTTTCGACTGGCAAAAAAATTTAAGCGATATGCACTCACTTTATAGTAAATTTACAGAGGTTTGAAAGAGTATCCTATTCTAAAGAGAGTAGATTTCATTACTTATTCAAGTTAAAGATTTTATAACTGGCATAAATAAGCATATCAATTTTTAACTAGATTTATATTTGATCATAGTAACTATTTTTAAATTTTGAATATAATATTAAAATCGTCATTTTGAGCTAAAGATTTGATATTTAGAATATATATATATATTCATTAATCAGCAGGTAAATACATATATATAGCATATACTAGCATAAATCATCTCAATCTATCAATTCAAACTGACTTTATGCACATTCTTCAAGCTAGAATTATGAACATTTCACAGATAAATCTATAAATTATGCTTCACATTTTGAGGTCAATTTGCTAATATTTATAGCCTTATTTTAAGCCTTAAACAAGCAGCTATACTCAACTGTCATACACACACATACGTACTTATAACCTCTTAAGTGAGAAGCTCTGCTTGCAATCTCTACACAGTATAACAGTCTCTAATATACACACTGTAATTTTTCTGGGTTTACCATTTACGCACACAGCTGTATGACAGATATGAAACGAATCACTATTCATTAAATCAATATAACAGTGTGTAAAAATGTGGTCACATAAAATGCAATTTAATGCTTAGCCAGGACAGAACAGGACAACAGCAAAACATATAAACAATATTTATAGTTGGTGGCAGCAACTTTTTAACCTGCCTCAAACACACACACACACACACAAATATATATATAACGACTATGAATTTGTGGCCATAAAAGCCAAACATTGTAGCACAGCTGCTTCGCTCTCTCACACTCTTCCCCACTCTCTCTCTCTCAATCACTGCTCGACTCTGCCTCTGTTTCTAGTTTACAGTAGAGGCTGCCTTTTATTAACATTTGCGAAGGATTCGATCAACATTTGAAGCACATTTCAATGGTTTTTATGGCAAAGCAAAGAACATCAATCAAATGGCCAAATATTATTGACAAAACATGCGCCACGCCACTGAGAGAGCGAGAGAGAGAGAGAGAGAGAGTTGCCATAGTTCATCTTCCGGTTCGACTTTCATTGCCCACACGTATAGCCCATGAAATTTTGTGACAAAGCAAAGAGAGAGAGAGAGAGAGAGAGAGAAAGAGAGAGAAAGGAATCTAGCTATAAATGTATACACTGCGAGCGTATTAGAGTAGATAGTAAAATGTTTGACGAGTTTACATTTTAGCTACTCTCGTGTTCACTGCAATTTCTTCAAGTGTAGTCGCTGCATTTGTCTATTGTGTGACTGGGCGTGCCGCCGCAAACTAATCTACAATTTTAATGTCAAATTGACAAGAATAAAACACACACGCACTCTAGACTCTTTTTCTGGACTCTGTAATAGTTTGATAAATTGTGCTAAAAAATTGATTGATGCTGGGAGGGAAAAATACAACGATGAAGAGTAAAAGAGATAGAGAGAGAGAGAGAGAGAGAGAGAGAGAGAGAGAGAGTGAGAGTGAGAGCGCTAGCAGGCGTCTGTTTTCAATATAACTAAGCGTAAATTGTGTTCGTGTCACTGCCGGTCAGCATGTCTATAAGTCAAGTCACTCTCTCACTCTCTCCATCTCTCTCCATCTCTCTCTCTCTCTCTGTGTTTCTGCACGCGTCACAGCATAAATCAATCTAATTATTGCAAATTTAGCAAATGCCTCAACACGCTTTGCCTGTGCTACGCTCTCCCACACCCAGAATTTGCACACACACGTCTATGCCCATGGCTAATGGCATTTCGAGTACTATAATTATCCACATTTGTTTTCTCTCGCCATTTCTATTGTGTGCATGGCTTCGCTTTGTTCTATCTTTTTGTGTGTTTCTTTCATATTATTGTTAGACGTTTGTCGTTTCATTATTTGCACGCTACTGCTCTGCTGCCCAGCAAACACTTGAGCCAAGGTCAAGCTCCACAGACAAAACGAAAAACGTAGAAAAAAAAAAAAAAAAAACCAAGTCGAGTTGAGTAATTTATATAAATAGCATACTAATTTATTTGGCAGCAGGCCTCTCAACTGTAAACGTACCACAAAAAGAGAAAAACTTCAGAAAAAATAGAATTTTATGGTAAATGTTTAGGATGCTTTAGATAAGATGTATGCTTAAATAAATGAAATAAATTTCAAATAGATTTACTTTTCAGTACTTTTTAGTAAAATTAAAGTCTTTCGAATTTTGTACCCGATAAGCTGAAATTTTCTATTATTATTTATCATATATCAGCTAAACGTTAATGTGACTTGATTCCATCAGCAATATATTTGACTATACTATATGACTATACATATACTATATGTAAACTGCGATTCGCTCGATTGACCGACGTTTTCAATGATTTTTTTAAATCATGGCAGAATTACGAAATGCCATAACTTATTTCTTGCAACAACAAAATCATTGTCCTTAGCTTTAGTGCTGATATTTTCCATTAACAATTTAAAAGTTATAGAAAAAAAAACTTAGCTCATTTCATGTTAAATTCATATTATCTCTTATTAACTGTTATCTCTTATTTAACTGTTATACACACCTTATACCATTAGTCCGTGTTTTTATATGAATTTATTTATTTTATTTATTTTTTTTTTTTTAATAATTTTTTTTTTTTTATTTTTTATACCTATAGAAAATAACAAATCTGCCTATTATAATTTTGTTTTTTTATTTATATAGATATATAACACTTTTTGATCAAGAATTCAACATTTTAATATATGAATTTATCTACTTTTTAAATGTCTTCTTGACACTATTGAAAATGAGAAATCAGTATAAAATGTTTTTATTTTTTATTTAAATACATATAACAGTTTGCGATCTAACAAGAATTTGTCATTTTAACCTATAAATTAAAATATATTTGCAAGAAATTTATTTGTCTTCTGCTTATCAAATATAACAGTAGAACAGTGTTTAGTTAGCTACAATTTGACATTAATTATTTTATTGTTATAACTGTTATACACTTTTGCTATAAACTTTTGTTAATTATAACAGTTGAAAGTCTATTATAAAGCAAGCTTTAAAAAATTGATAAAAAAAAACCCCAGCTATTCAATCTGTCCTTCAGCTGTTATACTTAGTTAACATACAGTTATGTATATATTTAGCATCTTTTATTTTCCTCTTCTTCTTAGAGTATTTTAAATGCAGCAGCATTTAGCATCAAAAACTTTCGTCAATTAATGCAACTTGCTTGCAATAGAAATTTAAGCCTAAGCTGAATGCATTTTAGCAAAACTTTACCCAAGTTTCTGTTGCTATCTTACACTCCCACTGCCACTCCACTTCTCTCTCTCTCTCTCTCCACCACTCTTGCTTCTCTCATGGCATCAGCAACTAGTTGTGGGAAATAAATATGCTTTGAACATACTGTGCTATCTTTTTGCTTCTCCCATTAGCGAAGCAGGTCAGTTCATTTTGCTGACTGTCAATGCAAACGCAACAGCTCCTTTGGAAAACACACACAAAGTTTTCGCGCTGAAAGATACAATTTAATGCTTCAGTTGCCAGTTGTGGGACATAAACTCATTTCCCCAATTCGACAGCTGGCCAGAATGGCACTTGGCAGTTGGCAGTTGGCAGTTGGCAGTTGGCGGTAAATCTGGTAAATCTGGTATGCGAGGCACGCTTTTCGGTTAGTTGGCCAAGTTGTTGGCAGATCCCAACTGCTGCCTGCCACTGCTGCCTGCCACTGCTGCTACCTGTTCTAATGGATAGTGTAACCAATCAATGCGTAAGCGTTCAGCATATGCCAACTGGCAACTTTTACACTACCTCTTCTTCCTTTCTCCCTCTCTCTCTCTCTCGTGTGGATGCTATTAAAAGTTTGGACAAAGTTTCGCACATAATTTAAACTATGACATAGAGGCCGCAACTTCGGTGCCCGTTCAACATGATTAGTCACCGGCTAAGGGCTAACAACGTCCAACGGGCAACGAGTTAGTTTTTTTTTTTTTTCGAGTTAGCAGCTGCAGCTGCCTGCGCTCCAGCCGGTGCGATTCGTGTCCATTCCTCGCTGATGATGATCTAGCAGTTTATAACATTTCAAGCCATTTAGCCAACATTTATTTTGGCCAAAATCAGCGACGCTTAAATGACAGCCAATTGAAAACTGAACTGAAAGTGTCACAAAGTTGGGAACACTTATCTTGAGACGAGCTTGCTGTATGACTGAAATCAATTGCATATGCTCTGTATATATTACTTGAGTATAACAGTTTTAAAATGTTATTTATATATAGCAAAAAATACATAGTTATTATCTCAATTGTCAACCAGTTGCAAGAGTATAAATATGAATTTCTTAAATGCATTTGCTTTCCTGTATAACAGTTCCTGAAAATCACAATAATTTAATTCATACCAAATTCTTATTCATTTTTGTTATTCCCTCTGCATTTGATGTGTTGTATAACAGTTTACAAGTTCTTTTGTATTTCTATTTACTAGACTGTATAACACATTTCTTGTGCAAATTTCTTTCAAATTTCTCTGCAAGCTGTGCAAGCATTTTTTTAATGAAATTCAATAGAAAAAATAATATATGTATATAAATTGAATAAAAGTTGGCCATTTATTGAAAAACTTTCAACGTGCAATAGATTCTTTCCGTACCTTGCTTATAATAATATAAAATAGTAATATTTACTTTCAATCGAACTTTTTTGTATTTGCTCATATTGTAAATTTCTATTGAGATACAAGAAAAAGCTAAAATTTAATTTATAAAAATATTAAAAAGCTAATTGAATTGCATTAAATAATCAATTAATATTACACAATTCACCAAATTTATATAATAAATAAATATTTAATATTTAATAATCAATGCAAATTTCTCACAAATTAAATAAATAAATGATTAAATAAATAAATATTTAATAATCAAACAAAATTTATCACAAATTTCCCATTTAGCTAATTTTTATAATAAATTTTACCTTAAAATTTCTGCTTCTGTTTAAACCTTTAAACAATTTTGATTAAATCGTGAGTTCATTTATCATAATACACACACACACACACACACACAGCTTAACTCCGTATGTGTTTATTTGAAATGCCATTAATAATTAATTTACCGCAAATACGTGACAAAAATTATTAGTTTGATTTTCCATTAGGCTTTCGCTTGGCTGCATAAAAATTAAGTGATTGCTGCTAGTTGTTGTTGGCTTGACATCCTGTCAATTGATTTTAATGACTTTGAAACTGTCGCTGGCACATAAACTAATTAAAACGATGCTCTGGCTCATTTAATATACTTTGTCAGTGCAAACATTGAGACGCCTAAGTTCCTCATGTTTAAGACAGTTCATAATTTGTCTCGGTTGCTGGCGATGAAAGGCTTACAGCTTATGTCTGCAATATGCCAGAGGGCGCCACTCAAGTTAAAGCTGTAGCTTAACTTACACTTAAATGTTGAAATTAGTTTTAAAATAGTTTTGCAATGCGTATAACAGTTGAGTTGTATATGAGAAGAGTTAAGAGGTGAGAGCGTATAACAGTTTACTTTTAAATTGGCCAACATGACAAGTGTATAACAATACGTCACACTTAAACATCTAGTAGAACTTGCATTTCAACTCACTCTATTCAATGTGTATAACAGTTAGCTTTAAATTGGAAAGGTTTATAGCTAATGGCTATAATAATTAAAGGGATAACACACATAAATTTGTAAATAAGATTCATTAAAATTCCGTTAAAGATATTTTATATATTTGTGTATAACACTTAACTTTGATATCTGATAGACTTACAACCAACTGCAAGCAAACGCTGAAAAGAGCCACCTTACTTAAATTTGTTGTATACCACTTTTAGATACCTTTCAATTAGTATAACAGTTGACTTAAAATTTCATCTGTAATACACCAGAGGGCGCCACTTTGATTAAATTAATTAAAATTTAAAAATTTCTTCAATTGTAAAATGTTTCCAAGATCATTTCCAATACGTATAACAGTGAACTTGAATATTTGCATAGTGTTTTCTATTTGGGCACAAAACGGAAAATAGGTCGAAAAATAAAACCACAAAAGCCGCAAACATGACAATCATATCAATGGAGAATTTTATGGGAAGACAGCGGCTTGAAAGGAAAAGAGAAACCGCAACAACATTGTTGCACCTCGCATGTTGCATACATTTTGCAAGGCAGCTGCTTATGTGAACCAGCTGCTGTTGGACAGTGGACCAGCAGTAGAAGCTCGCTTGCGCTGGCCGCAATCATAAAAAATCAACGAAGCAACCAAGCGACAAATGCATTGCATTTCCAACCAGTTTTACGACCAACAGCCACAAAACCGTGCGGAAGTGCAGGAAGAAGCTATGGCAAAAGGACAGTTTTAAGAATTGCAATAAAACATTTGCAACAATTTAGATGCCGTTAGCTGTAAGCTGTAAGCAGTAAGCAGTAAGCAGTTGACGTTGCAGTTGCAGTTGCACTTGTTGTTGCAACAATCTCCCACTCTCTCTCTTTCTCTGACTCTCTATGCACACATTTGATATCTACTTGGACATGCAGTTAGCTAACTTTATGGCCAGGCCACATTAAGCGCCATTAATGGCCAACACATTTCCGCTTCCGTTGGCCAGAGATTCGTGTTGTGATTTCTCATACACATTGTGCTTACCAATGCGCTATGCCAACACATATAACAACTTTGCAAGAAACATTCATATAACAGTATCGGGAATGATGTTGATTATCAATATCTTCTGAATTTGTCATATAAAATCTTTCGAAAGCACTTTATAAATATTTTTCAATAAATTTCTCTTCAATAACTTCGGCTTCTTTAGAAAATCCTTTTAAAAGGATTTACAGATTTCTAGCTCTAAGAGTTTACTATTATAAAATGTTTATCTGCCTATTTATAGCTATATAACGCATACTTAACCAAAGCCTTTAAGTGTCAAGCAACTAAAGAGTTTGAAAAGAGCAAAAATAAATTTAGAAATTGATTCCTCTGCATATTTCTGAAATACATTTAAGTTCAATCAAGCGCAAAAGTTGAAGAAAATCATGGTTGAAAGACCAACAAAATAAGCAGACAAATTTACAGCAAGTAAAGTCGTTATGCCTATGCTCTATGCTGTAAATGCAGATTAGCATGAACATAACATTAACATATGTTAACTAACATAATTTAATTTAAATTTTAATAACTGCAAAGTTATGTGTTTTTAATAGCCCAAAAAAAGTGTCGAGCGTTTGTTGCCAAGTGAGTGTATATTCTGAGCCACTTAAATAGTTGAGAAGCGCACCAAAATTGTTTAAGAAAGCATGTAAAAAATATGCCAGCTACGATTTTGATGTGAATATATGGCACATACACATACTCAAACACACACACACACACAGACACATATATTTCGCAGTACACGTGCGTACATACGCGAGTAGCGCATAAATTTTGCGACTCTCAAATGTTTGGGAGGCGAGGCTTCGAGCGAATGCGGCATGTGCAGCTAAGCGTATCAACTAAAGATGGCAACTGGGCAAATGGAATACTATTTATTTGGGCATACGCATATATAGAGAAAGAAAGAGAGAGAGAGAGAGAGAGAGAGAGAGAGAGGGAGAGTGAGAGTGAGAGTGGGTGGAACACCAACTGACACTGTGACACTGTAGCAGCTGCGACACTTTTTATTTGAGCTAAGTAAGTGATAAAGTTCAACTTTGATTTCGCCACTCGCTCAGGCTTGACGCTCTCAAACACTCACGTCAATGTCAATTTTTATGGCTGTTGTGTACCAAAAATATCTTTGTCTTTTGTCAAACATTTTTCGATTTGCAGCACTGGCCAAACATGGCACAGGAAGCGTGACAAAGCGCCGAGCTTTGACACTTCACAAATCTGTTATACAGCACATGAAAGTACTTTTTGGCTGATAGCAGTATTGTTAGGTAAATCAAATTTACTTTGTTCTCTACATTGCTTAGTTTTAAGTGAAGCGTTTTGAATTCATTTTACATATGCAAGTGTATAACAGTTAGCGTTATAGAAATTATATACATAAAAGTACCCAAAACGTAGGAATTAGGAATTACAATTTTTAGCAATATATTAATTTGTTGTGTATAACAGTTAGACATTTACATTGATTTAGATCTCTTCTTCAAGCAGTAAAATAATTCTATCTGAAAACTAATGCAATATATCCAAGCATTTGAATTCATATGTTAACAAGTGTATAACTGTTGTAAGCGACCATAATATTGAATAAATTTATAAAGTATGCAGGGTTAGTTTACATACATATAACACTTGAAAACAAATATGATATTGATACATCAGCATAATAGCTACTCATATTATTCACTCTGTTAAACAGCTAGAAATGAACTGGAAAATTTCTTGATAGCCTTTGAAACTTAACAGCAATTAAATGCAATAATTATACATACACCCATGTGTATAACAGTTTAATCATATTATTCAACAGAAACTTCCTCTGCCATAAATGCCACAAAAATTAAAACCAGTTCGACTAAAAAATTATTGTGCTTTAAGCACCGAATAATGTGCAAATAACTCATATTTTTCCATATTTCACTCAACTTTGCTTTATTGCTATATTTGTTTGTGTTTTATATGCTCGCATTTTATTTTATTTTTTTTTTTTATTTTAATTATTTCCTCATAAAAAGCAATAATAATTTGATTCGCTTTCATGTCAGCGAGCTCAATAGCCTTTCACGGCATGTGGCAGGAGGCGGGCGACAGCCGGCAGGAGGCAGTCTGGCAGAGAATCTGTTTCAAATAACATGCATTTTGAAATTTTTCATAAGTTAAACGTCAACTTGCGATACGTGGGGGCAACACAACATCAGCTTCCTGCTTTGCTTTGCGACAGAAAATAAATGCAAATAAATACATATAAACATACATATATGTATGTAAAAAAAATTGAATTTTTGATGTAATAAAGTCAGTGAAGGGAAAAATGTTGCAGAGATTTTAATAATAATAAAAAAAAAAAAAAAGAATCATGTATTAATACTGAATATTATGTAAGCGCAGAAGGGTTAATATGCGCAGCAAAATGGGCTGACAGTGGGCGTGGCAAAAAGGAAGAAGAAGATACAAAGGCTATATACAATGGAAGACTAATTTCATAACAGCGCCGAAGAGCTGCAGCAATTACTGGTCTTTTATGAATATTAAATTGAAAAAATAAAATTTATATATAACAGCAGCAGATATTAACAAGTGTTATACAAAGTGTTATATATGTATATGAATAAAATGAAAACACGCTGTTAAAGTGAACGTGTTCTAATTAATAAATCCCTAAACAAACACTTCTGTTAGCTTAACAGCGCGCAGTATAACAGTGCATAAGTTCAGGCTATATAATTATATATATTATATAGATATATATATATATATTTGCATTTGTATTATTATCAAGTTTTAATTAAAATGTCGTCACCCTACTACAGTTCACTTGGCAATTAGGCAATGTCTTGTCATAAATTTCATTTCATATCGCACAGATCATAACACGCATACGTCACGTACGCCCAGCTGCAGTAACATTGTCAACTTGCTAACTAAATGTGCATAATTCTTGCTAGATAACAAGCCCAGGCAAATGCAAATACAAATTATATGTACACACAGAGCTAGCAGCCGAATTTAACATATACATATTATAGTTTACATATATATATATATATATTAATAGCTAAACAGACATCTTTCTAATCTGAATTCAGACACAGACACTCCGCAGCCAAGCCGCACACACGTGGCTAATAAGTTGTTTGTGTGACCCATTTGACTGGCAAAGTTTGTCAACGTGCCACAGAAATTTACAAAATCTTTTGCTTGGACAACTTCTGCTTCTGGTTGTATCTGTATAAGGAATTTGTTTAATTAAAGCAGACCCCTCGTTCTTCTTGTTATTTCAACAATTATAAATGATTTATGTAATTTACTTGCCACTCGACCATGCATTGCTCTCTCTCTCTCTCTCTCTCTCTCTCTCTCTCTCACACACACATTTTCTGTCTGTCTAGCCAATGATTGTGTCTTTAAATTGCCTAACACAATTGGCTTTCTTAAGTTGCACATGAAACTATTCAGGCAGTGCTCAGCTGTTGGCTGAGAAAGTTATCAGACACATGCTGAAATATAATCGAAATAATTTCATGTAGATGCCAGATATTTAAACATTTAATGTTTACTTAACTGCAAGCTTTCTGAATTTCTGTAAACATTATGTGTAAGTAAAATGTATAATAATATGAGATTTAAATAAGAAACTGACATACATTAGGAGAGGACGTAAATGTGTTATACAACATATATTTAATATTTAATAGAGATAAGAGATAGAGAGAATGAAAGAGTGTTATACAAATGAACAGAAGCATGCATGCTTCAGAGTATGAAAATGAGATGAAATAAGTGTTATACATACGAGATAATCTTTGACTGTTTTAGAGTAGCAAAACTAGAGGCAATCTTTGACTTTTTGAGAGTAATACAAAGTGTTATATTTGCAAGCTAAGGCTTGACTGAAGAAATCATACTCAATAACTGTTATACACACGAGCAAAGCATAGACTTATTTTATACATGAGAGCAAATGTTTGACTCTTTTAGAGTAACAGAAATGAGAGGCAATCTTTAACTGTTGGAGTGTGTAGTACAATACAACTGTTATACAATGAGTGTGATACTTACGAGTTAATGCTTGATTAAAGAAATGCGAATTAATAACTGTTATACATGCGAGGAAAGCAGAGACTTTAAGTGTTATACATACGAGTAAATGCTTAGCTAGATGAGCGAAAAAAAGGTGTTATACACAAGAGAAAATACACGATTGTTTCGAGTAACATATAGAGCGATAAAGCTATGGGTTGAGTATTATTATACATTAAAGCAAATACTTGACTGCTTCAGGGAAAAATTGATAAAAAAAATTCTAGATATAAATAAAAGTTTGTCTATATAAGATTTTCATATTTTATTTACGCTGCTCAAAAATAAAATTGTTATAAATACAGTGTAATCCCTGGTTATCAATAATTAAATTAAATTGAAAACAACTTTCTAAAATATTTTGTGAAAACAATCCACAATTGATTTACATTCGGCATCACACTTTACTCCAAAGAGAGAATATACACAGAATGAGAAATATCAATATAACAGTCATGTCCCTAAGCTCAGTTTCATTTATTTGTTTTTATTTAAACGAGCTTGGTAAAACTTGAATACTATTGGAATTGTCATCAAATACTCATAAATTACATCATCACAGCAGACGTAAGAATTTGGTGAGTTGTAAACAAAACGAAAGCCTGACAGTCAGGCAGGCAGTCAAGACTACTTCAACCATTTAATATGCAAAACGCGTCAACAGCTTTTATACACACACACACAAATACACATATACACACACACACACACAAACCATAATAGATAGAAACCAAGTGATTGTCAGCGTCGTATGGAATGAAAGGCGTCAAATTGTTGTCGTCTGACAACTTTTTGTGCTTAGTGTAGAATTTCCATTCATTCGTGTCTAGTACGTGATAATTGCATACTTTATCCAGACATACTCTCAAGTACCGAAACCGCTCACAAAAAAAGAAAAAAAAACTTTTGATGATTTAAACTGAACGAAAATTTAAGAGAAAAACATGCTAAATTCTTTTCCCTTTCCACAAATAAATATAGTCACAAAATTCATACGCATTGGCATTGCCGATAAGAACGATAATCCACCCTATTTCGACAAATCGCTGTACGAGGCCGAAGTGGATGAGAATGAGGATATTCAACATACAGTGCTCACTGTGACGGCCAAGGATCACGACGAATGTACGTATATATGACAAAACAAACATATTTCCACAATTTTCTTCTTTTTTTTTTCTCTCCTTTTCTTGGCCTGAGTTAAACGAATTGCTAACAATTATTTTCTAGCCTCACGTATTCGCTATGAAATCACCAGCGGCAACATTGGCGGCGCTTTTGCGGTTAAAAATATGACGGGTGCCATCTATGTGGCCGGCGCATTGGATTACGAAACTCGACGCAGGGTAAGCTCAAGATTTTTCTTCATTTTTGTTTTGTTTTTGTTTTTTTTTTTTTGTTTTAAGCGTGACAACTGATGTGGTTGTTATTGTGTTGGGAATATATTATATTTTTGATATACGCTACGGTTAAGTCAACTGTGAAATTTGCTTAAATATACCATACTGTTATACAATAGCATAAGAAACATTAGTAATTAGCTACAAGCTGTTATACATACACACACATACATAGCTGGCAAAGCATATAAAAAAATTTCAAATTTATATTAGCCATTTTCATTGATTACTTTCAAGCTATTAAGCAATTTATAGAAAACAAAGTGTTATACGTTTAAGCATTGTATAAATATGCAAATAATATTATAGACAAGTTAAAGTGCGTAGGAAAAAAAGGAATTTTTAATATTAAGTCATTATAATAATATTGGAATACGATTTTTGTTGCAAAATCTGTTATACACATTTGTATAACACACTAATAAAAAAATTTTTGATAGATTTGCAGCTTCTAGGAGAAACTTGCATCAAACGGCGTAAAGTAAATGTAAATTTAAAAGAGAAATTTACAGTTATATATTTATATGATACTTTTAAACAAGTGTTATACAAGTTGGGTGAGGTGATTTTTTTTCCACACAACAGTTTACTTGATTAAATTCTAAAAGAAATTCATTATGCTAAATGCTATGCATATTTATAAAAGACAACAGTACAACTGTTATACAAGTTGCAATAAATATAAAACTTCTGAATGCAACTGGCATGGATAAGGCAAAAAACTAGTATGAAAGTTTTGACAAGTAAATTTTAACATCAACTGTTTCATATTAGCCACAAGCTAAAAACCAAGTTTAATTATAATCAACTGTTATAAGTATCTGAATAATATATACGAATAACTAGGCATACAAGCTGTGGTAAATAAAAGACTTTTGTTAGCAACTTGCATTGATTAGCCACAATAAAATCTAATAGCTATGTATGTGTATGTGTGTGTGTGACGCTTGGGCAATCAATTTAGCAATTCAATATGTAAGCAAGATCTGAAAATTCATTAAGAAAGTCGAAAGCCAAGTACTATTCTCGCTGAATTTCATTACGTGCACACGAAGTGCACCGCGAGGCTAGTTAAATATTTAAGCAATTCAAACAAGTTTTAGTTACACACGACGCTCGGCGGTCAAAAAGTTGTGCAGGACAAAGCGCAACGTAGAATTGTGAAGAAATTCAGTCGAAACATTAATTGAATTTCAATTTGAACAATTGGCAACTTTGGCAGCACTTTAATTGAATTGAATGGTACACATAGGAGTGAGAAAGTGAGAGTAAGAGAATGAAAAATAATTATAGCAAATGCATATTTGATGCTGACAAATGAAAATTGAATAACTAAATGCATGTGACCATTAATTAAACAACATTCTGTTGCAACAGTACGAGCTGCGCTTGGCTGCCTCCGATAATTTAAAGGAAAACTATACGACAGTCATCATACATGTCAAGGATGTTAACGATAATCCGCCAGTATTCGAGCGACCCACATATCGCACACAGATTACCGAAGAGGACGATCGCAATCTGCCCAAACGTGTTTTGCAGGTCATTAACATACAACAAAAAAAAAAATAAATAAATATATATGAGAACAAAATTCTTAAGAATTTTACTAGTTGAAATTAGTTGTGTTTGTCTTGAGTTTTCTTATTGTTTCTAGCTTTTCATAGTTTGTAGCACTTTCACTTTGATATTCCCCGTTTTGCATATGTACATCAAGCATACGCCACGTTATACCCGCCTCCAAATTGCCCATATGAATTTTTTTCTAGATTTAAATGCATGTATTTTGCTTGAATTAGTTTTCCTATTTATTTTTTTTTTTTAGCACACAAAATAAGTAAATAAATATTGTTTCTGTGTTTTTTTGAGCTAATGGTATTTCAATTATGCGCCCTCAAAGTAAATATTTATTTCAATTATCTTCATTATGTTAAAGCTTAAATACTTTTCACTTAATTACGAGTTTTTTTCATGTATTTTCTTTTTAAATTTTTTCAAATGTGCTTTTATAAAAAAAAAAAAAAAAACAACTTTCGTTAGAGTTTTTGTTGCGTATTTGTCAAAGCATTAACGCTTTTTGCACTACACCTGACGTTTTCAATTAATGGATATGCAGGTGTTTTTATAGCAACTGTTGAAAATAAAGTAATGCGAATAAACTTAGAAAGAAAAATAGACAAGAAAAAAGCAAATTCATGTAGTGTTACGGAGATTAAATACACTTACATGCAAATGCTCTAGGATTATTTTTATAACATTAACAGGCAAAAAAAAAAACTAAAAAATTATATTAAAACTTTATGAAATATGGTTAAAAAATATATGAATATATAATATTCATATTCATATAACATAATGACAAATTTATCAACAAATCCAATATATACTCTTGAAAAGTGTATAACAAATTTTATCACAAAAATGATATAACAAAATATTTATTTATATTTTTTTCACTAAATTGAAAGCAAACTTAAAAAAAAAAATAAATATATTTATATAAATATATTTATCAATAATTTTTTTTATTGCATTTAATTATGCTTAAAAGGTTGAAGAGATAGAGAGAGAGAGATGAGCAGAAAAAAAATTACCAAACAAACTAAAATAATATATTGATAAAACATTAAGCACGCGCAGCTAATTAACAAATAAAAAGTCAATTAAAAGTAATAAACAACAAATGTATATTTAAGTTAAAATAAATATAGCGTGAAATATATAGAAAACCCGAATCATTTATATAGATACATTTGTAAAATGGCATCGAATAGTTTACTTTAAATGTAAATAAATTTATTCTTAATTTATGTTACATTATTTTGCGTATTTACAATTTGTTTGTTTTTTTTTTTGCTTAAAATTTATATACGACTCTTATTTATATTTGCATTTTTCTTTGGCTTTCATTTTTTTTTTTTTTTTAATTTTATTTTTCTCTTATTTATGGCTTTATTTATTGTCGACACGGAATATGCAAAACATTTGCTCTTGTTGTTGTCGCTGTTGTTGTTTGCTTGGGTATGTTCCGTTAGTACGAACTGAAATTGGTCGCATCGGATAGTTTAAATGAAAATCAAACAACAATCGTTATAAACGTGCGCGATGTCAACGATCTGCCACCAGTATTCCCGCAAACCCTATACGAGCGCAGCCTGAACGAGGAAATGGCCACGCCCTTCACCATCATGCAGGTCGCTATAATATTTACAATTATGCCAGACAAATACATATATCGTATATCGTATTGTAAATATGAAATATGTATGTGAGTGTGTGTGTGTGTGTGTGTGTGTGTGTGAGTGTGTTAAACAATAGCACAGTTCTCATTAAACAATTAATTTAACACGTCTACAACAAATAGTTCATTGTTAACAACAACAACAACAGTAACACACAAACACACACACATACACAAACAATCATACATACATAAACATATTTGTATATTAAATATCATGTATAGCAGAGGTGTATAATTCATATATTAAATTTAACATTGAGCAAACGTAAATAATTCATGAACATTTAAAGGGAAAAATTTGCTTTAGAATTAAAATAACATTATTTATTTTATTTAATTATTTATTTAATTTCATTTCTTTATTTAATTGTAGAATATTAAATATTTTAGCAATTTTATATACATTTAAATTTTATTTAAACTAAAGAAAAAAAGTTTGCTTTAAAATTTTGAATTTCTAATTGTTTGTTTGTGGTCAACATTCAATTTGCATGCATAATTTTTTTTTTTTAGCACTTTGACAATTAATTCACACTAACTAACCCATACACTAATTGTACTAGCTGCTAATTAAATTGCATATTTTATTTAATTTTTAATGCGCTTAAATCTCATTCTGCATGTTTTGCATTTACAGTTTTTAGTGGCTTTATTTAACTAATTTAATTAAATATTGAATTGAAAATGCAATAAAATATGGATTTACTGCCGTTTTATGGCAATTACAATAGAACTACACTAATACGCCATCTGGCGTACAATTCTGTTTCCACAAACCCAATCCGCTACTTAACAGCTTTGCTTCTGCATGCAGCACTCACAGTTATTGCTTTAGTTCATTTGTACTAAAGTAAATATTTTTTATTGCGAAAGAATCAAACTAATATTGAAATTTGTATATCTTTGGTATTTATTTTCCACTGCACCGCACTGAATGATGGGCACAAACACAGGTCACTGCCACCGATGGCGACAAGGATCGTCCACAGAATATTGTCTATTTCCTAACTGGCCAAGGCATAGATCCCGATAATCCCGCTAATAGCAAGTTCGACATAAATCGCACAACAGGCGAAATATTCGTGCTCAAGGTAAGTTCATAGAAATATAGAAAAATATGAAAAAAAAAATAAATAAACGTAAAGAGAATCATAAATAAGTCCAGGACAGTCTTAAATCAACACAAATGATTAAATTGCAATTGAAGCATTAACAAACTGTCAGCAAAACCGCGACCGAACACTCCGGCAAATAAATGAAAATCTATATATATAAAGCAACTACAAGATGGGGCTGATAGACAACTAGAAAATACCCTGTATTTAGGGAAAGTTTTAAAAAATGCGGAATGAAATAGTGATGGAAAGAGTTTTGGCTAATTATATATAATTAATTCCACAGATAAAAAAAAAAGAAGAAATTGTGAATATATATAAAAACTAAATTTTTATATATTTAATAAACTCATTATATTTCATAAATTCCCTATATTTGATTTTGAAAATTTTATGTATAATTATTCAAATTTTTTCAAAATCAAATATACGATTTTTACAAAATTTGAATAATAGGAATAGGAATAGGAAAAGAGTGAAACATAGTATAGATAGGAAATTTTACATAAAAATCCCGCTGCAAAATTTTGCTGATTTCACATTACTCTTAAAACGACTCAATTTTCCTATATAAGATTAAAATGAATTTGCGATGACTAATCCAGTCCTTTTGGACTTTGAGCAGGGACATTTAGAGAAATGAATAAAACACTGTTCAAATCGGCTGTAATCGACTTGTAAATACCCTGACTAATCAGCTATTCATGCTAATTATTCTACATTATCAAACATTCTCATTTTCAATAACTGCTTGACTTATTATTCACTAATAGATAGATAGATAACATATAACTTAGAATACTTGTCGAATGGTTCTTAATGGAAAATGGAAATATTATATAATGAATAAATATAAAACTTGCATAGAGTTGTAGACTTTATATTTTTATTTATAAATATTTATTTAAAGTCGACTTTTGACAAACTTTTAACTTGTAATCAAGCATATACGACTCGGCATCGCCTAAAGGGTGTTTTGCCACGCTTAAAAATTGCATTGGTCCTGGACCACATTGGAAGTTGCCGCAAATGAAAATGATTGCGTAATATGCGCACTGATTAAGCTCCATCAATGCCGACTTAATCCCCAGACAGATGCAACAACAGCTGCAACGGTTTCCTCATTTTTTTTTTTCGTTTCATTATTTAACATTTAAGTTGCAGTTGGAAGGCGGCAACGCCTCGTTCTCGGACACGAACTCAATACATATTGATTTACGAAGGTGTTCCATTTAAATTAAAAAAGACTCTTATTTTCCGCTGAGTGAAATGTTTCTTGTATACCCATTAAAATTGTGCAATTGAGGTTTCATGTTTTTGTGGGAGTGTATGTAAGTCGAAGGAGATTTAAACATTAATTTAATTTTAAAATTAAAAAAAAAAAAAACTTTAAAGTGCAAATGCTCGAGACTTGAAATTTGTATTATATATTTGTCTATAGCATATGAAGTATATACTTCTATTTTCTTCTTCTATAATCATAATTAAGATTTTAATTAATTTTATTTTTCTTCTATAATTATAATTAATATTTTAATTAATTTTAACTAAGAAGATAGAAGTTGATAAGGTTTTAATCATTAGACACGAATGAGCAGTAAAGTTTACATGGATTATGAATCTTTTCGATTATCGTCGAGCAATCCCAACAAACAATTTTTTTATGTGCAGCAATTTGTCATTATTTTATTTATTTTTCTTTTTTTTTTTATTGTTTATTTCCCTTCAATATTATTAGCTCAGGGTATCTCATAGTCAGTCACTCGCGTCTACAGACACTCAATTATTAAAAGTGGTTCGATAATTAATAAAGTTTGCATAAGTCAATTAATTGAAGAGCACTATGTTCATTTTAAATGGTCTCTGGAGTAGCTGAAGAAAAGAAGTAATTTTTTTTTTGTTTTTTTTTTTTTTAACATTGAAATGTTTACATAAGATAGTATTTGGAATCCATTTATTAAGTAAATTTTAGTTTAAATAATGCTAGTTGTTGAGTTTAGTTTAAGGATTGCTCAAAATGTTCATAAATTAGTTGTCCTATATAAACTATTATAATACAAACTATTATAATAACTTAACTTTTATAACGCGCACAAACATTACATTAATCTTTTGAAAACTTATTTATTTGTTAGTTAAAACTATATTGTTTCAGCTATGATAACAGCTGCTATCATACTCCTAAGAATCAATGCAAAACTATGGTATATATACATATATTTTTATAGTTCTGCAGTAAGCGAAAAACTGTATATCCGTTAGATATTACATTAAAAATACCCATAAAATCCAACAAAAAGCAGACAAATGAAATAACCACAAAAAACACTTAAAATAATGTTTTCCCTTTTTTTTTATGGTTTTATTTAAAATTTGTTTTACCCTCAAATTGTATTAAAATGTGCAACTAAAAGCACAAAAAAAAAAAAAAAACATTTCTGGTTAAAATAATAATTTAGAAAGAAAACAAAACAAGCATACATAGAGCACTGCAAAGTGAACTCTATCACTCATAGTATCCCCAACACACACACACACAAACAGACATTCGTAGCTCAACTAATCCCTTAAATTGAATATGTCATAACAATGCTGTCAAATTTGTCATGCAAATTAAAGCGATGACGACGCATGTGGACTTTTGCCCTCTTTTTTTTGCCTTTTTTGGTTTTTGTTGTTTTTTGTGGGTTTTTTTTTTTTTTGCTTCTATCATTTTTTTTACGACTAATCCAATGTCAGCGCTATGAAAAGCTGTTCCTGTTTCTGTTTCAGCATGTCCTGCTGTTATTGTTGAATTCGTTACGTTACAGGCAGCGACTGTCAGGCATGTAAGGATCTAGCCGACGCACAGGTGGGAGCTGGGGGAGCGGGGCAATTTTTGGGATGTGGGTCGCTAGGTCGGTCCAACGGTCTGGGCTTACTGCATAACAGCATGAGCCAAGAGAGATACAAAAGTGCTGATTAAAATCGTTTTTTTTTTCCTGCGCGTTTGTGTTATTATAAAAAGGTGAACGGCAACCCCAGCATCAGTAACAGCACCAGCACCGGCACCATCATGCCCAGGTGGGGTTGCGTTGCGTAATGGCTGCCGCTAGGACATACACACATCACATCACTCAAGCTCATGCTCTCTGCATATGCATATCAAAGTCAAAATCAGCACCGGGAAAACAGAGACGACCCACAGCTCAGCTCGACTGTGGGCTGCCATTGTGAATGGATAATTTCACAGGTTTACACACGTCGAGTTTCTGCTGGAGTTTCGTTAAGTTGCACTTGTACGCTTTGCGGAACAAAATGTTACTACACTTGGAGAAAAAGCTGGGGAATTTGGTACAGATTGAAAAAAAAAAATAAAAAGCAATTTCACAGATTTTTATATATCAATCAGAACAAATCCAGAACCAGATGTGTGAGATGGATATTAAAAAAAAAAAAATTATTTCAATGAATTTTAGTATTTAATATATACTTCAGTATTTAGTATTTACTTTAGCTGCAAATTTTATTATAGCTCCAATTTAATTACGAAATTTATTCCTATCAATTATTAATATAAAATTTAGAATAGAATTTATTCTTAGACAATTTATGCTTGAGGAAATTATTTAAAATATGTATTATTAGAGAATTTGTTATTTTCACTGAAAAAACAAAAAATTCAATCGTGGAACATTTTTTTAAGAAAATTTATGTTTTGCAAATTTATTCTTGGGGAATTGGTTTTTGCGTAGCTTACATATTTTTAAAATATTTAATATAGAGGAATTTAATTTTTGAGAAAATATTGCTAAATAAATAGAAAATATATTTTAGTGAATTTTTCTGAAAAATATTTTTTTTTTAAGATTTTAATCTTATAAAATGTATTCATCAGATAGTTATTTTTCATAAATATTACGCAGAGGAATTCATTTCTGAAAAGTTTTTATCTCCGAAATTTAAATTTATTTATATTAAATATATTATTATTTATAATAAATATAATGCATAAAATAATTTCTAGACCAACTTTTCGCCAAGTGTATCTGTTGGGTATTTGCTCAAACAATGTTTTTTTTTTTTTTTTCACTGATGTTAATCGGTTTTGCGGTTATGACAGCTAAAAATTACACAATAACCAGAACAGGCATACATCACACGTGGCACGTGTAACTCCATTTTCTATTCAATATTTACACAGCTTTTTATCTGTATCTGTAATCCGATTCTTTTTCGTGTCCTCTCTCAACAGCCTTTGGATCGCGATCAACCGAATGGACGGCCGCAATGGCGTTTCACAGTCTTCGCACAGGACGAAGGCGGCGAAGGACTCGTAGGCTATGCGGACGTGCAGGTTAATCTGAAGGATATCAACGATAATGCGCCCATCTTCCCGCAAGGCGTTTACTTTGGCAATGTGACTGAGAACGGAACCGCCGGCATGGTTGTGATGACAATGACTGCAGTGGACTACGATGATCCCAATGAGGGCTCTAATGCACGTCTAGTCTACTCGATTGAGAAGAATGTGATTGAGGAGGAGACAGGTTCGCCCATCTTTGAGATAGAACCCGATACGGGTGTGATAAAGACAGCCGTTTGTTGCTTGGATCGTGAACGTACGCCGGATTATTCTATACAAGTCGTTGCAATGGATGGCGGGGGGTTAAAGGGTACGGGCACGGCGTCTATACGTGTCAAGGATATTAACGACATGCCGCCGCAGTTCACCAAAGATGAATGGTTCACCGAGGTGGACGAGACAGACGGCACCGCACTGCCCGAAATGCCCATCCTAACGGTCACAGTGCACGACGAGGACGAGACGAATAAGTTCCAATACAAAGTTATCGATAACAGTGGCTATGGAGCCGATAAATTTACAATGGTGAGAAACAACGATGGCACGGGTTCGCTCAAGATTGTGCAGCCTCTGGATTATGAGGATCAGCTGCAAAGCAACGGCTTCCGTTTCCGCATTCAGGTGAACGATAAGGGTGAGGATAACGATAACGATAAATATCATGTGGCCTACTCGTGGGTCGTGGTCAAACTGCGCGATATCAACGATAACAAACCACAATTCGAGCGCGCCAATGTGGAAGTATCCATGTACGAGGACATTAAAGTGGGAACACCGCTGGAGAAATTCAGGGCTACCGATCCGGATCAGGGCGGCAAGAGTAAGGTCTCCTATTCGATAGATCGCTCCTCTGATCGCCAGCGACAGTTTGCCATTAATCAGAATGGTTCCGTTACCATTCAACGTTTGCTCGATCGCGAGGTTGTGCCACGACATCAAGTAAAGATCTTGGCCATTGACGATGGTTCACCACCAAAGACGGCAACGGCTACACTGACTGTGATTGTGAAGGATATGAATGACAATGCACCCAAATTCCTCAAGGACTATCGACCAGTGTTGCCAGAGCATGTACCGCCACGCAAAGTAGTCGAAATTCTGGCCACCGACGATGATGATCGCTCCCAGAGCAATGGACCACCATTCCAATTCCGTTTAGATCCCAGTGCAGATGATATTATACGCGCCTCCTTCAAAGTCGAACAGGATCAAAGTGAGTAGCACAGTTTTTATTGATATTTCGATATAGATAATACTATTAGAGATTCGCACATATTTTCATAAAAAAAGTATTTTATTTAAATAAAATATTAAGTTGAATATATATAATTGCATAACGAATAAATCTGTGAGCAGATATATAAGAAAGCTAAATATCGTAATTGCTAAAGTATAAATAAATCACTTAACTGTTATACTTGATATATTATGATGATGTTTGACAAGACTTCAGTGTTATACTAGACATGTCAGCTCAATTTCAAACAGTAAACTGTTATACTGTTGATATAAAAAAACACTTAAGCACGCCAAATGAAATATTATATGAGACGAAATAAATTTAGATATTTCCCTATATGAAACTATTATAATATACATAAAAAAACACACACACACAAAATTAATATAAAAGTATTATACTATTCGTAAAACATCACTTATACGAATAGTATAACACTTACGCTATTTGTATAACATTACTTAAGTGTTATACTATTCATATAACATCACTAAAGTGTTATACTATTTAGATAACATCACTAAAGTGTTATACTTTTCGTATAAAAGGCAGACAACATTGACAACTGTTATACACGCCAAGCTTTTATAAGTATAAGAGTATAAGTATATAAGTATAAGAGTTGAATAAAATGTATATACCTGAATGCATAGCTTAACTATTATACTACTCATAACGAAAATATTATTCTTAACCATACGAAACTATTATACTATTAATCATACAGAAGAAGATTACTATGGCACTGCAAAGCATATATGTATATAATAACATTAATCTATGCACATTTTACTTTATTTAATATACCAAATGCATAACTCAATTTGCAACATTGAAATTGAAACTTGTGCATAAATTGAGGTTGCGCGCTTTCATTTTTGCCAAATTTCAAATATGAAAAGTATTTCGACATTTTGTTAAACAATTTGCAAAAGTTACGCAGCAAATAGCTAAACGTGGACTTATACGCAATGTGGCCCAGGAATGGAGATAGAGTGAGAGAGAGAGAAAGAGAGAGAGAAAGAGAGAGAGAAAGAGAGATAGAAAGAGAAAGAGTTGACTGTTAACCCCAAGTTCAGAGTGCAATTGCCAAAAAAAAAAGGAAGTAAAATAAATAAAAGTTAGCCAAATATTTGGGTCAAAGTTTAAACAATGCAAAAGTGCAACATTTCCGCTAGCAACTGTTGTTGTTGTTGTTGTTATTGTTGCTATTGTTATCCTTACAAACTATACACAGTCAGCGTATAATAAAATTGCCGTTAGTATGGATATGTCGAATTTAGAAATTCGAATTCGAAAGCGAACGTGAATAGCCAATGGGAACGGGAATGGGAATTGGAATTGGAATGCGAATGTGAATGCGAATGCCAATGTGAATTCGCTGTCACAATGGCAAAGCATAAAAATGCAATTACCCCCACCGTATACATACATAAACATATATATATATATATATATATATATATATATACGATATCTACAATATAAACGTAGCATATACGGTCAGGTCATAAAATGTATACGATATATAGTAAACCACAGCAGCCGCCGCACACAATATGCAAAATTTCATTGAAATAAGCTAAAGCAAAGATAGTATAGTATATATATATATATATATATATATATATATATATATATATATATATATATATATATAAATATATATACCTGTCCGGTCGAAAAATAATATATGAAATGTTCTAGTTTTCAATTAAATTACCCACAAAAAATTGGTCGAGAATGGTCTCTGGCTCTGACTCCGGCTCCTGCTCCGGCTCCTGCTCTGACTTCGACTCTGGCTCTGACTTTTTCGATGGCCAAGTCAATAGCAAGTCTAGCTACTTCAAGCGCCCACTGAGACAAAGTCACTCTTTGTGTCTCTCTTCCACTTCCTCTTTGCCCCTCTCCATCTACACTCTATGCATGTGGCTGGCAATCCAATTTTGATGCGCCAACAGGGAGTCGAAAAACTTTCGACGCTCATGGCTTGACTTTGTGTAGTGTGGCAGCAATGTATATGCACACACGTGTGTGTGTGTGTGGTTGGCTCTCTCTGCATGTGTGTGTGTGTGTTAGTCGACTTGAACGTATTTGCATACAATTTGCCTAAAAACACACCATGGAGTGTCTTTAAAAATACATTTGAAATGTGCGTTGGCTTCAACACACACAAAATTGCAGACTCTGTTCGAGTTGGGCGTTGTGTTGTGGCATGTGGGGCGTGGCTAGTGGTAAGTCGGATTAGCAATGACATTTGTCGTATGCGACTTGTGCCACATGTGCACAGATAGAGAGACAGAGAGACAGAGTGAGAGAGAGAGAGAGAGAGAGGTGGAGAGTAGAGTGTGTAAAGGGTGAGCCCAAGTCTTAACACTTGTTGGCCCCCCCCAGGCGTAATTACAACAAATGGTATTAAGGATACCTTCCTATAGCTGCTTCCATTGCAATCAACCGGCAAAACGTGAGCACTACTAATAAAGGTGCTCACTTTTTGAGGTTGAACTTGTTTGCTATTTCAACCACCATCAGCACCCCGCATGAACCCGCTGGCACAATTAACTAGAAAATGCTTTTAAAAGCTTAACACTAAAACTAAATTTGTCATAAGAGATTTCTCTTATTATCCAATTGTTGTTTGTGCGCTCCGCATACAAATCGTGTAGCCAAAGCTCATGTGTTTTTTAATTAACTTTAAATACATATGCGAAATGTGAAAATATTACTTCATTTAGCAAATTCATGAAAATTTTCATATTAAATATATTTTACATAAATAATAAATTATTGCTTTGTGAGAAATATGCTAATTAAAGTAGAAATCAATCAGATATTGAGGTGTAATAATTTACATAAAATAGACAATTTTAGGCAAAAAAAAAAAAAACAATAAATAAAAAAAAAATAATTAAAATTTAATTAAATTTTTTAAAAATTAAATTAAATAAACTGAATAATATATGAACATTTTAAAGGTTTGCAAATATTATTTGAATTATCTTTGAAGAGTTTTCATAAATTAATTTAGGCATTAGATCAAATTTATTTTTGAGAAATCTTATCAAATTAAAATATAGCTAAAGGAAAATTAACATTTTTTATATATGTATATATTTAGGAAAAAAGAAATGGTATTTTTATTTTTTTTTATTTTTATATTTATTTAATTATTTATTTATATAAAAATAAATTCAATTAAAAATAATAATAAAATTTATTTAACAAATTTACGAGAACTTATTATCTTTTTAATTTTTTTTAATTTTTTTCTTTTTTTTAAGCCATTATTTTGACTTGATTATTTTTAATTAAGTCATAATCAGAACTCTATTAAAATAATATATTAATAAAAATAATATATTAATAAAATATTAATAAAATAATAAAAATATGAATATATGACTTTTAGATATTTTTAAAAATATTTATTTTAAATATATCTATATTTTTTTCGATTATAAAATAATTATATATTTTTTTAAAAATTAATTTCACAATTTTCCCCCTATTCTCTGCCCATTCACAGAGGGTGCCAACGGCGATGGCATGGCTGTTATATCTTCGCTGCGTTCGTTCGATCGCGAACAGCAAAAGGAGTACATGATACCCATTGTGATCAAGGATCATGGCTCACCGGCTATGACAGGCACCAGCACGCTGACTGTGATCATTGGCGATGTGAACGACAATAAGATGCAGCCAGGCTCTAAGGATATTTTCGTCTACAACTATCAAGGTCAATCACCCGATACGCCCATTGGACGTGTCTACGTTTACGATCTCGACGATTGGGATTTGCCCGATAAGAAGTTCTATTGGGAAGCACAAGAACATCCACGCTTCAAGCTAGATGAAGATTCCGGCATGGTCACAATGCGTGCCGGCACACGTGAAGGTCGCTATCATCTACGCTTCAAAGTCTACGATCGTAAGCATACCCAGACGGATGTCCCGGCCAATGTAACCGTAATGGTACGTGAGATTCCTCACGAGGCTGTCATCAATTCGGGTTCGGTGCGTTTGTCGGGCATTTCGGATGAGGATTTCATACGCGTCTGGAATTATCGCACTCAGAGTCTCAGTCGTTCGAAATTGGATAGATTTAGAGATAAGCTAGCCGATCTCCTAAATACCGAACGTGAGAATGTTGATGTATTCAGTGTGCAGCTAAAGCGTCGCAATCCTCCGCTAACTGATGTACGTTTCTCTGCTCACGGCTCGCCCTACTACAAACCCGTGCGACTAAATGGCATTGTGCTGATGCATCGCGAGGAGATCGAAAAGGATGTGGGCATCAATATAACCATGGTTGGCATTGATGAATGCCTCTACGAGAATCAAATGTGCGAAGGCAGCTGCACCAATTCGCTAGAGATCAGCTCCCTGCCCTACATGGTAAATGCGAACAAGACGGCTCTGGTGGGCGTGCGTGTGGATACTTTGGCCGATTGCACTTGTGGTGCTCGCAATTTCTCCAAACCCGAATCATGCCGCAGCACACCCTGTCACAATGGCGGACGGTGTGTGGATACACGCTTCGGACCACACTGCTCCTGTCCGGTGGGCTATACGGGTCCGCGTTGCCAGCAGACGACACGTAGTTTCCGTGGCAATGGCTGGGCCTGGTATCCGCCGCTCGAGATGTGCGATCAATCACATTTGAGTCTGGAGTTCATAACACGCAAACCGGATGGCTTGATCATCTACAATGGACCGATTGTGCCGCCCGAGCGTGATGAGATGTTAATCTCTGATTTTATAGCACTCGAATTGGAGCGTGGCTATCCACGATTGCTCATCGATTTCGGCTCTGGCACCTTGGAGTTGCGCGTGAAGACAAAGAAAACTCTAGACGATGGCGAATGGCATCGCATCGATCTCTTCTGGGATACGGAAGATGTGCGCATGGTTGTTGACTTCTGTAAATCGGCCGAGATTAGCGAAATGGAAGATGGCACACCACCTGAATTCGATGATACCTCGTGCCAGGCACGTGGCCAGATACCACCATTCAATGAGTATCTCAATGTGAATGCTCCGCTGCAGGTGGGCGGCTTGTATAGAGAGCAATTCGAGCAATCGCTATACTTCTGGCACTACATGCCCACAGCAAAGGGTTTCGATGGCTGCATTAGGAATTTGGTTCACAACTCTAAGCTCTATGATTTGGCTCATCCGGGATTATCGAGAAACAGTATTGCTGGCTGTCCACAAACCGAAGAGGTTTGTGCTCAAACCGAGGCAACGGCTCGCTGCTGGGAGCATGGCAATTGTGTGGGTTCTCTGTCGGAGGCACGTTGCCATTGTCGACCCGGCTGGACGGGACCCGCTTGCAATATACCCACAGTGCCGACGACGTTCAAGGCGCAGAGTTATGTGAAATATGCGCTCAGCTTTGAGCCGGATCGTTTCAGTACACAAATGCAGCTACGATTCCGTACACGTGAGGAGCACGGCGAATTATTTAGAGTGAGCGATCAGCATAATCGTGAATATGGCATATTGGAGATCAAGGATGCACGTTTGCATTTCCGCTACAATTTGAATTCGCTGCGCACCGAGGAGAAGGATCTGTGGCTCAATTCGGTGGCCGTCAACGATGGCCAGTGGCATGTGGTGCGAATTAATCGATATGGCTCCGCGGCCACCTTGGAGCTAGATGGCGGCGAGGGTAGACGCTATAATGAGACATTCGAATTTGTGGGCCATCAATGGCTGTTGGTCGATAAGCAGGAGGGTGTCTATGCGGGCGGCAAGGCTGAATATACGGGCGTGCGCACATTTGAAGTTTATGCGGATTATCAGAAGAGTTGTTTAGACGATATACGGTGCGTATACTGAATTTATTATATGTAATCAAATAATATATGGGAATCGAATTAACTTTCATACTTAAATTTGTCAATTAATTGCTCATTTGTTATTTTGCATAATCTATAAGAAAATGTTCTTAATTTTCTTCATTGCAGTCTGGAGGGCAAACACTTGCCTTTGCCACCGGCCATGAATGGCACGCAATGGGGTCAGGCAACAATGGCACGCAATTTGGAAAAGGGTTGCCCTTCGAATAAGCCCTGCTCGAATGTCATTTGTCCCGATCCGTTCGAGTGTGTGGATCTTTGGAATGTCTATGAGTGCACGTAAGTTTATTTAGCTTCAATATGAACTCTATTCATATTTCACACATTGCTCTCTCTCTATATATTTTTTGTTACTCATAATGAAAATCTTAACTCGGACTGTGTATAAGAAATGACTCGAAAAAAAAAAAAAAAAAACACTTAAAATTCTTATAAAAAATATACTCACGCATATAAATGCATAGAAAGGGCACACATTGCAAAAAAATACTAAAAATACCAAACATACAAAAATATGAAAAATCTCCTAAATCGTTGCACGACAATTTTCTCTTGATAGGTTTCATATATTTATCAAAATGATAAACATGTAAAAAAAAATAAATAAATAAATAAATAAATAAATAACAATAATAATAATAAATAAAATTAAATTAAAACAAATAAAAAAAAATGTAGTTGTATATGAAATATAAAAATGTTTTTATATGAATTATATTACATATAAAACCATATAAAAAACATAATAATAATAATAATAATAATAATAATATTAATAATAATAATAATAATAATAACAAGAAAAACAAAAACAAAAACAAAAACAAATTACTTTAAAAAAATTTTCTGGGTGTTAAATATAACAAAACAGTTTTTATTTTTTTATTAATAAGAATTATGAAAATAGAAAAATCAAGCAAAAAAAAACAAAAAATAAAAAATAAATAAAAATTAAAAAAAAATAAATAAAAATTAAAAAAAAATATATATTAAAATTCGACGAACATTTAATTGGCTTAAACAATTATTCAATACAACAATGTATAAGATTATATATATTTAAAAATATCAATAATAGGATTTAAAGATATAGGGAACTCGAGCAAAAAAAAAGGTCCAAAAGAATATTAGAATTCGCTCAACATTTAATTGGCTTCATCAATTAATCATTAAGCCGTAATAAAAATGTTAACTCAGACTGCCTTATGCAGAAATATGACCCAAAGAAGACTTTAAAAAACTGCTTTATACACACACAAAAAGAAAAAAGGGAACCCACAGAAAAAAAAGGCCTAAATTCGTTGCACGACAATTGTCGGCCAACATTTGATCGGATTAATCAATTAAAGGCTATGCCAAAAATATAACACCCTGAAGAGAAAAAAATATATATATAGAGTGAGTGTGGACAGAGAAAAGTCGAATTTGTGCCAAGTCAACGGCAGTTTAGTGCACGTCAATCAATTGCCGTTGCCAGCCTGTTGAACAGTCGACACCCACACACACACACACACACACACACACACACACACACACACACACACATACGAAACTGAGTTAGCGGACGGCTGTTAACGTTGCGTGACAAATCAATCGGATTAGGTTTAGGGCAGGCACAAATCGAAATGGTCTTGTCTCAATCACCTGAACGCAACTGTACATATTCACGCTTTTTTTTTCTACACACCAGCTAAAATACACACACACACACACACACACACACACGATAGCAAAGTGTATCCGTATATGTACATTTCTGTGGCATTTGGCAACACTGTTGAAGCGTAGCGTTGCTTAGTTGGTTTCCGTTTCCGCATGTTTGCCAAGAGATTTACTGGCCACACTGAGCAAACGCTTAAAGCTGTCTGCACAATGCAATGCCTAAAACGAAATGGCTAAGAGTAAACACATTAATTACAATTAATTACACAAATAAACACTTGAACTTGATTAGATATTTAGTCTTTAGTTAATATTGGATTTATCAAACATTTACTTCGCCCAGTTTACAGAGAAGACTTAACAGCAAATTGAACGTGCTTTAAATTAATTTTCAGTTTCATATGAATTTTTCCTGATTGGCCATCTTTTTGCAATCGGTTAATGGACACACATGCAGACCCATTTTTATAATAAATTCTATTTTCTGTTGCCATTACATTTTATTGACCCCATATATACATATATATATATATATATATATCAATATATATAAACGACCCATGTTAACTTACAATACACTCTCGACAATCGACTATCGATTGCGATTGTTAATGTTAATTTAGTTGCGGCGAGGGACGCATCATGTCGCCCGATTCAAAGGGCTGCATGGATCGCAATGAATGCCTCGATATGCCCTGTATGAACGGTGCCACATGCATTAATCTAGAGCCACGTCTACGCTATCGTTGCATCTGTCCCGATGGCTTCTGGGGCGAGAGCTGTGAACTGGTTCAGGAGGGTCAGACCCTCAAGCTGAGCATGGGCGCTCTGGCGGCCATACTCGTTTGCCTGCTGATCATACTGAGTGAGCCAATTCAAACGTTATCTAATCTATATAAATATCTAGCTACAAATGCAACAACAACAAGTCCATCATATATATATATTTAATATTATATATATCATATATATAAATATAGTCTGCAATTAGTGCTTTAGCGCCTGCCTTTAGTTTAATTACCTTTATTTAATTATTAGCTCGGCAAACTCATTCATGCATATCAAATATCATATATCATATAACATGTATCATATATCTTCTTCTATATATAAATATATATCCCCTATCAAATCATTTACTGGCTTATCATTTGAGCTTTTCATTTTCCCCCTCCGTCCACTACTTGAAACGTTTTGCCTCAATTGAAAACTCATTTAGTTCACATACATCATATCAATATCATGCCCCATATACATATGTCAAATACACAAAATCCAATCATTCAGCTACACATGCATCAATTCATTCATAAAAAAAAAAAAATCAACAACAAAAAATACGGCTCACTGAATATTGAATTTGTTCTTTTTATTAAAAAAAAAAAATATATATATATATAAAAATAAAAATAAAATAAATTCAGTTCTGATATTTATCAGCCGTGTGACTCGTATATTTCCTGATATTTACTTGTGTTTGAAAAAAATAAATATATGCATTTATAGCAAAAAAAAAATAAATATATATATATATACATTTGTATGTATATAGGATATATATATATTTAGTTTTGTCATTTCACATTCATCTGCATTCCATCAACATCATTCGCTGTTAACGTTCAACATTTTATTTATGGCACAACAAATTTTTTTAAATGTTTCCACACAAATGTTCCATTCATAGTTGTCTTGCTGTCTCACTCTCACTCTCTCTCTCTCTGTGTTTGTGTTCGTAATGTGTGTAAATATATTTTTATAGCAAACAAAATACTTAAATCTATCAATATCAAGAAAAATGCCCACTAAAAAGGTATGTACTCACCTAAATGTAGTTTTTATTCAAATCTGAAATTAAATGAAATCAAAATTTTTATATGAATATCGAATATTTTTCAAATTGAATATTTTCTTCTACAAATATATCAAAATATATATAATCCAATTACTTAATGCAATATTCATATCTTATATACATATTCAAAAATAATATATATATTTAAATATCTCTATTTTCATATAAATACACTGCCTTAAGAAATAAATAAAAACAAACTTGATCTAGACAGCAAACTCAAAATATAAAGCTATAAAACTTTAGCCATATATTTATATAATTTCAAATAATTTGATATGAAACAAAAATCTAACAAATCAAAATCTAGAGTCAACATAAATCCTATTATTAGCCAAATTAAATTTAATTGAAAATGATACAAAATAAAATTGCTCAACTAAAATGTCTCGTTGAGAGCTCTTGAAAAAAATAATTAAGATAAAGCTTAAAGTGCACTTACTAAACTGAAAAGGACTTGGCAATTTTTCTACACATATCACGTACTTTAGCTGTCACGCCCCGCAGCCAATACACACATATACGCACACTCACACACACACACACGCACGCACACACACACACACACTTTGGTTCACCTTGCGTGTACTTTGTAAACTGCACTCAAAGAAACCAAGTACAGTGTGTCCTGAAGAGCTTAAATGCCTTCAGGTAAGATAATAAATGTGCAGTCAAAGATACACACACACACACACACACACACATACACACACACATACACACACACACACACACAAGTTGGGCAGGCGTAGACAAGTGAAAGAGCAATGGCTGATTTTAGCTTTGGCATTTGGAAAAATCACGATGCACTAAATCCACTTGAGCAAACAGATAGAAAACCAGACGAATATGTAGTACAACAGTCAGGACAGCAGGAATCACTTCTGACTTCTTCTTTTTCTTCTTCTTCTTCTTCTGCTGACTTCTTCTGCTCAGCTTTCAGATCTCAGAGTTCTCAGTTCGCAGAGTCCTGCGGCTCAAAGCAACTGCCAGTTTCATTTGCCAAGTCTCGCGAGGATTTGCAGATATTTCACATATATATATGTATATATTTATATACTTACATATATATATATATATATATTTCGTCTTCTTCTATCTTTCTGCTTATAGAATTTTTTCAATTTTTTTCGGTTGCTGCCTGTAAGATTTTTTTTTTCTTTTTAAATACAACTTAAGAGAATTTTCTGCTGCGTAGCCAAGTGTGCGCTTGAACACACAGCACATACACATGCACAATCTCACACACACACACACATAGACTCACACCAACATACAGTTCAAGTTTGGAGCAAACATTTTGTAGGTAAATAATGTTCAAGGAACTGGAATAGGGAGTTAAAACAACTAAAAGTGTTTGAGTGGAGACTTTACACTATGCGATACCCAGTAAAGAAGTGGGAGAAGGGTATGCTAATGGGGAAAAAAAAAAAAAAAAAATTATAATATATATATATACAGTGAGAAATCCTCCATCTATCAATCTATGCTGATTGATAAAAAGTATATTCATATATAAAATAATATTATATATGGTTTTTTTTTCAAATATTTTATTGATTCAATTTCGTAAAAAAAAAATTCCATAAATAGCTGCCAGATATGTATATGTTAAGAAGAATAAACTATATAAAATATTAAACTTTTCTTCATAATATTTTCATTTTTAATTATTTATTCAAAAGGTTCTGAATTGAATTCTCAGAAAATTGTAAATTTCTCGTACGAATTATACAATAAAAAATCTTCGAAATAGAATCTTAAAAGTTCAAGAGACCAACTTTTAAATTCATTATACATCTTCTCAATATGAAGTAAACAAATTATAATTGATACGAAAAAACTAATTTTTTTTTTCAAGAGATTAAGACCAACTTCTATGATTTATTATGCGTCTTTTCAATATGAGCTTATAAAGCTTATCTTAAGATTAAAAATGAAAGCTTAAGATTCAAATTAAAATAAAATTTCACAATCAGAAAATACTTAAAATATCAGATAGCTGAGCTGAGTGAAAGAACAATGAAAACTGAAGCTTAATAAATCTCTCTGCTGCCAAATATAATATGTATAAATAGTTAAAGTATTATATATTCATCATACCCCATTCTGGAGCCATTCGACTTATCTACAGGATATCGAAAGAAATTGTTTCATGCCAACTCTAAGTAAAACTTAATGACGTAAAATATGGCAAAGTTTAGCCCAACAACTGGACAAGCCCGAAAAACTTTATACACACACATACATATTTATATAATATATATGTATGTCTGTATGTCTGTATGTGTGTGTATATATGCTCTATCAAAATGCCCATTTTTTGATCAGCTTCAACTACGCACTTGGGAGCAATCACTAAAAGGCTCAGCGCAAAAAACTATGCAACACTTTTTTCACTCGAATTTTTTTTTTTTTTTGCTGCTGTCGCTGATTTAGTGTGAAAGTTTTAGCTTTGGCTCGGCTGCTCACTTCCTGCTCACTTAAATGGCTGTCGCCCGCTGTGCTGGCGCTTTTGTGCGATTTGTTGGCTCGTTGGTCAAGAAGTCTCTGGTATTTGCCAATAATCGTCAATATATCAAAAGTGTCTTATGTCTGCATTTGAAAAGTATTCAACCGCAAAGTCTGTTGACTTTTGCGCTGCTGCTTCTTTTCTTTCCATTTTGTTATCAGTTTTGATTCATGCATGGGGTAAATGCTGGATGCAAAACAATATTTTTTTTTCTATTTTTTTTTTGGCATTATTTTTGCATTTCGCGCACAGCTGAAAATAGAAGCAGTTAAGTGGAAAATGAAATGAAAATCAAAAACTAAAGTTTTTGACAGAAGTTTTTTTTTTTTTTTTAGATTCTCTCCCTCTCTCTCTCTCTCTCTTGTCAATAATAAACGCTCTGAAAACTTTGCTATTTGCTGTGATGCGCTAATAGCTTTTCAGACATTCTTGCAATTTTGAATGCAAAATGAATGCCAAACTATGTCTAGGTGACAGTTGAGGGTGACTCCCAGCCAAGCCAGATGTCAATTGTAGATTGAGCACAAACTAATCAAAACAAAACTTAACCAAGTGCCACATGCATTCAAAATGTCAAGCATAACACACACACACACACACACACACACACACACACACACACACACACACATACATACACACTCGGAAAAAGTTTATTCAATTCTATCAGCAACAACTGCATAATAATCATAAAACAAGAAACAAACAAAAGCACACGAAAGTGTGAAACAAAAGTGCACTTAGGAAATCTCTCAACACACACGCAAATGCATAAAGTTTACAACAAAAAAAAAAAAAAAAACACGTAAACTGAAAATTGTGAATGGAAATGCGCCAAAGCGTAAAATAATAACAGCAAACGTAACAAAAACCAACAACAGCAAACGAACATTCTTTAAGACTTTTTGACACTTGTGTGCTCAACGAAAATATTTACATTTTCATAACTGCGAACAGCTTTACGATATATACAGAAAAAGAGTAACAAAAAAAAAAAAAATCAATAAATAAATAACTAAAAAAATCTTTGTAGAGAAACTTCTCTTAGAACACTTAGAGCACAACTATCACATGTTGCCTTGCATGATGTACAACAAATTTTCAATAATCTCTTTTATTTTTTTATTTGTTTTCCAACACTGTTTTCCTTTCATATACATACATATATAATATGTAAACACACACACACACACACACACACACAACTTTAAATTCAACTTGAACGTTACGTTACGTTCACATTACGTTATATTATTCGTTGCGGTCACGTCGTTGTCACGTTTAGCTGCCCTGCGGGCTATAAAGTCTCTGGCAGCAGTTGCGTCAATGAAAACGAATGCCTCCTCTATCCCTGCCGCAATGGGGGCCGCTGTCGCGATCATCAGCCGCCAAAGAAGTATGAATGCCATTGCCCTTTGGGCTTCACCGGCATGCACTGTGAACTGGAATTATTGGCCTCGGGTGTGTTGACACCATCCCGTGATTTTATTATTGCCCTGGTGCTATGTCTCAGCACGCTGCTATGTAAGTATATATATATATATATATATAAATATATATCTGAAGTAAATGGTTAAGCCGTGCAATATGCCGAGGCTTAAGGTAAAGTAGCTTTAAGCAAATATGCTTAGTATTTGAGTGAAAGCATGTCCTCGCAGTAAGTATGCTGGCAATAAAATATGCATGGCCAAAATATAATAATAATTCATAATAAATTAAATATATATTAGCTTGAAATATCTATTCAATATAGTATATTTATTTTGCTATTGTCTATGCACTTAACAAGATAAATTTCATGTCTATCATTTATTATGTAAAGATAATTACATATTAAAGTGTCTATATTTATTTTTTACTCAAAAATATAAATTTAATTTCTATAATTCAATTTATAAATATTATTATTTCTATATATATATATATATATAAATGAAATATATATTAAATTGTCTAGCTTGATTAACTTACTCAATATTTTTTTTTTTTGCTTTTGCCTATCTTCTCAACACTTTTATATTAAATTTTTTAAATTTATTATTTAAATATTATTATTTCTAGCAAAACATAAATGTATATATATACATACAAATATAAAAAAAATTAAATATAAAAACTATCTAGCTGGACTTGCATAATAAATGTTTTATTTAAGCCATCTCAACACTTTTATATTAAATTTCTAATATTTATTAATATTTAATTATTATTGCATTTCATAATAACACAAATTTATTAATAATTTCGACTTTATCGTATTTAATCCCTTTATATTATTGCCATATTTTTGTCTCGACTCGTGTTCAATTTGTAAAATCGCATTAAAGAGCAAAAATAAATGATTATTATTATTATTTTTTTTTTATCATCATTTTTATGGCTCTTGTAAGCAGCTTAAACGGCATGCATATGTCATTTAAATATTTATGAAATCGCCGAGGCCTGGAAATTAATTAAGCCATACATTTACCAATTGGGCCACGCCCAAAATAAAAAAAAAACCTTTATACGAAACGCCGCAGCGGCAGAGCCAGAGACAGATGCCGTGAGCCAAGCATCAAAAGTCATTTCCGTAAATTACATGCGGCCGACCAATACACATAAATTAAAGTTTATTGAACACGCGAGAGACACATGTATGTGTGGAGACTTTTTGCAAAATGTAGAGAATGGAGAGTGGAGAGCAAGGCAAAAGCAAAAAAGAGAAATGCGAATTTGAGTAACACAATAATTGCAATTACGCGACGTCCACTTTGCTCAATGCCAGCTGCTAGGCAAAAGTTATATTTTATTTGTTGTCTATATACCTCTCTCTCTCTCTCTCACTCTCTTTCTCTCTCTCTCTTTCACTCTTCCCTGTCTCTCTTTGACATTCAAGAACCCGCAGCAAATTACTTGGGGGCCAAAAACTTCTAGGGCTGCTTAGTCGAAATAAGTAGAAAAACTTTGCGCTGTGCAACAGATGCTGCAATATGTTGAAGCAACGCGCAGACAAAATTAGAAAACAGCAGCAGCAGCAGCAGCAGCAGCAGTAGAAGCAGCAGCAGCAGCAACGAAAAAGCAGCCAAAAGCAATGTAAGCTAAGCAAAATAAAACGAATGCCAAAAGCACACAACAAGTTGGTCAAAATAAAGCAAGGACAATATCGTTTGCCTCCTGCTGCCTGCTGCCTGCTGCCCGCCTCCTGCTGAATGCTACCGACTTTGCCTGCAGCTTGATTTTGCCATTTTGGTCAGAAATTTTTGGCTGCCACTGTGGCAGTTACAGTTACAGCCGCCAACTGTAGACAAAGCGAGTAAGAGAGAGGGAGAGAGAGAGAGAGAGAGAGAGAGAAGAGAGCAGAGATAGAGCAGAAGAGTAAGTGAGAGCAAAGCAAAACTGGAACAATGTGCGCCATATTTGTTTGTTCATTTTACTGCCCTAATGTCAAGAGGTATAACAATCTGATCATGCTACGTGAAATGTAACTGAAAAACAAAGCTATGAGAGCTTAGTATATTTTAAATAAAATTAAATTCAAAGTGATAGTTGCAGCAATACAAGTATTTAAGATAATTTACGATAATTGACGAGGATCGTAAATGGAAATCAATTAGTAGTTACAATTATAGAAGAATTTTGATTTAAAGTAAATCTAAAAAAAAAATAATAATAATTAAAAGTAATAAATGTAATAGATATATAAGTTTTATATAGTCAGCATATTTATGTATGAGCATAGATGATGGAATTTTCTTAAAATATTCTCCAAATTTTCATTTAAATTTCTACATCTTTTTTTATATATTCCCTGCTTTACTTTGCGACTTCTATAGTAAATCAAATGTCAAACATCTTTAAAAAATGCATATATATATTTATATAAAATATTTTTCTTATGCGCTTTTAATATATTCTTCAAAATCTCTATGCATATTGCTGTAGAGCAAATCTCAATCAATTTTAAAAAATATATAAAAACATAAATATATTTAAATAAATCATATCAAATTCTCTTGCCTACTTTTCACTGAATCTTCTCACTTTCTAAATGATTTATACCCCATTTCTGCCCACTTTCTGCTAGGGTATATGCTCTTTGGCATTCTGCAAATAATACATTTTTATATCTATTTTTTCTCCTTCTATTTTTCTTTTATTTGTTAGAACGCGCGCGCTTATATACAAATATATTTATATTTATATATACATACATACATTTTTTTATATTGCTTTTTGCACATTTTTTGCCATTCCTTGCGTTTCTATTTATTTTTTATATATTTTTATTCCAAGAATTTAATTAAAAACCTTTTTTTCTGCAATTGTAAAGCGCGCAAGGAGCGCAAATTTGATTTCAAATATTTTCCCCACAAAATTGCTTAAGTTAACTTTAGCATTTAAGCATTTCACTTTGCATGACCTAATAGTAATTTTTATTTTAGTAAAACTTTTAATAGCTGCACAAATTGTTGTTGCATTTGATTTAGCTAGATATTGCTCACAAAATATTGTTATTAATTTGGTAACTAATGAAAATCTCTTGGATTTATTCACACAGTACTCGTTCTCGTATTTGTGGTCTACAATCGACGGCGCGAGGCGCATATCAAATATCCTGGACCCGATGACGATGTCCGCGAGAATATTATAAATTATGATGATGAGGGCGGCGGTGAGGATGATATGACCGCCTTTGATATAACGCCATTACAGATACCAATTGGCGGACCCATGCCGCCCGAATTGGCACCCATGAAAATGCCAATTATGTGTAAGTATTTTTAATATCCATTAAGGCAAGTGGGTAGACGACATGAATGAAAGAAATCTTTTGCAAAAGAAAAATCCAAAATGTAAATCTACATAAAATTCCACAAGCTTTTTATTTGATTGAAATTACGAATTCAAAGTGTAAATTTACTTTATATAAAAATCACAAATTTACATTTGTGTTGTGTCCAATCGAAAATTGTTGGAAATTGAAAATGTTCAGCTAATTTAATAGAAAAAAATATTTAAAAGAAAAAAAAACTTAAAGCACTTATATTCAAGTATAAATTATTTATATTTTGCTCTGATTCAAAATGTTATCAAAATACATAAAATATTTTTAAAAAATTTTTTTTACAACTGCTTAAAAAAGAAATTCTTTTCAATATAAATTTAATGTTACTTTTAAGTTAAGCTTTTTCCATAAATATTTTTTCGCTTTATTTATTAAACTAAAAATGTATTAAATATAAATATTTATTTATATTTATTTATTATTTATTTTCCATATTTCATCGCAGATCCCGTGATGACGCTGATGCCCGGCCAGGAGCCCAATGTGGGCATGTTCATTGAGGAGCATAAAAAGCGAGCCGATGGCGATCCAAATGCCCCGCCCTTCGATGATTTGCGTAATTATGCGTATGAGGGCGGCGGCAGCACAGCCGGTTCGCTTAGCTCATTGGCATCAGGTAGGTTAACACATATAACATATATATAGATAGATTATATGATTAGCATTTATAACAGCTCACCATGACTAGATTTTGCACCCAATATTACGCGGCAAATGTAATAAAAATAAATGCGTTCATTGTAGCTGTTGCGCCTGCCCCCAACAAAGTATGCTACACAAAGTAGTTCAATATGTTGGCAACACTCAGATTGGTTTTTATTTATTTATTTCAACTATTTTTCTGACATTTGCAGCATGGCAGCAAGGCTCAAAAACCGCTGAATATTGGGTGTAAAATTAAGTAAATACCAGAAATACTAAAAAAAAAAAATCCTTAAGAAAAAAAAATACAACAAATATAATGAGAAAATTTTTAATATAAAAATTAAATATTCTACACATTACAACACGCGTATAACACTTTATATTTTCTGTTATACTCTTTTGCAGGCACCGATGATGAGCAACAGGAGTACGACTACCTCGGCGCCTGGGGTCCGCGTTTCGATAAGCTAGCCAATATGTACGGCCCGGAAGCGCCCAATCCGCATAATACTGAGCTCGAATTGTAAGTCTCCAGCCAAAAGAATATAAGAGAAGAGCAGCAAAACAGATGCGTGAGAGCAAACGCAGTTGAATAGCCACAAAAGTTGCATTTAAAAAAAAAATCTACACAACACATTTGAGGTTAGGCGAAATCCATAAAGTGAAATGATTTTCCAGCTCAACTCAAAACAACACAAAGAAGCGCAACCAAAGAAACATGATGGCAAAGACAGAAAACTAAAATAAATATAACAAAACAAATAAGTTAATTACTAAACAATTGACGAGATTAAACAGAAGAAGAAAAACCCAGATAAAGAAATCAAACACATTTGACACACAAAATGACATTTGTAAAAAATACTTCATCAGCATTTAAATTTAACAATTATTATAATTAATTTATTAAGTATGTGTGTGTAGAGAGAGAAAGATAGATAAAGTGAGAAATACACGCAAAATTCGATGAAAAGAATTTTTCGAGAAATTTTTAAGGAATCAGAGTATTGGAAGCATCAAAAGCAGAGATCGAATGATAGAGCGAGCATACCAAAGTTTAGTTTAGGCCAAGTGCATCAATTACGCAAAAAAACTCAAAACAAAACAAAAAAAAAAAAATTAATAAATAATTTTGTGTGAAAATGGAAAATGGAAATGAAAATTTTATTATATATTTGTTGTGCATATTATTTTTTAGGTTTTGCGATATATGTAATTATGATATTGATTTTTATTTTAAGTAATCTATATAAATAATTTTAAGTACTTTTTTTTAGTTTTTAAATTTATGGCTAAGCGAAAAGTCAAATTTAATTTTTAAATTGATTTAAACAATGAGTATTATATTGTTTTTCAGTTCGACTAACTTTATAAGATTTACAATTAAAGAACATAATTAAAATTTACATAAATGAATACCCAAAGACTGTTTTCGTTCCATCATAACAAGTACATATATACACAAAAAAAAAAATGAGAAACATTTATAAATAAATTTAATGAAAAAACACAATTTTTAACTGGCATTTGACGGGGAGTTACGAAAAAGAAAAACACTAAAAAAACTAAAATCGAAAAAATTTCGAAATTCCCGTTTCTTTCAAGTCAAAAAAAAAAAAGCAAATACATCGCATGAAAAAAATACTCCTAAATGATATTCTAAAACAAAAGAAACTTAAGCTAAAATGAAGAAAAACGAGAAAAAAAAGTGTCGAGCAGCAGCTGAAGACAATTAAAAGAAGAAGAAAAATTTACCTTTAGACGAACTTAGCGCAATTGATATAATTAAATGGAAATACTTAAAAGAAAAAAAAGAAATTGATAAGAAAATCGTATATGATAACGCAAAGTATTTTACATTGTATATATTATTAGTTTCTAGCACGTAAAAGAGAAAGAAAAAAGTAATTAAAAGCATACGAAATTGGTAGCAGAACCTAAAAAAAAAAAGTCTTATTAAGTCATTTAAACTAGAAAACGATTCAAGATGAAAGCAGCAGACGGCAGACATCAGTCTAATAAAAAACAAACACATTTCATATAAATATATACAAATATACTACTCGTACAAAATAAACAAAAAAAGAAAAAAGAAAACCAACTGCATTTAAAAACTAAACTTTTTCCACACGACAAAATACAGAGAGTAAAAAAGAAAAGTTTACACAAAAATAAATATTTTTAGTTTTTTATTTTTTATATTTTATACAATTTTTTTCAGATTTTTTTCTTTCTCCACAGTGCAATTTCATATAATAATAATAACAATAATAGTAATCCAAATGTTTATTGTTTCATTTGATCGCATATATAGCATATACTGAGTAGTTGATTATATATAGAAGAAAGAGAGAAAGAGAAGCGAACAGATAAAGCTAGCCAATTGGGTAGCTAGCTGACCCAGTTGATTTCTTTGTTGATTTTCACGAGTTATTATTTTTCCTTCTGTTCGTTTTGTGCATTAAAAAGTCAGCCAAGTTTAGCAATTGAACCGTAAGTACAGAACAATATAATAATAATAATAATAATAATACACTGCAACAAATCAAGTGCATGCATGAATCATAGCGTTTTCCAGGCAAACTGCCCAGATTCCTAAAAAAAAAACATATTATTTTGATTTTATTTACCAGAAGAAAAACAAAACAAAATAAAAAATATATACAAAAAACATACTGCAACTCGAGTTGACTATTGAAAAGTGCAAAGATTTTAACGTAATTGTTAAACCATACAGCGAAAGAAATATTAAAGAAAACAAATTAAAATATTTAAAAATAAATATTTAAAAAAACAAAATAACTACAAATAAATGCAACACTTTGCTGTACTTGTTTCAAATTCAAAACAATTTTTAAAGCACATTAACTGTTACAAAAATATATACAAACTAAAAATAAAATACGAAAGAAAACAAAAATTAATATAAAACTCTAGCTACTGCAGCAAGAGGGGATCGAAAACGTATTTTCGACATCGGAACTCCATATATATATATTTTGCAAACAAAACTTCTTTTCGATGCTTCTAAATAATAAAGAAAGACAGAGAGAGAGAGAGAGAGAGAGAACACAGTACAGCAACAAAATGAAAACACTTTTTAAAAAAAATATATAAAAACACTGCCAATTTAACAATATAATTTTCGAAAAGACTTCAGCAAAAAAGGTTAATGGAAATTCAACGAAAATTAATTTTAAATATGATTTGCTTATTTCGGCAAAAAAGAATTTTCGGTTTGACTATATACAGATTTTTGCATAAGTATATTAATTATAAATAAATATAAAAAATTATATTTTATAATTGTGAAAACACATTGCAGTCAAAAACCAAAATAGTTATCAAATATTTTATATTGAAAGCAGGAAAAAAAAAGAAAAGACAAGAAGTTATTGGTAGAGCGCAAAATACATTATATAATCATTTACACGATATTTGTTATATATTTTGTAATGTAAGTTAGAGGCATATACATACAGACCTACATACACATACATACATAATTAATGCACACAGCTCTAGCATTCATATAATATAAATCCCAGTTATATATACACACACAAACACACACACAAACACACAAATACACATGCGAGGCATCATACTATTTGATAACTATGTATTTATAATATATGCATTTTTTACCAACAACAACAAGAACAACCACTCTCTATATAAAACGCATTCCCATTAAATCAAATGAAATGGAAAACCAGAAAATAGAAAAACAGAAAACCAGAAAACCAGAAAACCGAAAGAAAAAAAAACCGATTTCAAATGCAGATTTAGATAAAAATTTGCATATAAGTACATTATTATGTAAAATCACTTAAATATACAGTAAAAATAATAAAAAAAAAAAAAAAAAAAAAAACAAGAAGAAAAAGAACATTAAAATTAACAAAATGGCAACTAGTATTAACAAAAAAAAAATTTATGAATAAATTACGAGTAATATTTAAAGAAACAAAAAAAAAAAAGAAGAAAAACTAAAATGCAAAGCGTGCAAATTGCAAATGCAAACAATTCCCTTGGCAATTGCAATGCGAAAACTACATGAAAAACAGATGGAAAAACCAGTTGAAAATTATGAAAATTGTGGGAAATTATGTAAAAGCCGACGGCAGTCGAGAGCGTGGGAAATCTTAAGTTAAGGCAAATTATACACACTCACACATACATATATACAAAGACATACATACATACATACACACACACACACATTTATACAAACAACAACTGCAATTATATTAAACGAAAATTATTATAAAAGCAACAAAATGCATAAAAAAAAAAGAAAAGTGAATAAAAAAATAAATAAAAAAAAAAAAACAAAAAAACAAAAAAGAAACTAAATAAAGAATCTGTAACGTTATATGGAAAACCAATTAAAAATGCATTTTACTTTTAATTACAAATGGTGTGAAAAGGAATTGCGAATGTTCGTGGGTGTTGAGAGGGTGAGATGAGGTCGTTTGTTTTTTTTTTTCATTTCTTCTGATATGACGATAAATCTGTCGGAATTTAAGGTAATTAAGGTAAGTAACTGCAACGCTAGATATATTCATAAATAGCTGAATATTGCAACAAGTTAGAGTTGTAATTGAAATGTTATAAATTCAGTTAGAAAGCATATGGATTACAAGAGATTATGTACATACATATGTATCTATGTATATATTTCATGACTGTACATAAAGAACTATTGAGATTTATGAACATACACATATAATGGAACAAATGAAATCACCAAATGTTTGATTGCTGCAAAATGTTATTGGTTAATCAGCTTATTGGAAAATGATATTACTTTTGCTAATGAAGCCAACTGCCAATTATGTTTTGACATTTGTGAAGTTAACAAATGCAGAATACAAATCGACAAGACATGCATGTTATTTGATATATATATAATAATAAAATAATAAATTAAATTCATATAAAATATGACAATCAAATATATGTATAGGAAATTGAAGCTGAGCTCATGTTCATGGCAGCCCTTAAAATTGAAACAATAAGATGTTCTCTAATAAAAAAAAACATGATATTCATATGTCAAATATATCTTTAATTGTGTACTAGTTTTTATATATTATATATATTTATATAGATATACACAATATCAATCAATTACAAATTTAGAAAATTAAATTATTTTTATTGCTTAAAATTCTAGTCATAAATACCTAATATGAGTATCGTACCATATTTTCAGTCAAAGAAATCGTTTTATTTTTGATAATTTACTAATCAAATGTAGATTTAGTGTTCATTAAGAGCAAGGCAAACATTTCTGCAGATTAGTTCAAAAAATTTCTAAAAATACGAAATAAAAAAATAAATCTACTCAACCAATCAAATCGAAAATTTTATGCTTGAGAGATACAAATGTAGAGCATAAATTCGATGCAATTCGAACACTTTCTCAAGATAATTTCAAATAGTATTTCAATATATTTACACTCTGTATATACATATAAACTGATTTGAGAGTTATAAATAAAACTCTACAAATAAACACTAAGATAAATTAAATATTCAAACATTTTCCCAACATAATTCCATGTAGTTTTTCCCTTTGTACTATGTGAACTCACTCCAACAGCTTCTCTTAAACTCTTGAGACACGACCTAAAACAAAAGCCGCTTGAAGTGCATTTAAAAGAAAAACATTCTTAATTTATTCACATTGTCAACATTTTTGTGAGTCAAAGCACTTAGCTTTGATATATTTTTGTTGTTTAGGGTGAAACAACTACAAGCCATGCTTGATAGCCAAGCAAACATTGTGAGCAGTTAACAACCTGAAAGAAACAACAAACAAAAAAAAAAAAAAAAAAAAAGAAAAAAAAAAAAAAGGAAACATAATCGAAACACAACCTAAGCTGCCTGCCTGGCCAGGCTCATAAAATTTTGCCGAAGCTAAAATCAATACAATTTGCTGGATGCCCCAAAGTGCGGACTAGGGCAATAACTACTATATATATATATAAATATATATATATATAAATATATATATATATATATATATATAGTTGCTTTTTTTCTTTACTGCAAATGAGCAACGACAAAATCAAGAGCAAAAATATTGGCAACTTATTCGATAAGATGAATGAGCGAAGGGATTCATAAATATGCGAACAGGCAAAACAAAAACAACAACAACAACAAAAAATGGGAGTAAAAACAATTTGGAATTTGATGGATAACAAAAATGACTAAGTAGAAAACCAGGCAGGATTGAAATATAAGAGAAGTTGACATTTTCTAGCAGTCAAAAAGCTAAACAGAGATTCGGCACGCAAGCTTTAAGCAAGAGTTATAGCTACAGCAGATATATGGCAGATAGTAGCCGGTTCTTAGAAGGTTTTCTTTTATGGAAAAGCGAAGAAAAAGCTTGATATTAATCTGTTATAATTTAGTTTTAAATTCTAGAAGTCTAGTAAGCTGTTGATTTGGATATAGATTTACATATAATACGGTTGAACTGAATAAGTTTAACAGCTTAAAAAGTTTCATCTATTCAACAAAAACTCCGATATAAATTAATAAAAAATTTCTTATATAAAAAACAAAAAACTGCTAATGTTCATTGAATATGATTTAAAAAATATAAATCACAAAATAGAAAAATAACAGTAAAAATTTAAATTAAAAACATTTTCTTAAACAAAACAATAAATAAAAAATTAAAATAATGATGTAAAGTTTCAATATTGCAAATTTTCATTTAATATGAATTCTACACATTTTGTTAGATCATGTATGTGTTTTTTTTTATATTGTTTATTTTTATTATTTTATTTTATTTTTATTATTATTATTTTTTTATTTTTTTTTTGACTCATCGAAATAGTTTTGAAACTATTAAAACTATGTTTAAAAATGATTATCAGTAGCAGTAAATTTTATTTAAATAAAAAAAATAAATTCTTCATATTCTTTCTATATAAATTTATGGTATTTTTTATACGACTAAATCATATTTACATATTTTTAAATGAGTAAATATTTATATAAATACTATTTCATACAGAAAACAAATTTTGCTAATCGTTGTCAATTTAATAGAATCTGCAAATAAATGAATAATCACAAAAGCTAAAAGAATAAATTGATGGGAACTAATGTATCTAGTCAATGCTGGAACTACTTTAGCTGATCAAGAATCTATATAGTTTATCGTTGTATACAGTGCGTGACAATATTAGAATATCGCCAGTGACAGTGCCTGCAAATAGTTGACGCAAATTGTGGCATTAAAATATTGTTGCCGCATTACTCATTTGGCCTTTGCAACTGGCTGCTACTTCGTACCACTCGTCGTATGCGCAATTTGTTAGACGCCTTAAACAATTGCCCGAACGTGCAAGCAAAGATAAAGCGGGTGAAAGGAAGACTCAAGTTTTACTGTGTGTGTAGTTAGTGGGCGGCGCTGCTTAGCTGAAACGCGTAGACAAATGTTCAACAGGGAGCAATAATATTGTAAATTTGATGCTTCAATGGCGCAGCAGCAGCAGCAGCAGCAGCCGTGCCACAAAAGAATGCGGAAGAGTGTAGCCGTTTATTATATTTGTTTTTTCATTTTTTTTTTTTTTTGTTTGTGTGCGCGGGCTTTGCTCTAAGATACATATTTATTTTGCCTATAAAAATGCCAAAATGAAGTCGCACAGGACCAAAAGCCGGGCGCACAAAGCAACATTTGTCGTTTTTACTTGGCAAATTTTTAAAAGAAATATAAAAAAGACAGAGTGAAGAAGAAGAAGCGCAAAAACCCGCAACCAAAGGGGAACAAACACACAATGTTTGTTAAGGATTTCTTTCCTTCTTTTTTTTTTTTTTTCTTTTTCATTTGTTATGCTCGAAGCTAAACAGATTTTTACATAGTACAATTTGTGGTCACAGTTGCTCTATGTGACTGTGTATGCCGTGCTGCTGTTGGCCTTATTTGCTGATAGTGCAACAAACAAACAGCAAACGCAAAGGCAAACCAAATAGGAACTTGAGGTAGCTCACAAGCTGCACTGTTGATCTTCCTGACCTGGAGCTATTTAGCTTCGCTATTGGCTTTCGCTTAGTTATACAATATACAATTGCTGACAGGAACAATATATGTATATATATATATATATATATATACATATACATACATACATATGTGGCATTGTCTTGTAAACCCCTCGGCTGATAAGAGATTACGCTGAGCATAAATATTTGCATATTGCTTGGTTTTTCATTTCCCTTAAGTGTGCGGCGAGAGCTCAACTTAACGAAGTGAGAAACTTGTTGAGCTTTAAGATTTAAATTGTAAATGTTGCTATATAAAAATAATATTTCATAAATAATATTTTATAAAAATTGTACTAAAATGTATTATTCTATAAAAAAATATAAATTATATCAAATTCAAGTTAACATGATTTTTATTTCATTTAAAGTTGTGCTTTACTCATAACTGGCTCTCGCTCGTTTTTTCTCTCTCTCTCTCACTTACATATCAATTATTACACAAAAGACTTTGTGTTTCATTAAACGCAGCCCTACGTTCGGGGGAACCTAGAGTGAGACTGAGAGCAAATAAAGTGAAACGAACTCGTTGAAGAACCGATGCAATTCGTTGCTCTGCGAGACTTTTGTCAAAGTGTGAGTGAAAGACACTTATCTGCTGATCTTTATCAGCTCTTAAAAAAAAATTATATTAATTGAAACTTTAAGTTTTCAAAATTGCTGTCAGAATATGAGAATTAAAAAAAAATATATAAATAAATAAAAATAAATTTAAAAAAAAAAATTAATAAAAATAAATTTAAAAAAAAATAATAAAAAATAAAAATAAAAAAATAAAATACGTAAACAAGAAAATGCAGTTTTATATCAAAAGTATATCAGGCATAAGCAGAATTAAATATCTTACTTAATTTATTATTATTTATTTTCTAAATAATAATAAGAATTTCTAATAATTAAATACTAATAATAATAATAATTTAATATATTATAATAATAATGATAATAATAATATAAATATATAATTTAATTATTAATACTAATAATAATAATTTATTAAAAATGGATTAGTCGAATTCATTCATTAAAATACTTTTTAAACAATTACTGTAACTCTTAGCAAACACAATTGTTTAATATATTATATTCATATATATTTCGCTTTTATCCGCCTTTTCATTTTTGCTTTTGTGCTCCTTTATTTAACTGATTTCTATTTCTAGACAATGTGCCCTCAAAACAAAATCTCATCAAACGTAAATTCCATCTGCTTTATGTGCTACAAATACGCCTACAGGATAAGCACACATCATCTGCTACAGCAGCTGCTGTTGCTGCTGTTGCTGCTACTGTTGCTATTTCTTCTTCTTCTTCTTCTTCAAGTTCTTCTCTTCCATTGACAACATATTTCAATATTTTGCCAACATGTCACATAGACGACATTCATTTCCTACCGTCAACACGCACAATTTGTCGCTTTCAAATGAAATGAAATGCTGCAAGACAACAAGAATATAACACAAACCAAGTACAAATTCTGGTCAAGACTGAACTGATTGACTACCAAATACCCTGTGTGTGAATATGTTCGTATAATGAAAGAGTTTTACTGCCTTTGAATGGATTCCATTTTTAATACTCTAAACAAATCCTATAATTTTTATAAATTTATTATATTTGACTAGAATATGATTTTCAACTTCAAGAAATAATATCATATCATAGAGATCTGCACATACATATCACAATAGCAATTACTGGGTATACGTAATTCGTTCAGAAAACATACACAAAGCTACACCGGAAAAACTTGCGATGCGAAAATCCAAGTGAGTGCACAACAGCATGAAAATAGCTCAACTAGAGAATACCCTGTTCAAAAAATGCACTCAACTATGAATCAACGCTCATGGGCATATGATAATTGCAACAGCTGCTGCAGCGAGACATACCCTGTAACTCTACCCTGTCTGCAGGGTATATTGAAAAAATATAACGAGCTTTAGCCTAAAAGTAAAAATCGTCACCCACACACAAACACACACACACACACACACACAAACAGAGAGAAAAAGAGCTCGAATCGAGAGCATAGACAGTTATGCCGCTGCCGGAGGCAAGTCCGCTTGAAAGAGATACAAGGCAATGTGGAGAAAATGGGGTTGCTGTATTTAACTAGAGACACGGGTGCACAGCACGGAAATACTTAAGAGCCCGGCAAAGACATTCTATTTAAGCTTAGCCAGAAGGTTATGCGAAAATTTCATTTGATTTCAGTTGACCCCAAAATGTTGATGAAGAACAAAATTTAAGCCGCAATCATACTCAATGCGGATGTGAGTTGAAACGAGACGTGGGCCAGCTCGTTAAGGTCAACTTGTCAGTCAATCAAAGGTCAAGGGTTAGAAAGCTGCCACAATATGTCGTAACACTGCACCGAAAAAAAAAAAAAATAGAAAAAAGAAAGGAGAAAAGGGAAAAGGGACACTTTTAACCCATGAGCAGCATTAGACAAATAGCTTTGAAAACATATTAAATTTTGTGGTTACAAATTACTTAATGAATGCGAATCAAACCGCAGGCACGCACCAAAATGATTGGGTTAGTTAAGGGATGAGTTTGACGACATATGCAAATGCTTGTTTGCAATGGGCAACAAGAAAGTGTGAGATGGTGCACGACTAGCAGATACTCTGTATTAAATGGCAATGGTTAAGGTAGTATGATATATATTTTGTATTTAATATGGAATGCCATAGAGGCGGCTGAGGTATATAAATTATGATACTATTATTACTATGCAAAAGTTTGACATATCGATCAAATATTATTATTATTTGCAATCAAACTTGGAGTTTAAATCTTAGCAAATTGGTGTGCAGAAATCTTATCTATTTAATGAGATAAGTAAGTAGAATGAAATATACGAATATGACAATTGATAAATATAAATATATTATATATTTTTCATTGAAAAAATTGAAGCAATAAATATTTTTGTATAGTTGTTGAATTTTTTTTAAATTACAAATTTTATTATTTTTATGTTTTTTTTTTTTTTTTTTTTTTTTTTATTTCAAAATTGTATAATCAGTTTTGCTATTATTTTTATTTATTGCTTATTTTTTTATTAAATAAAAAATTTTACAATAGGGCTTTCTATTATTTTTATATTTATAAATGTGCTAGTTCTACAAATAATCTTTAATATTAAATAACAAATTAAAAAAAAACATCAAATATGATATCAGTGGACTAAAGAAAATGATCTATCAATATTTTATTTGAACTAGAATTAAAATTAGAATGCAAATGAAGTTAAGTGAAGAGTTAAAAATCTTTCATAGCGTGAAATTTATTATTTTATTATTTATAATATTGTTGTATAAAATTATTTTTAAATAATATTATTAGTATTCATCATATATATTATTTTCACAATATCGAAATTTTGAATAATTTGTTTTTGAATATAAAAAAAAAATAAAAATATTAATTTCAGGCTACAAATCAAGCTAATTAATTATTTATTATTTTTTATTCCCAAATTGTCTTTGGCACATCCTGTGCCATAAGCAGAACAGTCTCACTCTGTCTCTATTTCTCATTTCAAACATAAGGAACAAACGTTTTTTGTATGCTGTCAACATTTTGTGGCACTCACTGGACTTACGCACATTTGCATAAGCCTAGAGTGTAGCATGTCCCATCGACGAAGAGATACAGACATTGTGGACCACATCAAAATATGCACAACTTAATGGCGCCTAAAAGAGTTTTTGGGTTGATTTGTAAACTAAGCTGCTTTTAATTGCATTACGGAGCTCAGATTTCTATGTGGACATCGTCATATATATATATATATATATATATATATATATATATATATATATATATATATATATATATATATATATATATATATATATATCTCCACACATACGACACATATTAAGCGGTTAACCGCTATTTGGAAAATTAATTGGAGTCTTTGTCTCAAGGCACACACATACACACACACAGTCAGACTCTTGTTTATGTGGCATGTGTGTGAAATAAACCTTGAACGTTTATTAGATTTGGTGTTTGCTAAAGGGCTTAGTGCGGTCAATGAAACTAGTTAAGGGTATTAAAGTATTCTTCTATATTACGCTGGTCGCATTGCTATTGCCTTTAAATCAGTTCAAGCAATTTAATAGCTGCTGACTAATTGACAACTGCAATTGGTATTAAATTGTAGTAGAGCCTCAGCTCTAGCATGAGCCAATTAATTAAAGATCAAAAACAGCCTGGCTCAAAGCATTTGAGCAGTCAACCTGTTACCGCTCATACAACATTGAACATATATAATGCACTACTCAATGTGGCTGCTGGCTTAGAGCAAATGCATTCAGCTGAAAACTGAAGCTAGTAGCTAGGGTCGATTTATTAGAGCACAGTTTTGGTATTAATATTGGCACAGCTGGCATTTTATGAGTTTATGCATATCGATAGGTCAGTAAAGCAAATGCTAGGTATATATATATATACATAGATAATTAGAGCTTATCAATTAAGCTGTTTAACAATTCTCTCAGTGAACTGAAACTGCTGAGCTGAAGGTTAGGTTAAGTAAATATGTTAACATAGCATAGTTAACATAGCATAGTTAACATAGCATAGTTAACACAGCTTAGTTAACCTAGCATAGTTAATATATATAAATGACAAAGTTCAATTTTTGAGCGATTAAGTAATGTAGATTTTAAAGAAGTTGCGAGAACGAGCCAAGCGGAACGAAAAATCGTTCCCACTGGCTTTCGATTTTCCGACAGCAATAGACGTGACTTCATGCTAAGATTAAGAAAACATTAAAAACTTATAATTTTAACTGAACTCTTTATTGAAGAGCGCTGCTACATATGCTTGATTAAAAAGAATTGGGTATCATGACTGCTGTTATAATGTAATCATTATAATATTATAACAAATAAATAATAATTATTTTTGTATTATTAATAAAAATGATTATATATGATAAAAAATGCCTTAAGCAATTATTCATGCGCCTCAATATTTGTAAGAAAAAATGTGTTAATATTCAAGTCATTGTATATTTATTTTATATTATTAATAATCATTAATATTTATAATTATATTACTAATAAAAATTTTTATATATATATGTTATATAAATGTTATATAATTTAAACTTTTTATTAATGCTTCATCTAAAACCTGAAATCAACAAAAATATTTGCAATAATATTATTATATTTATTTCAATTATCATATTATAGTGTATAAGGCCATTTAATTACAAACTATTTAAAAAAAAAAAGAGCTTAATTATTTCCCCCATTCATTTGGCTACCTCAAGAAATCGGTTGATTTTCTTTTGCCTCATTCAGATATAAAATAAATATTTATTGCATTAAATGCAGTTGCTGATGAAAACAATTACCATGGAAATTATGACAGAAAAGAAATAAACAGAGAAAAAAACATTTAAATTGCCAGCATAATTCCAGGCGCAATTATTAACTTTTGTAACTGCAATGCATTACAGCGTGTGCTCAAGAAATATGTATATAAAAAAAATATCTCTCTCTCTATATATATATATATATAATGCATATATGGTGTGACTGTGCGTATTCTGAAGAGTCAGCAGTCATTGCGACTTTATAGGAATTAAGCGGCGCAATTATGCGCGGACGAAATGTAATTTACGTAATGAAATACGGCACAGTGAAACAAACGTAGCAAAAAAAAAAAAAAAAAAATAATATTAATTTTTATATGCGCTTAACAATTTCTTGAAGCATCAGATATTTATACTCTTACATACATATATATATCGATATATATATATAAATATCTTAAGTGTACTTTACGTAAATTGAGAAACTCATAATTTACTGCCGCCGGTTTTTTATTTTGTTTTGTTTTTTTTTCTGCCCCGTTTATATCTTTATTTAACTTGTAGGCGCTGCTGTCAAGGCGAGTTCCATGCCATTTTTAACGTCTTTCTGCTTCTCGCATTCATTTATCGTATATACACAATGAGCACAGACGCACACACACACTCATACACACTCATATACACACTCAATTGCAATTGGCTGCTTCTCTTTGCACTGCAAATGAATTTTACACATTTTTTTATTTGAGTGCATGTCCTGTGCCGTTGCTCTGGCATTTATTATGTCCTTTCAGCGGGACAGCGCTGCACACATCAAAAGCGCCGCCAAAGAGTTTATCAGCGTCCATTGCAATGCAGCCCATTGGAAGCCCACAGTCTCCGAGCCCCCTCCCCTTAAGTCACCACCATGCCACACCCATTGATGCAACCGATTGCAACTGCCACAGCGACTGTTGTCGCAGACATCCTCGTGGCTGTTGTTGTTGTTGTTGGTTTTTGTCATTGGTTAACGTTCTCTGGCTTCGGGCTTCGAGCTTCGAGCTTAAGACCCACCCACACACACACACACACCCACACACACACACGCGCAGGCATTCGCACTCTTTCATTAAAATTTGTGCGCTGTTGGCTTTTATTAAATGAATATCCATATGGCAGCACCCAATACTATTCGCTTTGCCCACCACGTAGAGCACCTGTTCGCCTCTCTTCACTTTTTGTCACCATATCCGCTTGGCTAACAGAAATCTTTGCACACCATATAAATGCAATCAAAAACTTTTACATAGTTGCTACACTCAACGCAACTCAACGGGAAATTCAACTCAACGGCGAGTTTTATAATTTGATTTTTCCTATTAAATGGAAGCCTTTAAAGGTAAGCTTTCAGCGCTTTATTATATTATTATTTGTAAATTAAAAAGGCATTTAATTTAATATGAATATGAATTTATTAGACTCAGACTAAGACTCAGTCTCAATCTCAACCTCAATCTCAATCTTAGTCTGTCTCAGTCTCAGTCTCAGTCTCAGTCTCAGTCTCAGTCTCAGTCTCAGTCTCAGTCTCAGTCTCAGTCTCAGTCTCAGTCTCAGTCTCAGTCTCAGTCTCAGTCTCAGTCTCAGTCTCAGTCTCAGTCTCAGTCTCAGTCTCAGACTCAGTCTCAATCTCAATCTCAGTCTCAGACTCAGACTCAGACTCAGACTCAGTCTCAGTCTCAATCTCAATCTCAATCTTAGTCTGTCTCAGTCTCAGTCTCAGTCTCAGTCTCAGTCTCAGTCTCAGTCTCAGTCTCAGTCTCAGTCTCAGTCTCAGTCTCAGTCTCAGTCTCAGTCTCAGTCTCAGTCTCAGTCTCAATCGCAATCTCCGTCTCAGTCTCAGTCTCAGTCTCAGTCTCAGTCTCAATCGCAATCTCCGTCTCAGTCTCAGTCTCAGTCTCAGTCTCAGTCTCAGTCTCAGTCTCAGTCTCAGTCTCAGTCTCAGTCTCAGTCTCAGTCTCAGTCTCAGTCTCAGTCTCAGTCTCAGTCTCAGTCTCAGTCTCAGTCTCAGTCTCAGTCTCAGTCTCAGTCTCAGTCTCAATCGCAATCTCCGTCTCAGTCTCAGTCTCAGTCTCAGTCTCAGTCTCAATCGCAATCTCCGTCTCAGTCTCAGTCTCAGTCTCAGTCTCAGTCTCAGTCTCAGTCTCAGTCTCAGTCTCAGTCTCAGTCTCAGTCTCAGTCTCAGTCTCAGTCTCAGTCTCAGTCTCAGTCTCAGTCTCAGTCTCAGTCTCAGTCTCAGTCTCAGTCTCAGTCTCAGTCTCAGTCTCAGTCTCAGACTCAGTCTCAATCTCAATCTCAGTCTCAGACTCAGACTCAGACTCAGACTCAGTCTCAGTCTCAATCTCAATCTCAATCTTAGTCTGTCTCAGTCTCAGTCTCAGTCTCAGTCTCAGTCTCAGTCTCAGTCTCAGTCTCAGTCTCAGTCTCAGTCTCAGTCTCAGTCTCAGTCTCAGTCTCAGTCTCAGTCTCAGTCTCAGTCTCAGTCTCAGTCTCAGTCTCAGTCTCAGTCTCAATCGCAATCTCCGTCTCAGTCTCAGTCTCAGTCTCAGTCTCAGTCTCAATCGCAATCTCCGTCTCAGTCTCAGTCTCAGTCTCAGTCTCAGTCTCAGTCTCAGTCTCAGTCTCAGTCTCAGTCTCAGTCTCAGTCTCAGTCTCAGTCTCAGTCTCAGTCTCAGTCTCAGTCTCAGTCTCAGTCTCAGTCTCAGTCTCAGTCTCAGTCTCAGTCTCAGTCTCAGTCTCAGTCTCAGTCTCAGTCTCCGTCTCAGTCTCAGTCTCAGTCTCAATCTCAGTCTCAGTCTCAGTCTCAGTCTCAGTCTCAGTCTCAGTCTCAGTCTCAATCTCAATCTCAGTCTCAGTCTCAGTCTCAGTCTTTCATTTTCTATTTTCCTCTCTTTCTACCTTTTCGTCTCACTCTCGCCCCTTAAGCTCAACTTTCTGCCTGACTTTGCTCAGCTACAACAGGAAACGCGTGACATTCGGGCTATACCCATCGACGGATGTACACAATTTCTTTTGCAGAAATCACGTAAATTTCATTAACAATACTCGGGAAATACTCACATAACAACAATAACAACGATAACAATAACAAGTGTAATAAAAATAATAATAATAATTGCAACAAGATTTAATTGTGCTTGGTCGTTGCTGTCCCAAAACGTAGCGGAAGCCGTATACGCATGCAGCACACACACACACACACACACACACACAGATACACACTTATACATACATAATAAAAATCACACACACACAGAGTAATACTACAATGCGCACAAGGTGCAAAGGGCTATGCGCTGTGCAATCCATGTGCTTTTAATGTTGAAAAATGAGTTTGTGAGCACGTCGCAACTTCGACTCCTTTCCACTTTCCCTTCTCACTCTTTTAGCTGCCCAGTCTGCCACCACTCTGCCCACCTCCCCACCTCTCTGGCACCTTTAGCAAGCATTTTTTGTGTGCAGCGAAGCAATTTGGCGTATGAAGCGGGTCAGGTCAGTGCCGTGGCTACTTCCTTCACTCCAACCAGCCGACATCCAAATGCCTTCCAGCTACTGAAATTTATACAGCACTTTGGAAAACTTGTACACATTTGTTGTTGTTGTTGTTGTTGTGGTTCAATATATGCACAATCTGCAGCCCCTCCCACACATGCCCCTTTCAGGTGCCAGCACTTTGCCAAGTCATTAAGTGTGTGTGTGTGTGTGTGTGTGTGTGTGTGTGTGTCTGCGTGTGTGTTTGTATGCGATTTCGCTTCTTTTGGCACATTTAATTGAAGCAAATTAGTTTTAAGTGGCTTTAATATTTCGCTTTTCTTTTTCTCTCTCTCTCTCTCTCTCTCTCTCTCTCTCTCTCTCTCTCTCTCTCTCTCTCTCTCTCTCTCTCTCTCTCTGTCTCTGTCTCTGTCTCTCTCTCGCTCTCTGTCTCTGTCTCTCTCTCTCTCTCTCTCGCTTTCTCTCTCTCTCTCTCTCTCTCGAATGCCAACTTTCAAATAAAAATCGTGTGAAAATTCAAATTGTACAATTTTGTTGCATACCTTCAGGAGCTGAATAGATTTTTGGTGTGGAATTTTATTAAAATTTTTAAAGCTGAATTTCAATCTGTGCAACTTGAAATTATTTTGTAAATAGAATTTTTTTTTTCAATTTAAATTTGGCTTCTAAGATTTTTAGATTTTTTAGTTTTAAATTTTGTTTTAATATATTTGAATTTATATTTATATTTTTTTATATTATATTTATTTCTCGTAAATTATTTTATTATATATATTATTATATTTATTATATATATTATTATATTTATTATATATATTATATTATTTATATCTGGACTAATGGTAATAGTTCATTCAATACTGACCAGAACTTGTTTTTATATATATCTAAGAAATTTTATACAAATTCAAATATATTTCTAAATATTTCCGTTTTCATTTCTCACATTAAATTAGCCTGACTTCCTTTCATCAATCAAATCAGTTCGTTTCCGCTAAAAATCTGGCCACTCTAAAAATCAGTAACAACAGCAGCAGCAACAAAAATAACCGTTATATTTTACATTTTACCTGCTTCGTTGATTTCCGCTTCCGTTGCTGCTGCATCTTATTGATTTCTGCCTCCTGCCTCCTGCCTCATGCCTCATGCCATTGCCATTGCCATTGCCACTGACGCAACAGCCACATGTTGTGCGAATCGAAATAGTTATGACATGCCAGGCAATGGAAGGAAGCAACAGCAACAACAGCAGCAAACGGCACAGGGATGGGTGAATGGCAAGTGCGTGTGCCAAATTACCATATAAATGGATTACAGCGCAACTGTGCGCAAAGGGTTTGAAAAATACTAGAAATCGTATGGGTTGACGTGGCGAAGTCAAGATACGCTATAAGAAATGCATTAGATAATAGAGATTGCTTATGTAAAGAATTTCACTATATCAGGAAAGACAAGGAGAGAGAATGCTCTCTTATGCTAAAGATTGAGATAGTATGAAAAAAAAAAAATGAAGTTAATAAATAAACAAATAAATAATAAAAAAAATGGTTGAAGAACTTTAATAGATTATTTTATGTGTCGTATAGTTGTAGAGTTACTTTATTATTTTTTTGTTTTCTTTTTTTTCTAACGAAAGTTTAATATATAAAACTTATATAAGGAAATCAAATGAAAAGGAAGTTTTCAAATATTCTGGAGACTTGTAGAATATTTTCATTAATATTCAATCTTCATTAGTATATTAAACACCTTCTTGGAAATCATTATTTTTGAGATACATAACTTAAAAGTCTGTCTCTTTCTATAAAAAAAAAAATACAAAAATAAAAATTATTAAGTTTTCAGATTTTATTTTATTTATTTATTTTCATTATTTTAATATTTTAATTTAAGCACTTGTCCATAATTATAATGTTATATAGTAAAGAAGTAGTGGAGTTCTTATAATTTTGCTACTCTTCAACAATATCCAATATTCCTCAATACATCCATAACTTTTGTATCCTATATTCCAACTTCTATATATCTTCTATGTATATAGCAAAGATTACACAGATCTGGCAATATAAACTCCTCTGCCAAGTTTCTGTCATTCAAGAACACTAAATATTCTAATTTAATAAAAACAGCACTTTCCATACACCACCAACCATACCCTATACAAGAGTATGCAAAACGACAGAGACAAAGACAGAAAGAGATAGAGAGAGAGAGGGAGAAAGGTAGAGAGAGAGAATGGGAGAGAAAGCGCGCGAGCGTGTAGAAAAGAGGAAGTGAAAAGTACGCAATGGCATCCGCAAAACGTTTTTCCAATTTGCCAAACGGAAATCATTTTCTTATTATAGTTGCAGCTAGCTGCAATGCCACACGCCACAAGCCACGCCTCATGCTCCCACACACATTCACACACAGACACACACACACACATACACTCTTCCATGCAACGTCGCGCCATTGCTGATTAGCCTCGCGGGCGCTTTGCCACATTAGCAACACTTTTGCTGTCAACTCAAAAGGAATTATGAGCCCAGCTGCCTCGCACGCAGGATGCGCAGAGTTTGCATTCGAATCAGCGGAAATTGCAGCTGAAAATATAGAAGATGCGAGTGCGAAAACTATTTATGCTGCCTCTTTCCACAAATGTGTCTAAGTTTTTTTTTTTTTTGTTTTTTTTTTTGGCTGCAAGTTTGTGGCATAAAAAATTTGCAGCCAGCAGCAGGAAATTAATCGAAATCTTTTAGCACAGCGACAGTTTAAGTCCAACGATTTAGAATGATGCAAAAAATAAAAAAAACAAGTAAGAAAGCTCTAGTCGAGACTGCTTGAACGCTTCTTAACATGAGCTTGGTAAATTGGAGATCGGAATCCAAAATCTGTCAAAAATCGAAATTGTACTAAATTAGTATCTATATATATAACAAAAATTGAAGACTTTAGCTCTAAAGATGAACAAGATATAATTTCTTTAAATACGATTTTATCGATAACTTTGAAACGAAAAAAGTTATCGAATTTCGGAACCTAACACAAAAATAATTAAATTAATTAATTAAATAATTTTCTTATATCTTATAAAATCGACGCATTCAAACATACTGACAGACAGACGGACATGAATATATCGATATATCGGATATATCGTCATTCTGATCAAGAATATACATACTTGTATATATATGATATATATGTATATACTTTATGAGGTCGGACACGCCTCCTTCTGCCTATTACATACATTCAACAAAACCTGATTTCCCATTTTTAATGGGTTCAGGGTATAAAAACTAAATAACGAAGTGCATTTGTAAGTTTTGTTGTAATAAGTAATAGAACTTATTATGATCCACATTCACTACTGCAAGGAACAAGGAACTTAATTATTTTAATAGTATACTCTACTATAATCTAATTACAATTGTCTAAAACAACTGCGCTTAACTTGAATAGTGCAGCTGACGCAGCTGGCAGAAACACGCGCGATTGCAACAATTGCCAAAAATATGGCAATAAATAATTTAAAAATTTAATTAGTTTTCTGTGCAAATGCAACCACACACAAACTCTCTATCTCTGTCTCGCTCAATGGGGCTATGCATTTCAAAGGATTTTTGAAAACATTTACAATTTTAATTCCTGTTGTTGTTATTCCAGCGGCGCAAAACTAATTTAAAACATTTTAACACTTGTTTCGTAATGTTAGCGAGCTGTAGCGCATAAGGCAGCTGTTGCTGCCGTTGTTGTTGTTGTTGTTGTTGTTGTTGTTGTTGTTGTTGCTTGTGTTGCTGCTGGTGTTGTAATTTTATTAGATTTCACTTTTGCTTTTGGCAAACACATTCACGTGCCCATTTTGGCCACATTAAATGTGCTGCCATGCCTTATTATAACACTCCTGCTGCCACTGTTTCCCTCTCACCATAACTCTCTGCATATCTTTCGCCCCATTCACCTTTCTCCCTTCAACTTATTCGCGTTATTTGTTTGTTTTTGTCATTTTATTGCCCAAACATTTGTTCAAATAACGAGTGCACAACACCAAGAACAACAACAGCATAAAATATGTATCCACTTTTATGGAGTTTTAATTTGTTTTGTCGCCAAAACAAGAAAAAAAACAAAAACAAAAACAAAAACAAAAAAAAAATCAAACAAAAGTGAACAACAACAACAACAACAGAAAACACTTCGCCTGGACCCAATATCCTTTACAGAATTTTCGGTAACGCTAAAGCACTCAAAAAGTGTAATTACCCAAATGGCATTATAATTTAGACATGTAGCAAGGGCAATCGAAAGGGCTGCTGCCCAAGTTGGGAGAAAGTTTACGGGATTTATAAATAAATATGTATATGAATATATATATATATATATATATACATATATATGTATATTAGGTGCACACAATGAAATTATGGCAATTATTTGTGTAGTTAGCAACAAATTTAAACATGCTTAAACATCTTAGATATACCAATATATAAAGCTATATTTTATTATAAGCTCATCGAATATGAAACATAAGTTTAGAAGAAGTAAATTAGCTTGATCCAGCCTTAATTCTGATCCACAGAAAATTTCATTTCTTGAGCGAAAGAACATGTAAATCTATTACCCTGAAATCAATGTGATTTTTTGAGACTTTGTTCAAGAAGCTAAAAGCTATAGAAAATCATCAGCAAATAATACAAATTCTTTAATTTTAATTTTTTTTTAAACTTTTTTATTTATAAATTTTTTTTTTTTTTTATTCATTTTATTGCATAGTGGAGCGAACGGGCTTTTAATCAAATTCTTGATTCAAGAAATAATTTAAATCAATTTTATTTAAGAAAAATAATTAAATTTTGTTTAAATTAAAAATTTTTTTTTATTTTTTATTTATTTATAAATTTTGTTGTCTCATTTTATATTTTATTTTTTTTAGTTCCATATCAGTTCTTTATTATTATATTATGTTGAATTCTATTTAAAATATTCTTTTAATTATATCAAAATATTAATATACAGATTAAACAGTAAGCATTATAACAAAAATTTATCAAACTCTATTTTTTTTTTTTAATTTAATTTAATCATTTCAAACAAGAAAGAAAAATAATTTTCTAACAAATAATTTGCTGCAGTGCAATGGCAATTTCAATTAGTAGAGGCACATAGCAATACATTGCAATTTGAAATATGAATTTCAATTTAGTTTTTGGCCTAGCTGCATTTCAATATCAGTATGATAAATCACTTAAATATAAAACATTTTTGGGAATTCACTCCCCACAAAATGGCACAGCATTTAAACAGTTTTGTCAAACATATCAGATGCGCTAAAAACTTACACAGCCTTAACATCAATAGGATTGTAAATAAATTACATGCGCAACAACAAAAAAGTGTCTACCGGGGAGTGAATGACTAACAGATACCCTGTAGACTTGCGAAATTTATAAAAATTAAAAGTAAAAGATACAGAAGTGAATAAAAATAAATACTTCTTTAATGACAAGTATTTATTTTTATAAATTTCTTTTATGTCAAGAATTTATTTTTATTAATTTTTTTTCTATTTGAAAACGGATTAGTTAACTAAGCGATGTCATGTATATTATTGAAAATTAGAAAATTTGGAGTAATAAATTGAAATTTAAAAAATATAATATTAACAATAAAAAAAAAATAAAGTAAACATCATATATATATACATTTCCAAAACGACTTAAAGATATCTTGTATGCCGTAGAAAATAATAAAAATCTTTTATAGATGGAATTTATATTGAAGTAAATATATATATATTTTTTTTTATTTCTTTTCATATGTATGTACATTATAGACACTCTAGAAATATTGATTGAATGCTATACCGAATAATGAAAATTTTCAAATTATAATAAATAATAAATAATTCCGAATTAATATGATAAATTATTTATTTATTTATATCTTTTAATTAGAAAATTTTTTGTTATTCTTTATTATTTTTTTTTTTTATTTATTTATTTATTATTTTTTTTTACACATATATTTTATTTAGTTTTTTATTTATTTATTTAATTTTAATTTAATTTTTATTTTTGTACGCATAGCTACATCAGCAGATTATCTAATTAATCTAATAAGCTGCAGCATATTTTATGCTTATTATTTCCAGGGTATTGCTTTACGTGAGCTCAATTGAAATATGTTTTTCAGAATGCCGCACAAATTTGTTGAGCATTAAAATTTGGGGCAACATGTGCGCGCCTTTTGCTGTAGCATTTGCAATAAATTTCAGTGATTTACGCGAAATGGGGCAAGCGACAAGGATGCACGCTTAACTAACTAAATAAATGTTGCAAGTTTCTGCAAAGCCACCAGCTCGCTCTCTCTCTCTCTCTCTCTCTTTCTCTATTGCCTTCTGCTTTACTCGCTCAGTGTCCCTTTTAGCCCCACCCAAATAATATGTTGCACTTTAATGGCTTTGACGCAAAGTAAATGCGTGCAACCAAGTTTTTAAGTAATACTCAAACTTTTTTTTTTTTTATGTTGGCAACGAATTCAACATTTGACATTTGAATAATGCAACAGCTGCTTGCAACAGGTGTGGCCGCGAACATCAATATATGTATAAGTTCCTCTGTGTGTGTAAAAGCTTTTAGCGCCTAGAGCTGTGTATGCTAAGCAGTCCGCAGGGACACACACACACACACACACACACGCACAATATAGCACGTTGCATGTGGCATGTGGCATGTTGCAAGCTGCACTTGGAATGCAAACTGCAATTGTCATTAGTCTGCGCTATAAGCATTTGCCCAGCTGCCACCCACTAGCTTCAATCTCAAACCGCATTCCGTTGTAATCTTTGGTAAAAAGTTTTCGCATTAAGTCGACTCGTGATACTCGAAAAACTATTATAGAAAAATATTTTTGCAAAGCTTGGGCACTTTTACATTGTATTAGCTGTCAGCATGTGTGTGTGTGTGTGTGAGTGTGTGTGCGCAAGTGTGCGTGATGCTATGAACTTGCTATTGACAGCCAACAGAAGCTTTGCGGCATGCCAATGTGGGTGTGCCAGAGCCTCTGGCAAATACAACTATTTGCCGCAATGTATGCGTGTGCATGCAGGCTATGTGTGAGAGTGTGTGTGTATATGTATGTGTGTGTGTGTGTGTGCTAAAGCCAGTGCATAGTGGAGCAAAAGGGTTTTTATATAAGATTTCTTCTATAAAGGATTTCTAAATATCTAGGATAAAACTAGTTGAAGCATTTAATCATTGAAATAATTTTTATGTTAAAAATAAATATTAATTTGCATAACAAAAATATACAAAACTATTATCAAAAATTATTTAATATTAAAGAATTTTTAAATAAAATAAAAATATATATTTTTTGCAGAATATCAATTTATTAATATTAATTATTCTGTACATTTTTTACAGAACATCATAATATAATATATTATTATATATAATATTTTATATATATTTTATATATATATATTCTTTACAGAAAAATAATAAATATCTTATAAATATCATTATTAAATTTTCTGGTCCCAATAATAAATATAATTATAACTATTTATATATATGTATGTTAATGTTTTATGTGTATATGTTTTCTGAATATTTTGTTGATTTTTTTTTTTTTTTTTTTTGCATATGATATTTAATATTTTATGTTGTAATCAATAAATAATCTAAACATTTAGTCATATTAATGTTAAGGATAATATTTAATTGCTGTTAATATATTTTTTAAAATTTTTATTTTTAATATCATATGCAAAAAAAAAAAAATCAATGAAATATTCAGAAATCATATACACATAAAACATTAACATATAAATAGTTATATATGTAAATAGATATGTGCTTAAGTAAAGTAAGACAAGTAAACAACTTAACTTTGTTACATTCTTAACTAAAAAATAATAATAAAACTCTCTTCTTTCAACTCTTAAATAAACAATATAAATATATTTATATCGTAACATCTCAGCTAACTTATCTATAAATATACTCCAATCTGATCCACTGTGCCTTTTGGCTCGTTTTATACTGTTGCAAGCAGAGATTGGCACTCGATAGACGCAAGTGCATTGCATTCTCGCTTCGTCACTGGCACGCAATAGCCCAGCTCTATTCAGTTTTTGGGGCGCAACTTGTATGCATTTTAAGCTTAGTTAACACAAAGGCACATATTTACTTTTTTCTCTCTACTTTTTTTTTTTTTTTTTTTAGTTCTCTTACAGCAAGTTGCTTGCATAAAATTTGATAAATTCCAGAGCTGGGAGCTAGAAGAGCTTTGAGTCTTCGGCTCAGTGACTGACGGCAAATCTAATAAAGAATGCCAGCCAAGCCTGAGTGTAAGTGTGTGTGCTTAGGTAGAAGCCAATGTGGTCAAAAGTTAAAATACGAAACGAACAAAATAAAGAAAATCAAAATTGATTTTTGTTGTTGGCTAAACAGTTTTAGTTTTATATCGAAACTCGTTTGGCTTCGTCACTCGTCTGGTTAATTTAAAATTCAACCAATATTATTTTCAGCTTAAATTGAAAATTTGCATGGCATGCATATACATATATATGCTCGTATCGAGTTAAGAAAGCAATTTACAAAAAACTGAAACTGAAACTGAAGCTGAATGTTTGCAGCTCAGTTTTCATCGTGGAACCAACTGTTGCCCTGGTGATATGTAACTTGTCAGAAGTTTGTTGACGCGCAGATTAAGCGATGTCTGAAGCAACAACATGTTGATGCCACGCTAGGGATCATTTATCAAGGAGCTGGCTGCACACACACACATACATATATACATATATATTCACGCACAACCTAGCGTCTGCATAGTTCATAAACTAGGTAAGCGCAGGAGTTGAAAGCAAATTCATTTATGACTACGTGTTGAGCTGTTGTGTTAACATGATAAAGCACTTGTATTTGAACATTTGTGAATTCATCATATATTCTAAAGCACAACAAGAAAGTCTTCTAAAAATAATATATATATATATATATTTAAATTTCAAATAATAAATGTATTTTCTTGTAGCTCACATTACACTCTTACTCAAACTAATTTATTTTCATCTGGAATTTCAACCTCAATTCTACTTTAAGCCCAATCCAAGTCAATCTGGACATCAACTTGAACCCAACCTAACCAGATTCCATCAATTAAATGAAACAAACAAAGAAGGAGTTTTTGGCCCAAGGCATTGTTTAGGCTCAGTTTGTGTCTGGTCAGCGCCTGCTGTGCTGCTTGATTAAGTTCTTAGTCCAGGACGAGCGTGTATTACTGACGACTGCCTTCTGTTGGCCTCTGCCTGTCCCTGATGTCCTCTGGCAGCACAACAAATCACAACAATCATGCGCGTTCAATTGCGCATATTGATTGTCAGCATAATGGGACACAATCGCTGCGTTGCGGCCAAGGAAACGGTCGAGGATGTGGCTAAGGATGTCAGCTATGTGTGTGTGTGTGTGTGTGTGTGTGTGTGTGTGTGTATGTGTGTGTGTATTGGCATTGGTTTTCGGGCTGGGTGTTGATTATGTTTACAGGTCACATAGCAAGGCCGACGCCCACCTGCTGTGCCGTATAGCCCAAGTCCGTTACGTCTACTTTTATGCCTGACACGGCTGCTTGGCCCTGTCAACTGTGTCGGCAATACCCTGTAACCATTTAAAACAGCTAGAACAGGGTATAATGGCTAATGGCTGACTGAGACTAAGACTGAGACGGGCTCTGACTCTGACTCTACCACTGACTCTACCACTGACTCTGACTCGAACTCTGACTCTGACTCTGACTCTGACTCTGACTCTGACTCTGACTCTGACTCTGACTCTGACTCTGACTCTGACTCTGACTCTGACTCTGACTCTGACTCTGACTCTGACTCTGACTCTGACTCTGACTCTCGACTCTACCACTGACTCTGACTCGAACTCTGACTCTGATTCTGACTCTGAATCTGACTCTGGCTCTGGCTCTGACTCTGACTCTGACTCTGACTCTGACTCTGACTCTGACTCTGACTCTGACTCTGACTCTGACTCTGACTCTGACTCTGACTCTGACTCTGACTTTGACTCTACCACTGACTCTGACTCGAACTCTGACTCTGATTCTGACTCTGAATCTGACTCTGGCTCTGGCTCTGACTCTGACTCTGACTCTGACTCTGACTCTGACTCTGACTCTGACTCTGACTCTGACTCTGACTCTGACTCTGACTCTGACTCTGACTCTGACTCTGACTCTGACTCTGACTCTGACTTTGACTCTAACACTGACTCTGACTCTGACTCTGACTCTCGACTCTACCACTGATTCTGACTCTGACTCTGACTCTGACTCTGACTCTGACTCTGACTCTGACTCTGACGCTGACTCTGACTCTGACTCTGACTCTGACTCTGACTCTCGACTCTACCACTGATTCTGACTCTGATTCTGACTCTGACTCTGACTCTGACTCTGACTCTGACTCTGATTCTTCACATATTCATACACAGTATCTTTTAGTCTATCACTACCACTATAAAGCACTGCCGGATATTGTTGCTGCTTTTGCTGCTGGTTTGCGTGTCTCAGTTGTCATTTGTCTGTGTCAGCGCGTGTATACGCTGGCAGCCGAGACGCAGAGAGCAGCAAGGACGTGGTTCATCCATCTCACATGTGCGAGTCCTCTAAACATTGTCGCGCAGCTGTCTGGCCTCTGCATTGCATAGGGGTTAAGAGTTGCGCTGGGGCAGACGCCTCAAACCAAAAACCCCAATAATGTTGCCTCACTGCGTGTTGTGCATATGTGTGTGTGTGTGTGTGTGTTTATACGTGCATACGCGCGTGTATGCATGTGTGTGTGAATATGTGTAATTGTGCGCACCATGGGCAACCTCGTTTGTCATTGTAAATTATATGGTTAAATTGTACGTATGCCTGATTCCATAGGCCCCCCTCACCATGGATCTCTTTTCTGTAGCTAGAGTTGCTCTTTAAGCATAAAGTAGACAATCATGTTTTACTCTAAACAGAAGCAGCACTAAAATGCAAACTCTGGTCCAGTTTTATTATAACTGAATATTCATAACCAAGTGTAGCGAACGAATAAAACCGTATACTGCTCCAGCGTTGCTTTGGGTCCAGGCTTAGCCCAAATTCTCTCAACAATTTCCATATCCATATCTTGCACATATGCGCAGTCAACAAAAAATAAAAATAAAATGGGGGCAAAAACCATATTAAAAATACTGCAACAAAGTCCAGTTAAAGTTTGACTAAGGCCGAAACAAAATGCAAAAGAAGAGGAAGAAAAACCAAAAGCATTAAAAATATAAACTAAATGGAGAAAGATGTAAAAATTGTGCTACGAAAAAAATGGGCGAAGGATATTCAAGAAGTGAAAAAATCATAAGAAATAAATATTGAACTCAAAATTGAATACCCTTAAAAAAAAATTTATTATAATAAACCCGAAAATATATTATTTGATGTATTAATTATATTATAATAAACAAAAATGTAATACTAAAAAAAAAAAATTAATACAAACAAAAAATAAATATTATAATATATTTTAATATATTTAAAAATATATATATTATAAATATTTATAAATAAAAATTATAATATATTTGAATACACTTAAAAATATATATAATATAAATATTTATATATATTTATAGCGCACAGATGAATTTAAAAAAAATTTTTTTTTCAAATAATGACTAATATAATTTTTTTTATTATTATTACTAAATTAAATTCTAATAGAAAAATTAATTTTATAGAATGTATATTAGTAATTCATTTAAAGAAATTACTTCGGCGCATAACAAATTCACATTTTCATGTCAACACTTGTAAGGGTATTAGGCATATTATGCCATCAACTAAGACCTTTATGTGAGCGAATGTTTGTTTTTATTATGCTGAGTAAACTGTGCTCAAACACATTTGCATTTATGCACAAGCACTTGAAATGCATATGAAAATGCACTTGATACAAACTTTTTTCAGTGAGTTTATTAAATTTCACTGCTGCACTTAATTAAAACACAAAAAAAAAAAAAAAAAATTGAGAGAGAGAAGAAAATAAGAGACGCCGAATTGAAGACTAAGCCTTTAATTAACACTCTCTAAGTGAATTTCTGAGCTGGCAAAATCCAGGAAAATTCACACGACCTCCGCGCGCTGAGCTGAACAACCATTCCACATACACACACAAACACAGAGTACTTGATGAATTAATCTCTCTCTCTCTCACACGTTCACATGTGAGCAGCAAACGTTTGTCGGCGTATTAATACCCTATTTGGGTATTAGGGAGTTTAAAGGAAGAGTATGAGAAATTGAATGGAAAATTAAATTATCCTAAAAAAGAAGCATTGAAGTGATTCACTCTTACTAATAAAATGAGTGAAGGAAGAACAAATAATGGTGTCTACTTTTAAGCGCATTTATTGTTGTTTTATTTATTATTTTATATATTTTTAAAAAATTTTAATTTATTATTATAGAAGCGTTCTGCTACCTGTATATATAGACTTCTTACATTATTTGAATATTATTATTATTATTTTTAGAATTATTTATTAATTTCTTAACTCTCGAATATTTATATAGCAAATGTAAATAAATATATATATATATTTATATATAAGAAATTATATTTAATATTTTTATTATTCTTATATATATTTATATATTTGAGAAATATTTCTTAGTATATTAAAAAAAATAAATAAATTTAATTGAATGATTTAAATATTTTTATATAAATATATATTTTTTAATATTTTTATTATTCTAATATATATACATATATATAAGGATAATTAAAATATGTATAAAAAATAAAAATTTAAATATGAAAAAACAAATTTTATTTTAAATTAAATTTATTTTTATTTCATTTTATTTTATTACTATTGTTATAATTATTATTATTTTTTTTTTTTATTAAAACAAATAAATAAAAATTTTATTTAATATTTTTATTGCATGGCAGAAGTAAGAATATATTTATACCAGATTAATTTTGCAATTTCAATTTCAATTATCCTAATATTCCATTTCCCCTCTAACATATCTGACAGTCTATCATATGCAGCTTAATCATGCTCACATGATTTTTTTTTTTTTTTTTGTTTGTATGTCACTTTTAGCCTCACTTTTTTCCTGTTGTCTGTGACTCAGCCGCGTCGCATCGGTCGCATCTTCATCATCACACAGTCGCTGGCTATATATGGCTGCCATCATAAAGTCATTTAAGCATATAAATTGCACTTTTATTCTGCCCGCTTGTCACACACAACACAATTATCCAGCCACACGTTCCGTGGATCTGCGACGCGAATCTAAAAACACATGGGGAAACTCACGAGCTGCACAGCGAACAGAAGCCAAGAATCTTGTTTTTTTTTTTTTCTGCTTCTTCTGCTTCAACATCTCTGCGGCATGGCAGACACAAAGCGATTCTTTAATCATGCCTCAAGAACGTGTTTGTTGCGGTTGAAGAAACAAGACTTGGATTTGTGTTGAGTTGAAATAATATGAATGCATGCGAATATATATATATGTATATATATATAAATATAGTATATCAGAGTAAATACAAAAAGAATTCGAAATCAGGTTAAGCATGTCGCTGAGAAAAAGTCACAGGGAGCATGTTTCAATTATTTCTTTTAACCTGTTTTTTTAGCAGCAATTAGTTCGGAATGAGAATGCGTAGCAAATCTTAAGTGTAGCCAAGCCTAAATTAAATTTATGACTTGCGAAATGCTATTTGAAAAGACGAATAACAGCAGTTCTCTCTCGTGTATGTTTTTCCTGTAATAGAGTTGCATTAATGTGCGCTTGAACCTTCTGTGGAGTTGGGCGCTATTTGGCCGCTAGCTAGCCTCAAAAGTAGCAGGAGTGTAGAAACCTAATTAATGCAGCATGCCCACAGTTAGTTCATGTGTGTGTGTGTGGCTGCTGAAAATGATGCATTAATAATGCAACGGCTGCATGGCAATGCATGGAGACACCCTTGCACACTGGCCAAAAATGGCAACAAGCTCATTTGGCCATTGAAACAGGATGTGCAGCCATTGTCCTGCTGGCGAGTGCTTTGCATACTTTTTGGGCCACAACAACAACAACAACAACAACAAATTACAATGCAATTGCATCTATGGCATGCGTGCGAGTGTGTGCGTTCAGTTGCAAAATTTATGTGTGTTTGGCAGCATTTCCTGCATTGACATTTACTTGCGGTTATTACCAATGCCAGTCGAAACCAACGCATCGGGGCAAGCCCAGAAGCGAGACTAATTTTGCATAAATGAAAACTGAAAAGTGGCAAAACCAAAAACTGGAAAATGCTGGAAAACTGGAACTGTATTTTTGGTAATAATTTTTCGTGGAGGGGGGGGTGGCCAATGTTTACAGCTTTCAGTTTTCAACACTTTTGTTGCACTCGCTTCCTTCTATTTGTTTTTCTTTTTTTTTTTTTTTCGTTTTTCGTTTGCGGTTGACCACATCCGGTTACATGTTCGCCATCTGTCTGGCTTTAATGTGAATGGGTGGCCTCTCTCTGCATTTCGTTATGCAGCTGTTCCTCTTGTTTATTTACCAAAGTCAGACAATTCCCACATTGCCAAGCAGCAAGGTATGAGTATGTACACACAAAACAACAACCAGCAGCTCACAAATACACACCACACACACCCGCACACACACACACACACGTATATATATACGGCAACCCCATCTACATTCATTTGAGCGCCCTAGACAGACATTGAAACATCTGCATTGAAACAATTCCAATCATGGGCGGGCCGCAAAACCAGAACCGAGTTCAGAAATTGTACAAAACATTGATGCTCTTTCGAACAGATATATATAGAAATATGATAGCACAGCATTTGTGAAGAGATATTTAAATGCTTGTCAATATAGAGTAAGCTGATATAATCAATATATATTTATTAAATGAATCTAAAATGACTGAAATGAATTGCTTGTTGAGCATTGTAATTCTGTATAGATTAAGCTGATATAATAAATATATATTTAAAACAAAAATAAAAAATTATTGCAATTAATTGATTTCTGAATATTATAATTAGAAGACATATACTCAATTTTTGGACCATTTAAAGAATAAAATAATCAAACTCTTCAAATGCTTATATTTACAATTTCAGAGCATAGAATATATTCCACATTAAAAACTAACCAATTATTTTAAACATAATTTCTTGGTAAACAATTTTAAAATATTCAAAACGAACATCTTTAAAAAAATTGAAAAAAAAATTAAATATTTTTTAAAAATAAATATAAATTTAATTAAAATTTATTTTATGGTCCTAACAAAATATCTAAAATATATAGTAAAGAAACTTTAGTTTTTATATTTCTATGCTTAAATTTGGAGTTTTCTATGTATTACAATTTTTTAATTTAATTTTTTTTAAATAAATGATTCTAAGAAAAACTACCTTTAAATTCATCCGTTAAAAAATCGTATAATTATAATCTCATATTTATCCGCATATATAACAAATTCATTTGAGATTTTACTTTTTAATAAAACAAAATAAATTTAAATAAACATAATTAAAAGTTTAGAGTAAAAAAAAAAACTACACTCTTTTTTTATTTTAATTGACTATTCAAACTTAATTTCAAACTTATTAAGGTTATTATTAATATACATACTTCCAATTCCTATAATTTTTCAACATTTTTTATTAAAAACTGTTTTTCGACAAGAATTTGAACTATTATCAGCCTATCAGTGTATAAACACTCTAAAGTTAAACTGTTTAACTGCATTTCTCTATATTTCATTCTCTTTTTCTCTCTCTGTATCTGCCTCTCTCCATCAGTATTATGATTTAGCTACATAAATATTCACACAAGTAGGGAAACTGTTCAAGCACATTTCAATTTGGTAAATGCCAAAAGATTTCATTCCAAGTGATTGTTGTTCTTGTTTTGATAGCTCTGAGACTCTGTCGTTGTTGTTGTTGAATTTAGCTAAAAGGCAACAGCAATTCCCAACAGCTTGAATATCCACCTGGCATATAGAAAAAGAAAAACAAGAGAAATTACAAATGCCTAAATAACAAAACCGCTTAGCTCACATTTAATTGTTATTTTATTTAAATTGGATTTAAAATGCATAATTTTCAGACTAATATTAAAATAGACATATTAAAAGTGACAGCAAAATTGAAATGTTTTGCTAAGAATTCAATAGAGTGAAATCAAATGGAAATTTTAATGTTATTTTTTTGTTTTTCGCATTTATTTTTTTAATCCATTGTTATTTAGTTGACTTAAGGCTATAAGCAGCTTGGTCTAAATAATCTTTTTAGCAAAATGATTTTTCAATATTGTTCTGCATTTTATTAGAATTTAAATAGTTGTAATTTTCAGAAATATAGCAATAAATAATAAACAATATTAATAATAAGTTAGAAATGTGTAGAGAATATATAATAAACATATAAAATTAATTTTTATTATTATTATTTATATTAGATATTTATTTAAAAATATTATTCAATTATATAATATAATTATTATTATTATTATTTATATAAGATATTTATTTAAAATTATTATTTCAATATATAATAAATATATAATATATCTATTATTATTATTATTTATATTATTTAAAATATTTATTTAAAAATATATATAAATTTAAAAATATTATTCTAATTTCTTCGGCATTTTATCCTTATTACAGAAATTTCAAATATTTCAGCTCTTATTAAAAGTTTTTAATCAGTCACAGCAGCAACATGAGTTGCTTGTTGTTAAGTTGTTGACAGTTCTGGTTAAGAGACAGGCTGCCAAAATTCGATTACCTTCGACACGACACAAACCACACACAAACACACACACACAAACACACACACACAAACACACACACACAAACACACACACACCGCACACTCACTTAGACCTATCTATAGAGAACATAATTTTAATGCTTACATAAACTTTAATTAAAACAACTTTGGTGAACGCTAAATAGCAATGCCGCTAGAAACAAAATACGCACACACACACACACACACAAAGATTGATATGCACGCATTCACATATACATACCTACACACACTCCCACACAGCGGGAGTTTTTTGCCACTTGACATGATGCTGCTAATGAAGTGCATGAATACCTTAACAACATGGAACGCTGCCTGGTTGTATATGTGTGTCTAGGTATATATTAACATGTATGTGTGCATGTATGTATGTACGCTTGCTCATAATCATTTTGATGGGCACGTAAAATTCTAACTAAAATCACTCGAGCACCCATCTACCATCGCATACATATCTATCTATGCATGCACATATATATATATATGCCCAGACTCGCCCTTAATAGCAACATACTAAGCTGCAACAACAACAGCAACAACAACAACGAATGGCATAGTAAACAACATAAGCACTACTACAACTACAGCACGAGTTGGCCAAAATTAATATACAACATTTGCACGTGACTTTGATATTGAAAGCGTTTCTGCTGTGCATTTCGCAGGCCGGCAAAGCAGACTCCAGCAGCCACGCCCCTTTAAGTATGCTATACAAAACAGCGCTCAACATTCATTGCGACACACGCTCCGTCTGGATTTATGCAAAAACTTTAGCCAAACAAAAATAGAAAATGCAAAAAAAAAAAAAAAAAAAAAAAAAGAATTAATAATTTCTGCTTTTTATTTACGAGTTTGTTTTAGTGATAAAGCGCTGTAGAAATAGGCGAGGGACATATTTATGTCTGTGTGCGTGACTGTACGATAGTATGTGAACATATGTGTGCATGTGTGTGACAGTATGTGTGTGTGGAATAAAGTATGTAGCTAAATCTGTGGACATTAAATTTAGGTAATCATAAAAAGTTATTAATAGAAACTTTTAGGCATCCATTTGTCATTTCCAATGTCAAATTTGACATTGAGATTTCAATGTTGACAAAGTATTTAAAAAATTGTTCTATGCATAGACTGGCACACTTGGCAAATCTATAATAAATATATTTCAATTTATAAATCTATATTAAAAATCATTAATATAAATAAAAAAATATATATATATATGGAATATAAATAATCATAAAAAAATTTAACTACTAATAAAAATTATATACAAAAAATTGCATGTTAATTTGAATTTTAATTTTAACAAAAAAAAAGTAAATAAAATAAAAATAAATAAATAAAATAAATAATACAAAATAAAACAAATATACGAGGAAAAAATAAAAATAAAATAAATAATAATAAAATAAGATAAAAATACGAGAGAAAAATAAATATTAAAAAAAATACAAGGAAAAATGAAATAAATAAGAAATAATAAAAAATAAGATAAAAATACGAAGGAAAAAAATGTTAGTGAACTCTTGGTATGTTCATTTTGCATACAGAGATGTCTAAAAAAATATCTCACTGAAATTAGCATTAAGTTTTTCAAAATATTTGCTTGGTGAAACGATCAATAAGTTAAGTTCATGCTAAAGTTGACAGACAGTTTAACATAAATATAAAATTTTTATTTATTATATTATATTTTAGCTTAAATATCAACTAAATATTTATCAATCAGGGTTCGCAGTTTATTTATTTATATTTACTGATATATTCAGGTGAAGTTGGTATGTTTCAACTGACCTTAAACTGTTATAAATTGTATTCACAACTATTCAATGCCAATGAATAGTTTCAAGAACAAGTCTTAAATAAATTGAACAGCAATCGTTTAAGCACACAAATACACACACTAACTCCCATTAGACATTACGCTGACCCCAATTGAAAAAAAAAAAAAAACTATCAGAAATGAGTCGAAAATCCTTTGATACAGTGCAAACGTCTTGGCATGGAGTACTTTACAATGCTCAGATATATTTAGGAGCAGCAGTTCCAACACTCACACTCGCACCCACATACTCGTATACGTATTTATAGTTCCTTTTTCTGGGTGCACGTGTTGTGAATTTCAATTGAAAATTATTTACAAAAGCCTTTCTGGGGGCTTTCACAATTGTTTTTTTTTTTTTTTGTGGGGAGGAGAGCATAAACTGTTGCTGTTTGACCTTTTTTTGTGTGTGTGTGTGTGTGTGTGTGTGCATAAAAGATGCTAAAAAAATCAATAAATGCACGCACACAAAGCTCTAATATCTAAATACATATTTCAGTCTATGTGCTAGAAGGCACACTTCTCAATTATTAAACAAAGGCAAACTAACCGTAGGCCGACTTTAAGATAGAATACCCACAGCAGCTGGATAATATAATACAATAATTAGGTAATTAATCATATAATGCACACAACAACACTCCAGGCGGGTCATTAAGTCGAATGAGCCAAGCATCCACTGCTCCTCCGTCCGCCGTCCTCCGTCCGCCGTCCTCCTCCTCTACTGTACGGCCAACGACAGCCAACACACAAATTGCTAATTAAAGATAAACAAAACACTTTAAAACGCAACAATACGTCTACGTTTGCCAGCGGCACATTATGAAAATTGAAAAGAAAATATTTAATTATAAACAAGTGGACCAAGTGGAAACTGAAAAAGTTTACCTGTTGTACACACACAAGAACACATTAAATGGATGATAAAGCCAGCCAAAAAGAGTGTGAGAGAAACTTCTTCGGGAAAAGTTTCAGGCGAGCTAATGATATTTATTATGATATTTAGCAAGCTTCTCTGTGTATGTATATATGTACATGAATATATATTTATATATATATTCCCACATATATGCATTTTAGCTAAGCGTGTAGCTTTTGTTTAAACAAGTTTGAAGGGAACAACTTGAGGGCAACTTTTGTAGCGAAAAAAGTGGAAATTTATGATTTATTTATATTTATTTTTATAAATTTTAATTTATTAATTTATTAAAATATAAATACCATAAGAAAAACATTTAATCTTAAGGCGCTTAAGGTTTAACGAAATTTCATTAACCTTGTAAATCCCAATAAAATAAAATAAAGCTACAAAAGAGAAAAATAATAGAGAGCGAGACAAAAAAGAGCAAATCAAATAGAATATAAAAGTGGCCAAGATATATACAAATATATATATATATATATATATATATATATATATATATATATATATATATAGTATATGGCCCAGGCAGACAATTTAAAACTCATCAATTCAGCTAAAAGCCGCGCTCCAAAAACAATTGAGCTATAAATGTTTGTTTACTTAAGGCGACAAAACGACAAAATAAAAGTTTGGAGGGAAGCAAATAAAAAAATAAAAGAAAAAAAAATACCCAAAAAAAATATTAAGATAAAGCAAGACCACAAAGCGAAATTGCAGGCATAGCCCTGAAAAATCCATTTACTGCTGCGTTTTTCTTATTTATGCTCGCATTTTGCGTAAAAAGTTTTCATAATTGAAATAAAATACGTAGAAAAAAATAAATATATAAAACGACAAAAAAAAAAAAAAAAGAAAACGAAAAAGTAGTCAAAAAGGAACAATAGGATCTTTATAGCTTGACGCGCTGCGTAATGCGCAAGGGAAATGCCCCGCCCAAATCAAAGTATCAATGAAAATCCCTATCCCTACACTTACACACATACCCACACACACACACATGCACATGCATATAGAAATATATACGTGTGTGTATATATGCTAGGTATATAAATATAATATGCCGTATGCCCCCGGCGGAGTTGTAGCAAAAATTTAATCAAGCTTTGGCCAGGCGCGCAAATAATTTTCGCAAATTCGTTTACGGCATTTTCTTTTGCATTCTCCGACCACTTTTCTGTTCATCTGCCTCCTGCCGTCTCTCTCTCTCTCTCTCTCTCTCTGACCCCTCGGGTAATGGACATGCAAAACGCTTTTTAATCCCCCAGCAAAAAGGGAAAGCTGGACAAACGCATTGGCCAATTTGCGTCCGAGTAGAAAAACTGTTACTGAACACCGCAGGCCCGAACGCAGAAGGCAGAAGGCAGCAGCCTGTCAATGCCGCAGGATGCGAATAAGCTGACAACGTGGCAGTGCGAAGGCTATATAGCATCTAGTATATATATATATATGTATTTATTTAAATATATATATATATATTTAAACCAAAAATATATATTTGATTATTTAAGTATGCGCTGATGCAATCAGGACATCCTTGACAGCTATAATCGAATGCTGTTCAATTCGAACCAATTTCTGTTGCTGCTACTCCTGCTGCTGCAGCTGCTGCTGCATAGTTAAGTTCTTTTTATAGTTATCGTTATTGTTTATCGATTTTTCAGTTGTTTTGCTCAAATATCAAGCTCATATTCAACGCGAAAACAAAGTGCAGACATTTTCTGTCATCTCTTCAAAGAAATTTCATTTAAAAAAAAAAATTGCTTAAGTTTATAGATTTTATTTAATGGGAATATGTTATATAATACTATATATGTATCAATTATCTCTGGTTTTTATAAATTCTCCAGTTGCTTTTATTCACCAAAATCAATCAATTTATCAACTTAGTCTTTAACAAAAAATTAACAAAAATTATACATTTTTTATCGATTATTATCAAGTTTATTATCGATTTAACAATTTCTTATTGTTGTTTCCTGTTCTTCACTTATCATTTATCATATATTATATGTTATACTTATACTATTCATAGAGCTGCATTATGTTCACAACCATTTGTGAATTCTCTATGTTTTTTGCTTCAAATTTGAACGCTTCGTTGCATCATTTTGTTGCAACTATTCGCGCATTATTGTGGCAACTTCTTTTATATTCTTACCCCAATTTACTTTTTACTACATTTCTATTTACGTTTTTTTTTCCGCATTTTATTATATTTTATTTAGCTGGCAGCTGCTCTGATGCTGCTCTCTGCTCTCTCTATTTTCAATAACTGTGAATAAAATGAATAGATGGCACCCATTGGCAAAAATCTGCTTGCCCCGAAAATGCTTGGGGCAGAACGACGAACAAACAGCAACTAAGGCGTTTTTCTGTTCCCGTTGCGGTTTATTAAAAATAATATACATTTTATGGTAGCTATATGAATTTTTATAAAATAAAATAAATAAAAAAATAAATATATATATATACGTATATAAATATTTTATAAGAATTTAGTTGAGCTCAAAATTTAACAAAGTTTTGCATCTGGCAGGCAAAGGCCGTTGGCCAAATGTCAGCTGAAAGTGGACAGCTTGCAGTTTTGTGCAAAATCCATACGCACACACACATAAACACACACACACACACACACATACACTCCATGCTTCACTCTCTCTCTCTCTCTCTTTTTGTCTTTCGCATTCAAATGCGAACAGCTTTTCATTTGGTTTGGGGTTTTTCTCGCTTCTGTTTTTCTCATATTGCGCATTTGCATTTGTATCTGAATCCAGGGCAGCTCAAAGATTTATTTGTCAGATACGCTTTGGCTTGATTTATGAAGGTGAGTGTGGTTGTGTGGTTGTATGTTTGTGTGGAACAGGCCACTGGGGAGCTAACGAGCCGAGTTCGCGACCCCCTCACCATCTGTTCACCCTAAACTCAGATAAGCTCAGCTGCCCGGCAGTAAGCTGTCAAACTTCAGATGTGTCTCAGGTCCATAATAATAAAAACAAAACAACAACAAAAAATGTTGAGACACATTCAAAATTTCGAAACACCAAGCTGAAAGGGAAACCGAGTGAAACGAAGCTGGAGGAGCTTGAGGCAATGGCCAGCTTGTCGCTCAACAAGGCTCCACCGCCATTGAATCCCTATCAGCCCGTGCTCTATATCGAATGCTGTCGCGCAAACGCCGATTATCGACGACGTGCTAGAGAGTTACATGCCTCACTGGCGGACGCCTTGCGCGCCCTACAGCCCGACTTGCAGCTGCAATTGCGTCTCAATGAGAACAACATGCCACGGCTTGGCGCCTTCGAGGTGGCCATCGCCTCGGTGCCCACCGAAGACCAGCGTCTACGACAAATGCTATGGAGCGGGATGAAGCGTGTCCCAGCCTCTGCCAAGGTGCCACACGTGGATGATATCATAGCACCCGCTTGCATGGCCTTGAGACTACGCCACAGCCAGGCGGGCAGCAGCGCCATTGACCTGGTCCGAAATAGCGATGGTGACATTCAAAAGATATTACACAGACGCAGCCTGCAGTAGCTTCAATTTCGTTTTCACTAATCCAGCTCACTTTCATTTGATCGAAATTTAAAATGTGCAATAAAAAAATAAATAAATAAAATTTATTGAATTTTTATTTATTTTAATATTTTATTATATTTCATATTTCTTCATCATCATAATGACGTTTTCTTCGTTATTGTACAATACAATTATTTAGTTATAAAGTGCTCTTTCGACTTCATTTTGCATGCGCTTTGATGCATTGCACAATAATTTTCGCACTTCCTGGCCTTTGCACACCAATTTCTTGCCATTCATAAGTTATAAAGTTTTGCTTTGTGCATTAAGTCTGCCAGGATCGGCAAGAACTTGTAGAGAAGAACTAGAAAGATGACTAGACTAGCGGATATTCTTTAAGCTCAGTTGGGTAACAGACAAAATTGTTGTTTGTAAATGGAAAGTATTTTGTATAGAAATATTTTTTATGTATTTAATATATATAAAAAATGATTATTAAACTTATCGATATTTATCGATTTCGTGAAGCTATAGAGCTAAAAAATAACTAAACTATAATATACAAATTTTTAATGTTTAATTTTTTTATGTAATTATTTAAAATATAAAATATAAATATAATATATAAAATATAAAAATATAAAATATAAAATATAAAATTTAAAATATAAAATATAAAAATATAAATTAAAAAATATAAAATATAAAATAATAATATATAAAATCTGAAAAATAAAATAAAAAATATAAAATATAAAATATAAAATATAAAGTATAAAATATAAATAAAAATAAAATATATAAAATAAATATAAAAAAATAATATATAAAATCTGAAAAATAAAATAAAAAATACAAAAAATATAGAAAATAAAATATAAAATATTTATTATAAATATAAATACCTTTTTCTACCTATTTAAAACAAACCCATTTTCGCTCTTTCTATCGTGCTTGCAATGAGTAAATACAAAATAAAAGAAAAATATGATAACCGACACAGAAAGTTAAGGAGATGCAAACTTTATATTAAGTAGACGGCATCATATTTTCACAATGATGTGTAATTGCCGGCAATAATAGTGCAAATTTTGCACTGAGAGGCAGTTGTGAGCCGCATGGCTATGGTCCTGTGCCAGCCTGAACCTGTCGTCTCTCTCGCTCTCCTGCACTCCTCCCCCTCTGCCCCTCTTCATCTCTATCTCTCTATCCCCCCCCTTTTTCCGCTCTGTTTTGTGAGAAAGGCGGCTGTTCATTTTCGCTCTTGACACAAAAAGCGCTGCGAGTGAAGCGGGGCTTGAAGCAGAGAGATGGTTTTTGTTGCCGTTAAGACTTTTGCCTGGGACTGATAGCTGCAACCAGCTAGCAAGTTGAGTGCTGAAAATCAGCATCATTGCACACACACACACACATACACATATTCTCTGGCATGTAGCACAATAAATCCCTTTTTAAAGTAAGTGGTGTGTATATGTGAATATGTATGTGCATTGCATTTTGTTTGGCTAGCTTTGCTGCATGCCTCACGCTGGCTTGCTGCATGACTTAAGTTTTCAACACACGCAGCCACACACACACACACACACACACAGACAGACACTGAGGCACACACATGGCATGGCAGTCATTAAACCAACACATGCGCACTTGGCAACTTGTCAGGACGTGCTCTGTGAGTCCTTTAAGAATCCGGCTAGCTTGAAAGGCAGCATAAGTAGTAGAAAACGGCAGCATATTAATCTTATCAACAACAACAAATGTATAAAACAATAGCTGAAGCAGCAGCAGCAGGAGCAGAAGCAGGAGCAGGAGCAGCAGCAGGAGCAGGAACAGGAGCAGGAGCAGGAGCAGCAGCAGCAGCAACAGCCCGTTGTAGTCTTTACACTGGCTTTTCTGCCTTCCTTTTTAAAGCCTTTATGCGCTCGCCTTTGTATTTCACGCAAAGTACGAACTGAAAGTTCATTATAAAAATAAAATGGATCACGAGGCTGACTTTTTGATTTTTAAAATCAGCCTCAGACAGCTGCCCTTTGAGTTATTCTCATTTTATTTCTGTTCTTTTTTAGCAAAAGACGTTGCTTTATGAATAAATGTGAATTCTAAGACGTGATATGAATATTTATTGATGTTGAATATGAATCCATATGGAATGAATCTATATTATTTTATTTTCTTAGTAAACGAAACTTTGGCAAATTGAAATTGAACTTGGAGAAACTTGAACTCTTGAAAGTCAAATTAAGAGAGATCTATTTATTTTTGTTTAGCTTAAACTTATTTTAAACTTAACATAAATATTTATAATATTGTCATATATTAAATTAGTAATATTTTTTATTTTATATTACATTTTAATATTTTCATTATATAAATAATTGCATTTACCTGAATTATCAATCATTTAGCTTATAATCTGTTTTCCATTAACGCCTATTTGAATTGTTATGTAATTTTTAGAAATGCATTAATATTTTATACAAATATTTTAATCCATACATTTAATAATTACGAGTCAATAATATTTAATTCAATCAAATTACATTTTTTGCACTGTCATTTTCTTTTTATATTATTTTTATCCATTCTGCCAAACATGCGTCATTTATATTCGCTGTTGCTGCGAATCTTTAACAAGATTGAATAGATTAGTTGTAGAAGTGATCGACTAGCAGTTACTGCGCATATATATATCTGTCTGCCTTCGTTGATATTGAATTGCATTTCAAATATAATAATCATAAATCATGTAACAAATATATGTATATTTATGTATTCACATATAAAAATGTATTTTTTTATAGAGCTCGCAAATATTTATTGACCGTTTTTCAATGTCCGCAAATAAATGTTTTTCACTCACACTTTTTGATAAAAACTCAGCGAACAAGTGCTTGAGCGAAAGGGAGTGAGCTCAGCGTATAGATTTAAACATTTACAGTTATTTGAGAGCTTTATTTTATATTTTAAATATATAAATATAAAGTGAATTTTAATATATAATAATATAAACATTTTTTTTAAATATATCAAATATAAATATATAATACAAAATATTTGAAAAAAAAATATTTAAAATATAAAAAATATATAAAATAATTAAAATAATCAATAATTCAAATAAAGTTATGAATTATTACTCAATAATTCAAATAAAGTTATGAATTATTAGAATTATTGATTATTTTAATTTTTTTTTTTATATATATAAATTTTATATATATTTTTTTTCAAATATTTTTTATTGTATATTTATATTTTAAATATATTTTATATAAATTCCTCTTTTTTTTCAACATTTAAAATCCTCATCATAAAGCATACGCCCATAACTCATAATACTTCTACTCATTTAATATCTAATGGGTATTAAATAGATAGGTATAAAAAAAAGGGAAAAAAATGTCGAGAAAAGGCTGCTGCATTTTATGCACATTTAATGCTGTTGGCGCACATTTTGACAAACCCAGTGCGGAATTCACAGTCACAGCGACGACTCGGCAAGTCTTTGGCTGCAGGTCTTTAGAAGCGCAGCGCCAACTGTCAGTCGCCTTAAGGACTTTGACGTTCATTTAGTCGACGCGTTGGCGCGCGCACTGTCATCTGCATGGCCGTCCTTTAAGCCAGTTCTTTCAATTTTCTTTTTTTTTTTCTCTCTCTCTCTTAATAGATGTTATCATTTGACTTCCATTAGTCGGAATGGGATGGCGCGACAAGGCTTGAAAATTTGCAACGCTTTCAAGTTACTAAAAAATGCACTTTTCTGATTTATCTGCAAATTGGAACAAAGCAAAAAAAAAAAAAATAAAAATAAAAATAACAAAAATGATAAAGATTAAAACTGCAAATGGATTTTTATTTATATTCAGAAGTTTATTTTCCTTTGCTCTTTCAATTAATTTGTTGTCGCTCAGCGATTAGCAGTAAGGCGCACTATTTAATATAAATATTTTCCCTAGTCTCCGTCTGCTTCGCCTTTATTGGTTTTCATTTTCTGCTTCGCATCAAATCAAATTCCAGCTGTATTTAGCTCTATTAAAACGTTTTAGTACCATGCCTTTGGCTTATAAATTGTATAGCGACCAAACGACAAATCCATTTTGAAAAGTTAATTAAAAAAAATTTGCCTGAAGTGCGCGCCAAACACATATTTTTTTCCCTATATTTCATGCTGGCTACTGACAAATACTCGTCGCTACATAAGCTCTAACAAAAAAAAATAGCTTCAACAATATATAAATACTGACTGGAAGATACGCTGTAAATAATTAAAGAGTTAGGTATAAAGTGTTTTCAGTGCAAAAAACATATGCAAACTCGAATCGATATTTATCGATAATTATGTATTAGTGACTTATCACCATATGCTAAATATGTTTGCAATTGAGAAATAGTTTGGAAGTGTTTATAGTGGAAAATATGATGCATTCATCACAAATAAATGGGCTAAGCACAATGTTTTCTTCCATATGAATTGTTAAGAAAAAAATTAAAAATTAAACTAAACTTTTTTTTTTTTTTAAATTTAAAACCTAATTAGATGTAAAAGGCAAAATCTCTAAACAAGTTCTTAATTTTAAGGGAATTTATTACGACTGCTAACTATCATAGAGCTTTAATATTAAGAGACAGAAGCAAAGTCTCTTTAAATTTTCTAAATAAAAATTAATACATGTGCAAGTCAAAGAAAACTATTTTTCTAGCATCAGTTAAACATATTTAATCTTCTTTCTAAAGCCTATTCTGCACAATTTCCATTCAAAAATTTAGCAATTGTAAATTTTCAGGCATTGCCTCTCGTCAAATGCATATGCTCTTACATTCTATGCATTTTCAATGCAGAGCATAGCAATTTATAAAAACCTATGCATTTTATGATTTTTTATCACGTTTTATGATTTTTTATCACAGCTCGTTCGACTAATTGCTCTCTTGTCTGTGTGAGTTTCACATGATTTCTGTTGTTATTTTCCTCTTATTTTTTTTTTTTATTGTATATTCTGTTGTGTATAAGTGCATAATATGATGGTATTATAACGAGTTTGCATTTAAATTGACACGCATTTCCGTAGTTATCGACATCAGATGCAGGCAGCTGATTTTAATTAATAAAATTAACATTTGACACAACTTTTTGATAGATATTGTTTGGGCTAGCGGGCTTTGCATTAATGTCAAATGTTTGCCAATTGACATTGATGATCGAACATTGTTTTCTATCAAAGTAAATGCTCAATTATCTGCAGCTAGTTTGTCAAGGTCGATTTGTGGCTTAAATCAACAATTGGGGCATGAAGGTGAACTGCATGTAAAGCATCTCGATTTCAATTAAGAGACGATGGAAAGCAGACAGCAGGAGGAGTAGCATCAGCAGCAACAGCAGCAGCAGCAGCAGCAGGTGCTGGCAAATACACGTTACGAGGTGTACGAAGTGTAAAAAGAAATGAGAAAAAAATGCAAATACGATTTTGACATATTTCCTGAGCGAATGCCAACCAAAGAGACAGACAGACAGCCGTACAGAGAAAGACAAAGACAGGTGGACCGGAAAACTGGAGCGTAGCTTGTGAAAACTGGAACTGTCCCTGGTCACGGCTCTGCCGTTAGCTTGGCCACTGCCTGACTATAGCTCTAGCACTGGAGATGAGGTCAGTCAGCCATGCGGTTGGTCAACTGACAACTGACGCGTCTCACTTTTTTGGCAACTGAGCACTGCAGATTGGCATTGGATTTCGTATCGTCATTGTTCTGGCAACACTCAAAAATGACAGTGAAACCTCAAGGAAATGCATGTGGTTTAAGCATAAATATATATATAGATACATATATAGATACATATATAAATATACAAAAGAAAACAGAGAGCATATAAATTTAATTAAATCTGATATATAAGTAAAATGCTGAATTGCAGTATTTTCCATTTTATTCAAATGTGAGCAAAGCATTCCATTGTCACTTATTAAATGTATATATAAAATAATAATTCAAATATATTAAAAAAATTAATTCCTCTTGTCATGAAATACAAGCAAACGTGCTTGAAGTATTGGTTTACTGAAGCTTAAATAAAAAAAGCCAACGCAACAATATTGAAGTGCACTGAATGAGTAAAGAGCATTTTCGATTTTGTCGATTATCAAGTAAAAATAATATTTATTTATTTATTTTATTTTATTTTATTTTAATATATTATTTAAGTTTTAAGAGTATTAACAAAATTAATGAAAAATAAAAAATAAAAAAAAACAATATGTATTAATTAAATAAAATTTCAGCATGAGGCAGCATACAAGAGATAAAGATATCAAAAATTATGTCTATTGAAATTTATCAAATACCATAAAATAAGATATGACTAAGTTATTTAGGCAACTATTAAAGGAAATTATAAATACTTGAGGACTAGTCTAATGAAGTGTAAAAAAAAATATGTCAAAGGTAAGTCAGACATAATTAATTGTTAATATAATTTCTAATTTATACATGCTCCATAAATTATTTCATATATTCTCTATAAGAAATCGTAAAATACAATATATAATATAATTTTTTAAACTAATTGCTTGCAGTGATGTGAAACTAAATAAAGTAGCCAATAAGAGCAGAAGAAAAAAATAATATATGCGCTGAAAAGTAGGCAATATTTTTTTGACTTTGAAGTTTATTTTGAGAATTAAATAAATATAAATTAAAAATATATAAATAATGAAGAAAATAAACAAAATAGAATATTTAAAAAGCAAAATAATAATATAAATATCATAAGAAGTCAAAATTATTTTTTTTTATTTTTAAGTTTATCTTGAGAAAAAAAAAGAAAATGAATTAAAAATATGTAAATAATAAAGAAAACATACACAATAAAATAAAGAAATAATAATATTTATATTAAAAGAAATAAAAATATTTATATTTTAAATTTCTAACAAATTTTTAAATAGAAAATTTTTACTTTTCATTATAGAAATTGAATTATTCTCGCTGTAATATTCAAATTAAGTTTTCCTCTTTGATAGCTAAAACTCGTCGATTTCACATCGTTTTTATTTATGGGAACACATCAAATATTGCAAAGCCCGAAATGTAGGTGCAAGGCATGCCCCACTTACTCCAACAACTCGTTGCAAGTGTCGCCCGTTGCATGATCTATGAGCGAGCATAAATTTTTACTGCAGCGGGCAGCAGGGGAGAAACCAACTGGCATAGATACTGATACTGATACTGATACTATGACTGCAAACAGTGTGGCTGGCTTCGATGTCAACGTCAACGATTCAACATTTCGATACGAATTGAATTGGCAAACAAAAGTTGGGAAAATTATTATAACTAGAGATTGTGGACAGAGTGGGTTGGCAATAGAGTTTTTTTTTTTTTTTTTTTTTTCTGCAAAAATTTGTAGGCTGAACGCTAAAAACTGATTGCCGGAAATGTTTGTAATTGGTTACACATGACCGAGAGGCCGGGGAGACTACTGTAAAGTGGCTGCAACGCATCACAGAAATGCCACATGGGCATTGTGGCAGCCCTCGTCGACTATTGCAGTTTTAAGCATTATTGTTATTATTTGTTGCAGCTGTAGGGGCTGGTTAATGATTTATGCATTCGCTGTGCATAGAAATGACATTGCGGGGGATCCGAATGCGCTTGGCTAATTTAAATGCACATTTGGGGCACACAGTGTGCCACGCCTGGGCATAGAACCAGTCGCAGGGCAGAGTGTGAGGCTGGCAGACACTGTCAGCGACTGGCTGTGATTTATGCCACGACCTTAACAGCGACCACAAATAGTAACAGCCACTGTAAACAGCAGTCGAAGAGCGCACACTATGTAAAGAGCAAATTTCCCAGCAACATAAAAAGAGCTGCAGTTAACAGTCGCTGTTAAATGGTTTAAGAGCATGCTTTCTGCTAGCTTAACAGTGGCATTAACAGTGCAGCGCTCTTTGCTGTTAGCCTAACAGCTGAAGACAATTGTTTTGCCATATGAACGTAGGTCAGTAATTTGTGCGACACGTGCAATATAAATCAATTGGAGGTAGGGCTTTTTACAGTGTAAACTTTACATTTATTATTTTTAGATTTTTTATACATTTAGACTTTTTGCTATGAACAAGTCAACAGATTAGAGAACACAGCAAGTTTTTATAGAAGCTAAGACTTAAGAATTTAAATGTCTAAAGCGAAAAATGACTAGAAAACTAAAACCCTTTTTATACGGAAATAAAAAAGTTTTAATTAAATAAATAATTATTAAATGAAGTTTTAATGAAATAAAAAATTAAAATAAAATATGAATTACAGACAAAATAATTATTAAATGAAATTTTAATAAAATACAAATAAAAATAAAATATGAAATTAAAAAAAAAATGCTTTCAAAAGTATAAAACATTCTATTAAAAATATATTTTTCAATTTATATTACAAAAAGACAAATACAATGCAATAATTTTAAAAGCTAAATTAAAATAAAATAAACAGTTTAAAATTAAATGAAAATTTAATAAAGACAATTGAATGAAAACACTAACAAAAAAAATATATATATTTTTTTTTTTTATTTTCATTAAAATTTGTATATTAAATTTTTGTAGTTATTTTCATTTAATTTTTTTTCTTTAATTTAATTTATTAAAACATTGAAAATATATATAATAGGTTTTCTCTTATTTTTTCCTATATTCAATTTATTAAATTTCTTGTAGTTATTTTCATTTAAATTATTTATTTAATTTATTAAAGCTTAAAAACACAAAGTATTTTAAAAATTCAATACGTTTTCTTATAAATAAAAAAATTATTAACAAATCAATAATTTAATTTAAATTAAATAATCAAAAGAAATTTTTAGTATAACACAGAATTACAAATATTATTATTTTATTATATTAATAATAGTATATATTATAACCTTTTTATAATACATTTATTATTGTAAACAAAAATTATATGATTTATTTAATAATCATAATTATATATAATAAACATCATTCATACATATATTAACGCTTAACTAAATTCTACAAACTAACCTCGCCAATCGCTATTACCTAGAGAAACTACTATAGATTTTACTTATGCATTATTAACTTCAATACACAGAAATTAAATACGTCTTGAATAGCCATACGCATAATACATAAATATGTATGTACAAACTATTTATTTCAAGCAATAAATTTAGTTTCACATTAAGACAATTGAATATCATTTTCACAATTTCTTTATATAGTCGCAAATTCAATGGCAAACATGCAACTTATTCCAAAATTAATTAGATATCAGTTAACTCAGCATAAGCTAGACTTTGTTGTGTGTGTGTCGAATGCATTGAAATTCAAGACAAAACATTCATAATGGCTTGTGAGAAAATATAGTATTAGAATATATGTATATTATTTGAAAATATATCATAGTTCATAATTTATTATTGAATACAATTTTCTTTCGCCATTAGCTGATTAATGAACCATATATTTTTTGGAAATCACAATTTTCTGTGTGTCATGTTACTCTAAAAACATTTATACACACAATGAAAACACACACACACACACACACGCATAGATGAAAAGTGAGAAAATGCTATTCATAAGAGAGCATAAACTAAAAATAATTTACAAAATTGTTGCTTTGTTTTAATTATGCGCCAATAGCAACAACAATAACAACAGAAGCTTTTAGCTATTATTTCATGCGCTGTCATGGCCCCGCCCACAATTTATACGCCTCTCACCACATTAGCTAAAATCTAAATCTGTTTTTAAATTCAGCAAAGTCATGACCAAAAACAAGTTGAAGAGCAGCAAAAAGCCAGAGAGAGAGAGAGAGAGGGGAAGCAAACTGGGTATGGCCAGTAGCTTCCTAATGGAGCCAACAATCAAATCCAAAACCAAACACAAATCCAAACAACAATAACAACAACAACAACAACAACACTTTAAAATCACATCTGTCTGTGGCATGTGCCGAGGTCGATGTTGTATTTAAGTTCATTTAGTTGCAAAACAATGAAACGCGCCACCAAATGGGTGCTACATATAGACATTTATACATGGAGAGTCGCATCAAGTTAAAATACACTGTAAATGCTGAGTTTCTTTTATTTTTTATTTTAAATATAGTTTAAATAACTTCCTGAGATTTTAAGTATTATAATTATGAGCTATTTGCTTTATCTTTATCTTTTTATTTTATATTTTATATTTTATATTTTCTATTTTACATTTTACATTTTACATTTTACATTTTACATTTTACATTTTACATTTTACATTTTACATTTTACATTTTACATTTTACATTTTACATTTTATATTTTATATTTTATATTTTATATTTTATATTTTATATTTTATATTTTATATTTTATATTTTATATTTTATATTTTATATTTTATATTTTATATTTTATATTTTATATTTTATATTTTATATTTTATATTTTATATTTTATATTTTATATTTTATATTTTATATTTTATATTTTATATTTTATATTTTATATTTTATATTTTATATTTTATATTTTATATTTCATATTTTATATTTTATATTTTATATTTTATATTTTAAATTTTATAGTTTATATTTAATATTTTATATTTGATATATTATATTTATATAAATTATAAATTTTTATAATAAAAAAGCGAGCAATTTCCAATGATATAAAAGAATGTAAATAAAAGCTTTTTTTCAACATTTTCTACAGCAAAACTTTTTGCATATCTCAATATAAATTTATAGATTCTCTTCTTAATAGTTAATAAAAATTGACATTTAAGGAAACCCATTATTTAATTGGCAGTTGAATTGACAGTTAAATTGAAATGCATCTCAAGAGCTTTAAATATTTACGCTTTCTGGAGCTAGCACAGCATAAAAGTTAAAATACAGATCAAATATTGGTAGAGTCTCAGAAAACATAAATGTGAATTTGGCAAAAAATATACAGCATAATGAAAGCATTAAGTCTTCTATACTTGACCCAAAAGACAGTTGATTTTTTAATAGAAAATGGCCACAGCTAAAGCATAATTTAATTTTAGCCCTACACTCTCTCTCTCTCTCTCTCTCTCTCTCTTTTGTATTTGACAATCATAGTTTGATAACCATAAATCAATAGCGCACTGTGTCTCATTAGCCATCAGCTAGATCCGTTTCAGTTAGAGCATAATCAATGTCTGGACATTGTAGACAGCGAAATGTTCGCTAAAATTTGCTTGGTAGCATTTTCCTGTTTAGCCGATTTTCATTGTTACGCAGCAAATTTAGCAACAAGATAGAAACAACAATGGCTAACAGAAACAACCACAAAACGTGGGTTAGGCAATTTGCAACACGCGCAAAGCGAATCGAAAAAGCATGTGAAAACCCTTCCCAAAAAAAAAAAGAAAACATAAAGAGGTTGACATCGTGTATGTGTGTGGTTCTGCATGAATGTACTAAAGCGTGTATTTAAGTGCGTCCTCCATTGAGCAGCAAACAAAAAAAAAAAAAAAAAACAAAAATAAAAAGTCGGTAGCAATGCGAGGTAAGGCGCCTACAAAATGTGCAAACTCTTTGAGTTCTCGCATAAGACAAGCAGCAAAAAATTGTGGCACAAGAATGCAGCGCGAAAGGCAAAGGAAAGGGAACAACAACAACAACAACAACAACGGAAAAGGGCCACGCAACAAGCCGAACAACAATAATAAAACAAGCGAAATGCTCGAAAAAGAATGTTGAACAACTGCAAGATACCGCGTAAATAATATTAATTTTTAAATAAAGACTAACATAAATATAATCCAATATATTTCAATGTTATTTAGTTTTAAATGTATACTCAAAATATAATCTGTATAAAAATAAGTAAAAGTGTTAATTATGCCAATTGAATTTCTGGTAGTTTTATTAAATATTTTTAAATGAAAAAACATGAATGTCGTACAAATTCATGAAAAACATAAATTCTTAAAAAAAAAAATATGATTTATTTTATAAATATTATTTTATAAATATAATACGTAAAATATGTCAAATATTTTATTAAAAAAAAAATAATAATAATAAAAATAAAAATTAAATTAAAAAGAATAAATATTTATTAAATATGTTTCTTTAAGCAGATTATATTAAAAAATTAAATAAGTCAATTATTTTATTAAAATTAAAAAATAATAATACAAAAAAAAGTTAAATTAAAAAGAATAAATATTTATTAAATATAATTCCTTAAGCAAAACATATTAAAAAATTTATTAAATATAGTATGCCAAAAGTGTCAAATAAAATTATTTAAAAAAATATACACATTTTATAAAAACTAAAATCTGATTTATTCAATTGTCATTTTAATTAGTGTTTCGTTCTAGTCTCCATTTCTTACAATTAACTCTATGACAAATTCAAGATAATACAAACACTCTGAAAGCTTTAAGATACCCCCCGTTTGATGACTATTTCAATAGGGTATCAAACCGATATAGTCTGTGACAAGCGCAGACAAAGGCGCACCCGGGAGACAATGACGCCGCCAAACGATGATGAGTATCCTGCCACAAGAATGTGAATTCAGAGACACAACGCGTCGAGTGTCAATATGAAAATATATGCGTATCGTTTGTGTCAATTCTGCTAGCGTGTAAGTATGTATGTGTGTGGGTGTGTGTGTGTGTGTGTGTGTCTGTTATCCTGATATGAATTATTCATAAAATGGCAATGGCCCTGCGAGCAGCACGAATAAAAAGCAGCAGCTGAAGGAGCTGTCATGACGTTGGCCCCGTGGCAGTCTAAAAAAAAATTTAATTTGTTGTTGTTGTAGATGTGAACAAAAACAACAACAACAGCAAAATGCGCAACTGAAAGTGTTAGTGGGTAAACAAACTGAAACACAAACACACTCTCATCACATTTGCAAGTTCAAGTTGTTGCAAGTCTGCGTAAATGTGGCAAACTGCAGCCAAAAATCGAAGAAGAAGAAAAAAAAATCATTTTTAATATATTCATAGATATCATCGCATCAGGAAAATATTTTACAAATATTTAGACAGCATGTAATATAAAGTTTTAATTTATTTATTTACTAAACAGCAGAGTTTACCGGCAACGGAAGCAACGGATTAGAATAAAGGTTGAGGAGCTTCAAACTCTGAATTAGTTTTTAACTAATGCAATCAGTGAGGATTGTTGGCTTTTTTAAGTAAACAACAAAAAAATGTATAAAAATGTATAATAACTAATTATGAAAACATATATGTTAAGGGTACTTACCCTAATGAAAAACCAATTATCCAAATGCCGAACATTTTCATCTGCGTGAGCACAAAAGGGGGAAAAAAAAAACAAATTATAAATTTTATAAATATGAATACTTTGACAAATATTAATTCTAAATTAGTGCACGTATTTTTTTTTTTTTTTAATTATAAATTCTATGATATATATATTGTTGTTGCATAATTTTTTTTGTAAGCATTTTCCCATATTAAATTATTAAATTAAATTAAATTATTATTATTAAATTAATACTCTTATATATTCGAAATTGGTCAAGGGAGTTGGCCATCTGTCTGACTACCTTGAGGACTATTTAATTAGACTCTTGTTCGATACATTCATATACATATATTATAAAATATGTATATCTGATTTTTGGAATAAGTCGAAAATCATAATAAGGATAGTAGGATACGAATCTATAAATATGTTATCAGATATAGAAAAAAAAAAGAAAAGAATTTACAGATTTGAACTAAACCTTTTTAAAAATTTATTGAATATATCTATTGACAAACAGCTGCAAACAAATAAAAAAAATAAAATAAAAAATAATTAAAAAATAAATAAATAAAAATTAAAAAAAAAATTATTAAAAATAATAATCATAACAATTCTATATCTACACAATAATTTCTAATTTAATAATTAATATATTATTTCATATATTAATTAACAATCTCTATCAAACTTTTTTTTTAGCACTCAAAGCTTATATAAAAACTTCTACAATTCCTTTAAATTTTCCATAAAAAATATATTTCTTTGCCCCCGCTTGCAAAAACAATTTGAACAACTTTTTGGGCATCCCACTAAAAAAAAAAACAATCACAAAAGAAAATCAAACTTTTTTGTTGTGTGCGTGTGTGTGTGTGTGTGATTTTAGCCATGATTTAGGCTAATTATATAACATCATCTGACTAGGCTAGTGTGGCTTCGTTGTATTGTAGCTTTTGGGCTATCCATTGAGCCTGTATCAAGTCGAAACACTTGAATATTATTCACATTTGAATAAGCCCTCAAAGTCGCGCACATTTGCAATGCTAACTAAAAAACGGACGAAAACTTGCAAGCACACACACACACACACACACACACACACACACATGCACACACACACTCATACACACACATTGAAAATGCAAATGCTCAACGCATACGCAGCACAATTTTCAGGCATTTTTGCCTTTTTTTTTAATGCTGCTGTTGCTACATTTTCTTGCTTTTCTATTTTCGACCCCTTTTTCTGCCATTTGTTGTTGTTGTTGTTGTTGTTGTTTTTTGCAAGTTTTCAGTTTCGATTAACTTTTTTTCTGCACAAATAATATGGATTTTCACGTGCTGTTGCTTGGGTCTGGGATTATGCTCATGTGGCAGTGGGATAAGGAAATAGCATAAGCAGAGGATTGCTAATAATCATAATGATGTTGTTGTTGTTGTTGATGATGACGTTGGGGGATAATGTCGTTGATGTTGTTGTTGATTTTTTGCTACTGCTACCACTGCTGCTGCTGCTGCTGCTGTTGCTGCTGCTGCTTCTATCGTTGCCTAATCGCTTTGCATTTTTCATCGCTTGTCAACTGTAAAATTTGCGAGTGGCAACTTTTGCCACTTAATTTTCGCAACGCTCGACAAAGTTTTTCAATCGACATAGTTCGATTAGGCAACGCATTTGCCTAATTAGCCAAGAGTTTCGAGTGGATGGTTTGAGAAAAAACAATCGAAATATGAAAACTTGCAAGAATTTTCCAACAGTGGATAAACAAATTTTCTAATATTTACATATCGATTGAAGAAGTCTCTCGAAAAAAATAAAAATAAAAGATAAAATACTATTTACTGTATGATTTAGATAACATAACAATTTTTTAAATGATTTTTTACATTAAAAATTAAAAATTATTGCACAATAAATTTACATATAATGAAAAAAAATTTTTTTTTTAAATAAAAAATGATTTATAAAAATTTTTGTTTGAAGATTTAAGTGATTCCAAAATTTTTCCATTTTTTTTTTAAATAATTTAAAATTAAAAAACCAATTTCTAAAAATAAAAGTATATTTTTGAATTTAAATTTTTTCGTAATTTAAAGAAAAAAATATATGCATATTTTTCGTTTATTAAAAAAAAAGATTTTAAACGATAATACAACTAACGGCAACATGTAAACATAATTGAAATATTCTACTTTCAATTAAAAGAAAAAACACAAGCAAAATATCTTACATCTTAAATTCTTTAAATTCCTAAATCTTAACTAACATTTAAATTATGTAGATAATAAAGTCTGTAGCTAAGGCAACTACTTTAAGCCTCTTTAAATTAGACACTTCAAAGCTCTGGCTGTCTTAAAGGATTCACAATTGGTTACAGTTTTGCTCTTAGCTTAATATTCCTCTTTGCACTCCAAAGTGCAGCTCAAGTTAAGGCTTGTGATTTGTTTGTGTGTGCCTGACTGAAGCACAGACGCGTGTCCTTTGCCACTGGAAGGCTTTTGTGAAAACGCACATTCATGCCGGCTGCCTGCTCTCGGCCGGTTCGCCCGTTGGCTCGTTGGCCCATTGGCCATTTGGCTTTCGGGCCCCCAGCACACACACACACACACACACACACTTCATTTGCGGTAATAGTTTGTTAGAAGACAGTAAAAACAAAAAGGACGCATAAAACAATTATAGTCCCGACGCTCGCTGACATAAAAACCTTTGACAAATTTTGCTAGCTGCTGATGTTGCCTTTATGGTCGCGCCTTCTGCACTTAAGTCGGCCTTTTGAAAGCGCGCGCGACCAACAGCAGCAGCAACAACAACAATAACAACAACAATCATAATGACAACAAGCTGACTTGCTAATGAAAAGTTTATGGCCACGGGGCATATACTTAGAACACCATGAGGCTGAATAATATGCTGACATGCACTGCAAACAAATTTTATTATTCATACAAGTTTTACAAATTTTATTATTTATACAAGTTTTGGTAGTTTCAGTTTTATCTGGATAATAAAACCAAATCATTTGCTTATATATATTTTTTCCCCATAAACTTAAGCTGCAATTTATTTAGTCGTATTTTTTAGCTACTTTTATTTAGTTGTTGCATCAGTAGAAAATAATTAATATTAATTATTCATGAAAAAAATTGTAGTTTGTATATAAATCATAGAAGAATATGCCTCTCTGAACATGGCAAAAATTTGCTAGTTCATTTGAACAAACTATTGAAACGAACACGACAACAGTTTTCTAGTTCATTTGAACAAACTATTTAATCGAACAGTTAATTACTGTTGAACGGAGTAATGTTTATAACTGAGTCAATTACATATGTATATATATTGTTATCTGCATGCTAAAGTCTTGTTCACTAGTTCATTTGAACAAAAACTTCAGTGAATAACTCAATGAACAACTAAACCAAATTAGTTGTGTCCCCTAAAAATTGTATTTTATTCAGATGAATTCAGATGAACTATTTATCTATCTTAGCTTTTAATATCTAGTTGTTATTCAATTTATCTGAACTATTTATATATCTTGGCTTTTCCTATCTTCTATATTTTTAAACACAATCCCTAATATTTTCATGTATCTCATGATACTTACTTCTAACTTTTCTTCAATGTTAGTCTTCACGAAAAAAAATTTTAAAAATATATATATTTAAAAACCAAACTAAATTTTATAACAGTGTAGGCAATGCAGGCCATGTTGCTGCTCCTCTTGCTGCTAGCTGCTCGCTGTCTGTCTTTCCGTTTAGTGCTAATATTATTTACACCGGATGGTGAGACAGAGCAGTCGGCTGTGGGGCTATAGAGCAGGACTAGAGGCTGGTAAAGGCAGCAAATGACAATGCGACATAGACACACGAGCACTTTATGTGATGACGCCCACAGGCATCAACTGGAATTATAACGCATACGCAGTGTGGCTGGCGCACACAACTATGCAACAGTCTTTTCAGTGTGTGTGTGCGTATGTAACTGTAGTTTAAAAACAACAACAAAATGTGTCAGTCGCAACCGGCACGAGCGGATTCCAACAATGCCAAAATGAGCATGAGGCATTACAGCCACAGTTTGGCCAGACTGCAAAGAGCCCAGCCCGTTAAGGGGCACGGGCACGAGCGCAGCTACTATTTTATTAGGCAGTTGTGAGCCAGCTCTGACTGCGTATGTGCCATCGTGTCGGGTTGAGTTGTTTGCACAATAAACTCAAGCAAAGTCATTAGAAATTTTCATTTTATATAAGCAGCAAGCAACAGCAGTGGAAACCTTGTCACATACAACAACTGGTTGGAAGGCGAGCACAATTGAATTTCAGAGATGATCGAAATGCAATAAAGATGTGAGAAGCTAAAGCTGAAAAATATTTATTTTCTCAGCTCACATATTTCCCAAAAATTGTATATCGAAAGTCTTTTATTGAACAGGCATTTTTAAGATTTATTACGTATATACAAATTTTATTTAAATAGTGATGAAATTTGATTTTATTATTAATATATTATTTACATTATTTATTTTTATTTATATTATTTTTATATTTACAATATTTTAATAATAAAATTTCACTAGTTGTTTTTTTTTTAACTAACATATAATGCAACATAAAATAAAGGAAAATAACCTAGACATTTATGTATTATTTATATATTATCTATATCAATAAAATTGTTCCATATGTATTTTCAATATTAACAAATAAATGTATCATAAAAGAAGGGAATAAAAATTAGATTATTGTTGACCTCGAAAATATTAATATAAATTAAAATTTTAATAATTTAATGAATTAAATAAATATTAATTTAAATATTAATAGAAATTTTGCAACATATTAATGTTTTCAATTATCATCAATAAATCAATATACATTTTAATGAGTAAATTGTTATCAATGAAGGCGTCATTTTTTTTCTTGAAGCCTAAACTTCTAAAAAGAAAATATATATTTAAGAGTTAAATTTAAAAAAAAGTACTTAAGGCTTATATTTAAGATAAATTGTTAACTTTGAGAGTCACTTCAGTCTAATATAAGTAAATTTATAAGAAAATGTAAAATTAATTTTTTACATTTAAAAATTTTCTTATATCTTAATTTATTTCTATAAAAATTATAATCGTTACGATATCTGTTTTAAAATAAAACTAAAATCTTAAAGTATAATTTAATGTTCAGGCTAAAAAAATAAATAAATAAATAAATAATAATAAATAAATAAAAAAAAAAAAACAGACTCAGCTGTTAGCTTTGACAGGCACATCTGCATATTAAAGCTATATATAAAAGACTTTATACGCAAACTTAAATATTTATCAGCTGGCTATACTGCATGCTAAAAGCTAACATATAACATTGATTTTAATATGCCTAAAAAACTTCAAAATCCATACACATTACTTAAAACTTTTTTCCATCAAATAAATAATTATCTGTTAAATAAATCGTCGTAAACTTTTAAGAGAACAATTCAAACAATATACAACATTAATTTTAACAAGAAGTAGGTCAATTGGCAGGCACATGTGCGTACTTCAAAATGTATAACAACTAACTAGTCAAACAGCATGCCAAGTCTTACCTCAGCAAGAAACAAGTAAAGTCTAATGTTAAATTTGACAAGCACATGCGTGCGTGTGAGTCTCAACTTTCGTTGGCGCAGCAGTCACAGCTTCAGATGCCTTGCACAATTTGCTCAGCGCTGGCAGGTGTGTTTATGGCTTCTCCAGTATCAGGTATTTTACGAGCATTGTATCGATAAACAATAAAATCACACAACAGACACACACACTCACATTCATTCACACACACACACACACACACACATATGCAGTTAACAGAACTCTTACTTATGCAGCATTGACGCAACTTTTTTTTATAATTTTTTTTTTTATTCTAATTTTATTTGTTTTCTTTGGCCTTTACATGGGGTTGGCTTTTTATTGATGCAAATCGAAATTGAAAAGAGCTTGTGTATGCGTGTTTGTGTGTGTGTGTGTGTGTGTGCTGCTGCTTCTTCTTGCTAAAAAATGATTACGAGCTGCTTGTAATATTTATAATGCAATAAATATTTTTATTGTGTGAGAAGTCCCATTCACGGGCCAAATAAATAATCAGCTCCAGCTGTAGATGAGGCAACAGCTCGCTGCATGCATATAAATCACAAGCAAATACAGTCTTAAGCACAGTTTCATAAATATAACATATACGTATATATGTATATAAGCATTCCTTTGTTCATTTTGCGCTGATTCCATTAAGTTGCGTTTCATTTCGACTGGCATTAGGAAATGAAATTTGCGATTTCCATAGACATACATCGCATTGCAACAGAATCTCTCACTCACATACCAAAAGCAGGCACAGCGAATCATGTAATGCTGCCCGAGGAAAATCCACAAACATTGTTAGCCTAAGCCCAATGATGGAGTGGGCCCAATCCCAGTGGGCGATAAACGCATAACTTCGACAAGACAAACGATATGCGAATTTAAATCGAAGTACCTCTTAAGGCATGTTAACAAAGGGCCACAAAATGTCGGCAGTCGAGCTTCGAGAATCAAGCTGCGGCTTTATTTAACGCACTTCGTAAACAGGTGAGCGAACGAAGTACAGCGAACGGTGAACAGTCCTCAAAGGCTGTCAGAGTTAATGTTTGTTTAATTTAACAAACAATTCAATTCAATTCAATTTTAAGTCCCGCTGTCAGCTAAATTATTCGATTGTGTGCAAATGTTACCAAGTTAAATTACATCTCGCTTTGCCATTAATTCTTGGAACTTGTAATACATGAGCGGAAAAGAGGTGGCAACGCTGAGACATGTAAGTAATGCACATAAATTACTTGAAAGCTGGCAACGCTGCGTTTTAACTACATGTTAAATATTTGTAAAGAGATTGTGCTGCATGAAAAGTATTGCTACTTGAATGAAAATATATTTAAAAAATCAATCAACTATAAAAGGAAATTAACTACATGTTAAACTAATTGTTAAAATTGAAATTAAACTGATAGCTCAAGGACTATAACTTAAAATGTAAAAAGTCAAATAATAAAATAGCTTTCAACTTCCTGTTAAAGTTAATGTCAAATTGAAATTGAAGATAATAAAATCAATAGTAAAAAAAAAATCGACTTCAAAAAAAATGAAGCTTAAAGTATTTATGGCCAACCCTACCAAATGTTAAAGTTCATGTCAAATAAAAATCTTTCTTTCTTATGGAATTTCTTATGAAATTCTTATGATTCCATTCATAGTATACATTCCCCATAGCTGAATTAGACTTACACGCAGTTGTTTTTCAAAAAGATTTTCTCTAACCAAAAATCTTAGCTTATGTTTACTGAAAATTCACCAAAAATGTGTGTTCGTTTTGCCAAAATGTTATGCAAATCTTATGTGGTTATAACTATAATCTCCATGGCTTTGGCTTTGGTATGCAGCTGCCTCGAGCTACGACTGGGTATACTTTATTAGATCTCTGTTAGTTTTTCATTTCAAGTGAAAATGATGCACCCTCAGATACATACAAACACACCCACATAGAGCAATACACAAACAGAGTGCATGTATATTGATAAATAATAATTTGTCGCAACTCACACTCAAAGCGAAAATGTAATTGCATGTCGAGTATTTGGCCCGAAAACGAGCCAGGCAGCTGACTGAATGCGGCAACAGCAAGCACTGAAGGGCTGTTAGGTGGTTTGACATGAAAGGTCTAATGCAACTGTGAAAATTGTTTGATTAGGCTGCCTGCAAACATTTTCGGCGCTGCATTCACGTTCACTTCGCTCGGTTTACGCAAAGCGATAAAATTGATGAAAGTGATGACAGCGTGAGGAGAGCAATATTAACTCATTGAATATAGACGAGTAAAATTATTATAATATACAAAAATATATTAATATTAAAATTGTTTGCATATTTAGAATAAATTTATATTTTTAATAAAATTGCATTATTCTGGAAAGTCCTATAATAAGAGGGAAAACTATGGAAGCGTTATCTCAGAAGTTTCGGCCCTAAAGATACAAGATTTCAGAAGCTGGAAGAGAGATATGCGGGACATCAAAAATATATACAGATAAGACTAGATACATTTAGATAAATTTAAAATAACATTTTTGTAACATAAACTTAAAAGTGAAGATACACTTTTAACGAACTTGTACAAAAATAGATATTTATATAATGTTGGTATTAGGATTAAAAAAAAAAAATAAAATAAAATAAATAAATAATAATTTAATAGCAAATTAATTAAAAAAATATATACAAAAATAAATAAACTAAACAAAATTTAAATAAATTCAAACTTTAAAATATTTTTTTAAAAAATAAATAAAAATAATAAAGAAAAAAATCTTGCTAAACGTAGATGATTATATTATTTATTATAAGATAAAAAATATTTTTATTTATTTTTCATTTTATTTTTATTATTATTATTATTATTATTATTATTTTTTTTTACTTATTTTTTATTAAAATTGTAAACCATTTGTTTACAATTTCGTGATACGAAATAAAGAATTACAATTATCAAAAATAATTATTTGAAAAAAATAAGCAAAACTGATTTGCCTAAAAGCACGAACACAACTCTAGTTAGAATATTGGCAATGACCATTAGATTGGACTGCTGTGGCTGGATCATAGCTTTTGAATGGGCGAGAGATAGTGCGCTGGCAATCAGACACCGCAACAGCTTTTGCTCCACTTTTGATTGGCTTCCGCGTGGCTTGATTAATAAATGGCACGCTTTTGTGCCGTATTGACAAATATTATAGACCGCTGATAGCAGAACTAGGGAAAACTTGTCAATTGACATGTCAACAGCGTGGAATTAACGCTATTCAGGAAAAAAAATATATATAAAAAAAAAACGCCCGAAGGCGCAACGAAATTCTTTCACATTTCGTTAACGTCTGCTGCAGATGCCAAAATGCCCCTTTTTTCCCTCACTCTCACTAACCTGACACTTTCAATCAGCAGCCAGCAAGCACTGTAGGACTTTACAATCGTCTCGCGAACATGCTGAATAAGATGAAGAAGAAGAAGAAGAAGTAGCACAGCAGAAGATGCCGTTCAATAAATGTCATTACATTGTCAAGTGCATATTAGAGCCATAATTGAGAGACGTGCGCAGCATGTAAAAAAAAAAAAAAAAAAAAAAAAAGAAAGCTGGGAAAAAATTAAATAAAGAATTGAGTTTTCTGTGTGCATAAGTGTCTGTCACATTTACATATCAATAATACAAAAAGAAACCAAACTAAAGCCAACCAAAGGATGCACGAAGCAGCGGAAGATGAAAAAGAAAATTCTCACATTTACAATTCACTCTCGCACAATGCCAATGAAAATGGAAGTGTGAAAAACTCTTATACCACAATTTGCACAAATAAGATTTTTATATGCTTTAAAATGTTTAACAGAAGTTATTTTTGATAATTATTGAAAATTACATTTATAAATTTATTTATATTATATGAATATTAAAGTTAGACCAAAGATTTTTAATTATTGTTAAGTTTGAAAATTTATTTATATTATATTCATCTTAAAGTTAAGCCATAGATACTTCACTAAGCACAGCTGTGCGAGCTTAATATTTTTTAGTTTGAAAAACAAATTAAAACTTTCTATATATAAGATATATTATATATATATTATATAATTATTATTTATTTATTTTTTTATTTATTTTTTTTTTTTTCATCTCTCTTAAAAGTCTCTTTTTATATTTTTTTTAATTCTCCTTAAAACATTTAAATATATATTTTTGGAAAATATGAATTTAAGATACCAAATCGCTGCAGGCATCATATCATGATCAAATATCAAGCAGCAGACAGCCAAGCAAACAATTTTATTAGATAGTCTCAAATTTTACCAAGGCCAATGCCATTACGGACACACTTAATTAGTTAATTAAAATCGAAAAAGCCAATTAATAATTTTCAAAAAATATAGAAAAAAAATAACTGCTCAATTTTACCATGAAAAATAGAAAAAATCTTGTTTGACTTTTCTCAAATTACTTTAACGAACAAGTAAACAAAAGCAACAACATCATATTTTTAACCAATTAATATTTTGTGTGTTGTCCAAAATAAACAACGCAAAAACATCAAACTTGAAAGGAGCCATTTTAATGGCCAGTGACAACAACAACAACAACAGCAACAACTATAAGAAAATTAACAGCAAAAAATTCTTTAAACGAATAAATTTATAGAAAAATGCATTGAGACTTTGCTCAGTTTTTTTTTTGTAATTGCAGACGAGTTCATGGCCTGTTCGCTTCTTCTTTTTTTAGCTTTCGTAGACGGATTGGGCAACGCTTGTCATTTTCCGGTTGAACGCTTGCAGTCAAAACAGAATTCATAAACCAAATGGACGTTAACGTGGATCACGCCCACAGTGGGCGCAACCGCAGGCTAGCAAAACTGTTTGTCTGCGGCTTTGGCGCGGCTGTTGTTGCTTCAGCAAGGACAACTAAATGGGACAACAACAACAACAATGCTGATTACAGCAGCAACAACAGCAGCGTAAATTTGTTGCAAAAGGCGCAGTTTTTGGCTGCTTTCGGCGGACAGTAGATTTACCAGGACACTGCCAGGACGTTGGCCTTGCTCTTTTCTCCAAACTTTTCTTTCGACTTTTTTTTTTTTTTTAACTTCTATTTTGTTGTGCGATAAAATTGTGTGGGCGTGGCCGTTGGGCGTGCAAAATCCGCGCAAAAGCAAAGACATTGTTATTAGTCGAATTTTTCATATTTCTCGCGTTCAACGTTAAGCCATTTTTTTATGACCCAAAAGCGAAGCGCGAGCTGTTTGCAGGAATGAGTGGAACGAGCATCTATGCCGCACGAAGAGACAGCAGGCATAGGAGCGTGCTTGCCGAGATTTATCATGCAATGGAGATACCCTGTAAAGAGCTGGCAGTAAAAAAATATTTGCGCACAGCATTTCAATGAGAGCTGCTTCATTTTAAGAAAATAATATGAGACATAAAAATATAAGATAATGAAATAATATAACAAAATTATATATTTAAATATGACTTTTAAATGTGGGTATACTATAAATTACAACTTTATTAGTATAATTTATAAATTTAAAATTAAATTGAATTTTTTAAGTGGGACAGACATAAAAAGAAAAAATATAATATAATATAATAATATAGCTATATTCAAGGTCGCGAAAATTTCGCGAAATGTTCAAACATCTGGAAAAAAATAATAATTTAAAAATAAAAAACAATATATATATATATACAAAAAAACTATTATATTATTTAAGGAAAAATAGAACTATTTTTATAAATCTCAATTCCGTTCTGAGCTCATTAAATATATAAAATAATAATATGCCCTATCGATTCACCTCCCATCACTTACAGGGTATTAAAAGGCGAATGGAAGTGGAAATTCTATGGAAAAAATTCTGTTAAAAAAAAAATATAGAAATATTTTTTGTTGTTGCTGTTGTTGTTGTTTCACTGTGGCATATTTATGACTATCGAGCATTCGGCAAACAGAAGAAACTAAAAGAGTAGAAAAAATAAAAATAATCAAATACAAAATACAAAATACCAAATACGAGAATATTTACGAAAATACAAAGCAACATTGCTTGGCAACAACACAACTCGAATAACGCTTAAATATGTATATTCCTCTATTCGAGTTCGAAATTCTCTGGACTCGAACTTACAGGAGGCGGACATGGGGCAGCTGCTCGAGTAGTTTAACTTCTTTTTTTTTTTTTTTTTGACTCGTTACGAGTGTTGTTAATGTTGTTGTTGTTACGAGTGTTGTTGTTGTTGTTCGAGTGTTGCAGATTTATGTTTTATGACTGTCTGGAATAGAATTTTAGCCAGTTAGCAATACGAAAAATACAAATGAACAACAATTGTGGCACACTTCAAAGCTTATATTTATTCGAGTGTGTATGTGTAGGTGCTCATGTTTGCACATATACATTTACATATGCTTGAGGTTCAATTGAAAAATGACAAAATTATGAGGCTTGAATTTATGTACATGAATATAACATATACATGTATAAATATATAGAGCATTTTTAAGATTTACATAAACTATGTACAAGTTGAGATCCTTTTATATAGCAATGCCATAAAAGAGCAAAATTGACTCTTAGATAAATATCATGTACAACAAGGCAAAGGCATCATCTGTAGTCAAATGAATATTCAAAACTCTTGTTTACAAATGATAAGTGGAACAATGGAATTCAACATTTGTCTGATAAGCTTTGCATACATAAAAAGACAAAAGTTCATATGTTAAAGGCAATAAAAGATATGTAGTTTAAAGCAAAAAGATTTATCTTTATACTCTTCATGAAAATTTACAGCTTAAGCTACTATATAAAATTATTATAAACGAGGTAAAGAACTTTAGTTTTTATAAAATATATATTGTATATATAATATTCACACAAAAATAAATGGTCAAAACGTTGGCTGTCCAACAATAAAGGTGAACTCAAACACTACTTCTGTTAAATTAATTTAAAATTTTATAAATATTTTCAAAAAATTTCATATGCAGTAAATCAATATACATACAATATATATGAATAATTCTCGAAGGAAAATAAAATACGTAAAAATAATATTTAAAAAAAAAAAAAAATGTGTGAGGAATTTTATGCGCAATAAATCAATATTTCGAAATATTTTTCAAAACAAAATTCCTCAATGAAAAGCTCAATTAACACAATGCTAAATTTTCCGGTTCAATCATTACAAATAGTTATATAAATCGAAACATTTTATAAAAAATAGTTATGAAAATAAAAACATAAATGAACTGAATGCAAAATTTTTTTTATAAGCTAAACCAATATAACCAAAAACTAAATAACTTGAATGCACCTCACCAGCGAATGCACAAAGATATTTACAGAGAAACAATAATAAAAATGTGAATATGCACACAAATACTAAAATACAATCAAAAATACAATGAAAACAAATAAAATCTCATAGATATTTTAATCAACTATATTTTTGGAATTTATTGTTGGAATACCCCATACAAAGCAAAATGAACATGTAATAATACTACATTTTTGTATTTTAATATACCACATAGTCTGGCCACACTGCTGTGCAGAATTCCTCTTTTAGTTTTTCCTCCCTAACCTTACACATTGGTGTTGTGAAGTAATATAATACAATTAATAGAATAAATATATTATAAAGTAATATCAGCAGATAAAATATTTCAAAACTTATTTGCACTCGACGCCAGATCAACAACTCCCTCTCTCTCTCTCTTTTATATCCACAGTATCCATATCTCTCTTCCTACATTTCGCATATGTGATATCTCAATCCCTCTCGCTTCTATTTTGCTTTCTGTTTCTCTCCACTCGTCTCTCATTCTTTCTCAATCTCACTCTCGTTTTCGCTCTTTTCATTTCTGTCTCCCTTCACCTCTCTATCTCTCTCTCTCATGTTCTCCCTATTTCTCACTCCCTCTCTCTCTCTCTCTCTCACACTCGCTTGCTCATAAATAATTTCCAGCTAAATAGGCAAATCCAATTCCTAAACCAGAAGTTTCTCTCCCACGTACTCCCTCATCGCTATTCGTCGAGTAAATATTTATAATAAATATCCGGAGCCACCACACAGCAACATCCAGAAACTTGCCTCTTGTTGCGCTGTCTGCTACACTTGCGGCACAAACATGTTGCCTGTAATTGTAACTGGTGACTGTAACTGTAAACAGTGGCCATGACGGCCTGCCTCTACGTGTGTGCGTGTGTGTGTGTGTGTTCTTGTGTCCTTGCAACATTCAGTTGCTGCTGCTGCTGCTGCTATTGTTGTTGTTGCTCGCTTGTTTTCACATGAGTGGCGCGTGGCAAGCGCGATAAGTTAAATCAGTTTGCGCCTGCAGCAGCAACAACAAAAGCAACAACAACCAAAACATGAGCTACAAATTGTTTAACACAATTCGCATGGCTTGGGCTGTGCTCTACACTCGGCTCTGTTATGCATTTGCATTCACTTCTATGTTTGTCTGCATATCCGCTAAATGTTTTCAGGAATCGACTATGTTTCAAATGCTGATAACAGCCATCGCCACTGACAATGGCAGGTGGAGTGGGATCTATGTCCTGTTACGTAGCCACCAAAATATGCAAATGTGATAATAGATAACACCTGTTCTAATCACACACACACACACATACAGACGCACTCGATAAATTTTGGGTAGTATTAAAGTTACTTGGAATTAGATAGCAATGATAGTGAAGAATTTGAATTGGATGATGTTTATATTTTCTAAATAATAAATCATTGAGTCATAATTTATAATTACATGATATGAAATTATCGTTAAATAGTAAAAGATCACTGATTTATGATTTATATCTATACATAGTTATGGTTTATTACGTATGCAGTAGAAAACGACTATCAATAATAATAAACACTATGTCAGATATAACATTTGCATTCTATAAAATATTTATTAGAAATACTATTTTATATATAGTCTCTGTTTCTAAATATGATAATGTATAAAGTGAACTCTATAAGCTCTGAGTTCTAAGTATGTTTAAAAGAAGTTTAAAAAGCATCCAATTGAGGCTAATTTAATTGAGCGCTATTGATAGAACTATTTCATTTTCCACTAGAAATAAATAAAAAAAAAAAAAAAAAAAAAAAAAAAAAAAAAATAACATTAAGCATTCCCCTTAAAGTTTTATACTACAATGCTCTTCTGATTCCAACACAAATTTCATATGCTTACACAATTCCATTCCATAAGCTGTCAAGTTAACCTGTCCAGTGCAGCAACTGATTGCCTTAAACGAGTGTTTCTTAACAATACTTGAAGTGATATATAGAATTGCAATATTTTTCTTACAAAAATATAAAACAAATAGTCTCATATATAATGACTTTTGGCGTAAAGAGATAAGTAGTCATACTCAATAAATAAAAACTCAGTAGAATGATAAAAATGATAGACAATTCAATTCAACGTTAGTTATTTTAATATATATATATATATATATATATATGAAAGTGCATAAGTATATAAACATAATTAAAGTTATATAACAATTATTTAAGACAACAAAGCACAGTTAAATTTATTGAAACTCAAATATAGTTTAAGCTATAATATTCATTAAACTCGTTTACTTAAACCTTTGATTACCCAAGCGATAAAAATTTATGAAAAACTAGCCAAATTAACATCTATTCAAATTTTAAATAGGCGTTTAAAGTGTAATTTCAAAAATAAAACTTAAATAATTATATAATTTAATTTATATTAGATTCTTATTAAATTTGGAAATATTTTACTTAACTTACCTTATAAGCACAAATAACACAATTCCAAAGACTTGAACTTCGTTTACTTTCGAGGACATTTTTTTTTTTACTTCTTCACTTCACTTATAAAAAAAATGAAAAAAAAAAAAAGTATATATATAGTATATATGTATATATATAATTTTTCCATATCTCTCACTCACACTCACTTTACATATCTTTGACATTCCAACTAGATTTTCGCATGTCAAAGATTTTTTTTTTCATGATGCGACAAGACACAAATCGAAACACGTTCAGACGACACAAAAAAAAAATATTTTTATATATTTAGATATATGTATGTATATTCACGTAACACAATATGCTGCGACGTTTCAAAATATGCAAAACTCTTTTACGTTGATTTTTTTCTCTTCGTATCAATTTTCTATTTTTTGTTCGTCTTTTTCTAAACTGACAAGTGTGACAGAGTCGTGCGTCTGCGTGACACGAGCTTAAAAAATTGCATTTACTGTCGTATATAAAATTTTAATACAATTGCGGAATTTACATTTTAAATTATGTAGAAAAACAAAAAATAATGAAAAACAATTTTTAATGTAATTCAATTAACATTGCTTCTGTGCGCACATAATTTAATTAATCGCGACCGCATTGTGAATTACTCAAAAGTGAAAAACATTTCATTTAAATACAGTGAACACTCGGTTAAGTGAAACTATGGAATATATACATATATTTTTTTTAGCTAATTAAATGGATATTTTTATTGAATTTAAATCTTGAAAAGCTTGTTTTATCAAAAACAAAATCAATAAAAATTAAATAAACAAATCAAAAATAATAATTTTACTAAATAAATTAAATAAACTATAATTAAAAGTAAATTTTAATAATTAAATTAAAATTAAAGTAAAATAATTATTGAATTTTTTAATATTAAGAATTCTAATGTATTAAACAGAATCATTTAGTGAGTATTAACTGTACTAACTATTTCACACTAGACTCTGTAATTTTGAGGTTATGTGTAATAAAAGTTGATTGAATTAAAGTTAAACTACTGAACCTGAGGCAGTTGAGCAGTTAAAGACAGAAAGCTGCTAAATGGATACCATTGCCAAAGGGTGTCAAACATTTTGTGGCACTAGTCAAAGAGCAATTACCTATTTGTGTCACGTGTGTGTGCCGAGCCTTTACACCGTTCTCTATCTCTCTCCCTCTCTGGCTCACTCATCTTGCTTATGCACTTAAAGAGCGAGTACATCAAAGTCAGCATGGCGCAACGTGAAATGCTCCTGATTAGGAGGCACCGAAGCAGTTGGTTGAGTTTTGTCAAAATATCAGAGAAACGCTCAACACTTTGCACTTTAGACTAGAGCTGCATGCGTGACACTACCTAACAAAGATAGACTACTTGTATTATACAAAAATAAATGGCAAAAAATCTCTTTTATTCATAATTAATATTAGAAGAAAATCAGATATTAACATTTAATTATATTATAAATAATTATTAAATATATGATTATTTGATTCTTTTACTTTCGTAAATTCATAAATATATGCTTAAAATTTTATACAAATATATGTCAAATATATATGCACAATTCTTATTGGAAAAGTATCAGTTCTTGGAATTAAATTAATATATTCATTAATATTTGATTATCTAATACTTTTACTTTTGTAAATGAATATAATAATAATTTATAATAGGTTATATTTATTAAATTATACTATTTAATATGCTTTTCTAATACTTTTGATTTTCTAAATTAATAAATACGAACACCTATTCATTGCACTACAGCAAAACTTGCAAGAAAATATGCTTTCCAATTGGACATGCGATTCACTGACTTCATGCCGAGCACATGCCATCTCTACTGTAACAGTAAACCCCATACATTCTCTCATTCACTCACTCTCGCGCACACACACATACACAAGCTCGCATGCAGCATGACGCTGGCAGCTACGTGCCAATTGTGCGGACAGCAACTGGCCTGTGCACAGCAGCCGCCAGCCTGGAGCGCCTAGCCCCTACGCTCCAACGCAACCATTTGTCTGCTCTGACTGTTCTGTCAGCGTGGTTTTGGCATTGCCATCTCGCCTTCGCATCAGTTTAGTTGCCGGCAACATCACGAAGTTTAAATCACGTTAAGATTTTGAACACGACGGCTTGGCGTGTTAACGCGCTTCCACTCTCTCTCTCTCTCTCTCACACACTCTCTTTCTACATACATACATACATATCTATCTCTCACTCACTCTCGCTTTCGATGACACAACACGCGCAACGGCAAAAGCCACGAGGCACGTGGGCATGCACAAACATGATGAACATTGTTTTAGAGCCTCTTTCGCCTTGCAGGCAATGTCTTGTTTGACATCATTTGAATATTCGAAAACTTTTCAGCTGCAGCTACCGCTGTTTATTTCGCACAATCAATTAACAAACACGACACTCAAATCACTTTAATGCAATATGATCGAAATAACTTTTTTCAGCAACGCGCGCATGTTTGCCTTTTTCTAATTCTCTTTTACTTTGCTGCTTTACACTGATTTCAGGCAACCTCATCTACAATGAAGTATTAAAAAATACATCAAATGCCAAATGCATGTCATTGGCAGTTCCTAATTATGCTTGAAAAAATACTTAATCAACGAATACATGCAGTGATCAGAGACGGTATTTTCTGCCAATTGGCAAACGCGTTATCTTTAATTAGCATATTTTTGAAGCAAAGAGAGAATTTTGTGAAAATTTAAGTGCATGAATGTAAATAATACTATTTCTGCATGCAACATGTGCTATTTTTGCCATTTTTGTACACTCTTTTTCTCAGTTAGCTGATTCGTTTTCCGGCATGATTTAAACCAGCTTCTGGGCATGTTATGAATCGTTTGTGCTTGCCAAACACACATACATACATGCATACATATTTGATTCATTTATCGGTTCCGCATAGCTGCACCACCTGCTGTCGATTTTAACCACTTCAAACTGCAATATCTGCACTAGAAATTCGCCGGAAGCCAATGCAGAAACCACTTGAAGGCATCCTTGCCAAGCTACAAGCTGGAAGCGAAAAGCTAGAAACGGGAATATATGTATGTATGTTTGTATGTTTGTACGTGCTATCTAACGGCTCTCTTCAATACGACTATGGCAAAAATATTTACGACTTTGCGCCTAAATTCCAATTAAAAATGGATAGCTTTAAGTGTTCGACGACCAGTGTGACCGTATTTTTTGCTTGTTTTTTTTTTTTTTTTTTGCCCGTTAGTTCACTTCGGGCTATCGGAGTTTGTGAGTGGGAAAACAATATTCAAACGATTTGTGTGCATCCGAAAAATGGAAAAGCCGCTATTGCCATTCCCATTTGCTGGCCACCTTCGTAGCCATGTGCTGCATGGCAATTAGAGTTCTGCACCGGTGGTTGACCACCACATGGACAGGCACAAAAACTGCCAATAAAAAATGGCAGTAGAAGAAGAAGCACAAGAAAATATATATATATGTATGTATGTATGTATAGAAGTAAGGGAGCAATAGGTAGCAAAGTAGAAAATCGTACAATCAAAACGAAACTGCTGAAACAGCATCGCATTGAACATGGGAGTTGGAAATGCCAATACGAATGGGAAGCAAACGAAGTAGACGAAACGTTCTTGACCATTAAAGTGTGGCCAAAGCCACCAAAACTACCCAAGTTCCTAAAAATGCATGTTTGTCAATGTGTCCTTCTGATCTATGCATGTGTCCTTCAGCTGGCGTATGGCCTCCAGACAGTGTTCTCCAGCTCCAGCAAAGCAAACCAGAGAAAGAAAAGAGGAGAAAATGTTACTTCTAGAGATGGTAAATTAAAACACGCTAAAAATTTAAAAAAAAAGGAAAAAAATGAAAATAATTAATTAGTTGAAATTCATATCAATTATTATTATTATTTTTTTTTTTTTTTTTTTTTTGTATATTAAGCCAATTTTTAAAGAATTTTATAATGGCTGAAAATGTAAATAAGTATTATATATTATTTTCAATTTTTAAAATAAATAAAGAATATTACAAGAAGAGTTAAAATACTTTATAAATTATATAATTATATATTATACTAATTATATTATACAAATTATTTAAGTATTTAATGCAATATTTTCTATATTTTAAACAAGTTTTTAAAATTTTTGAACTATATTTAAGTATTATATTATATTTATTTTTTATTTTTATTTATATTTATTTTATTTATTTATTTTTATTATTATTTATTATTAATATATTTTTTTTTTAATTTATTGTTTTCCTAACTAATCATTTTATTTTTATTTTGAATAAAGATTAAGATCAAAATCTAAGAATTTCTATTTTTCTATTTTTATGTATATATATTAATTACACTGACGATATATAAAATTTTAATTTAATTTAATTTAATAATTAAAATTCTTCATCCCAATATTTTACAAAAAAAAAGCTAGTTTTAAAGCTAGATAAATGGATATGGCTGGACTATTTCTAACGGACGATGTCTGGTTCTTTAACACTGTCTGTGTGTATATGAATCTCTCTCTCTCCCTCTCTCTGTGTGTGTGTGTGTGTGTCTCCATGTATCTGTGAGTGTCGTACTTCATGCATTTCAATCACAAAACACAACACAATTTAAATATGCTGATTGGGTGCGGAAATTTGGTTGCTCGTCACCAGCAAAAACGAGGAACAGACCAGGAGCGGCTCTTGTTGCCCGGTTTTGGGGGCGTGTCTGTGGGATGTGGGAGCTGGTAATGTTTCCCAATGTTTTACAGCACTGTGCCACGCCCACTAAATGGGGCTGCTGCTGTTGGAGCGTGTCTTTAATTGGCTTTGGCTTTGGCTACTTTTTTTTTTTTTTTGCTTTGCTGCTGCTGGTTGTCCTTGTTCGCTGCAATTGTGTTTTAGCCATAAATTTTGTTTATTGATGAGCTTTATTCAGTAGCAGCAGCAGCAGCAGCAGCAGCAGCACCCATAGTCGCTGTCGAGCTAACCACATATGTGACATTGCCTTAGCTCGAAATAATTTAATTAATTTTCATTTTTCACTTTTTAGTCAAATTTTCGTTGCATGTTGTTGACACATTAAATGGCTTTTATAATTGCTTTGCACTCTCTAAAAAAAAAAAATATATTCAGGCCAAAAATGTTTGCTAAAATAATATTTATTTAAATTATGGGCGTGAACAATATCGCGCATTATCATTAAATCGGATATTATCTGAGTATAGAAAGCAATACATCATAATAACAGTAAGAATTTATTATAATTATTAACAATAAATTTATTAATAGTCTAATAACACTAAATAATTATCGATTTCATGCTAAAGTCAAAAGATTTATTGAAAATGACATTGAAACGGATGTATGATGAGAAATGAGCCTATATTTCTTCTTCTTTTTTTTAATCAAAAAAATAAACAATTATTAGAATTATTTTATTAGAATGATCGCTAACAAATTGCATTCAAATTAATATAAATTAACTTAAAAAAATAATAATAATAATAATAATTTTAATTTTAAAAAATATATTTTATTGTTGTTGAACATTTAAAATATTTAACTTAAATATAAAAAGTAATTCTTAAAAATATTTCAAGTTTATTTAAAACTTTGTTGTTTAATTAGAGTCAAATAAACATTAAAAATCATTTAGCTTAATTATAATGAATAACAATTAAAAATGTTTTTTATTCAAAAGATGCATTTGCTTAACTCAATTAACTAAAATCTTAAAAGAAAAATATATTAAAAAAAATCAAATTGAAGTCTATAACATTTAAATATTACAAATATTTACCTTAAAGATAAAAAAATCTTTACAAATATTTCACTTATTAATAAAAGTATTGAACATTTAATGATTAAAACCATTTAGCTAAAATATAATTGATATTCATTAAAACTATTTTGTATTGCTTCATTTTCACCACAATCGCAAAACTCTTTAATTATGTGCTATTGATATTCAGTCGAATTGACCAACTCGTTTCGATAAGCCATAACGAGCTGCAATCGCAATTTGATATTTTATGCACTTGGCGTGAGTGGGCACACCAATATCTACCCGTCTCACTCTCTCCCACTCTATCTTCTTATCGTTGATTTCCCTGGACAATCTCTTTAGTCGCATACCGTGATGGCGCTGCCAATAAACAAACGAGCGTAACGGGTATCTGCTGCAGTTGCTGGTGCTGCTGCTGCTGCTGCTGCTGCTGCTGCTGTTGCTGTTGCTGAGGCGTCACCAAGCTAATCTGCTAGCTGTCAAAAGTCGTAGAAACAATTGGAAATGACAACAAATATGAAGCAACACACACACACACACACACAGAAAAGCGCACTGGCACACACACACACACACACACAGTGTATATTGTCCATGTAAGCCATAAGCCAAAGCAAACACATCATACTCACTCACACACACACACACACACCTACATAAAGGCAGTCAAGTAAATCTCCAGTTGTGAGCGAAAACTTTCTCAGAAACGGGCAACGAAAACTGCTGACAGTTGCATAAACAATAAAGGCTACCTAAAAAAAAAAATACAAATACAAAAACACCAACAGCAAGCGAGCGTGAGCGAGATAGCATGCACAGCCAGCGATTGCGGTCAACATCAAAAGGAACGCAGCTAAGCTGGCAGCGCAAATGTGAGAGCGAGAGAGGGATAGCATGCGAGTCAGAGCGAATTTGGGGGACAAAAAAAAAAAAAAAAGCAAATGTAACAAGAAACTAAAACTAGAACTATTACTAGCTGCACTCACTCACACACACGCACACTCACACAGATTGCAATATAGAGCCATAAGCGACATGTGTGTAAGTGAAGAGCGTGGGCGTGGCGGGGGCAGTAGCTACTGTTGCTAGAACACTGTTAAAACAACAAACAAGCTGACATTTTTTTTTTTTTTCATTCTTCTTTTTTTTCGCTTTGACGACAATTTCCCTCGCGGCACAGAATGCCAACACCAAATGCGAAAGCGAACTTAACGAAACAACGGGAGTAACATACGAGTCGCAACAAAAATGCAACAGACTATAAAGCGAAAGAGGGAGTTGAAGTAGTTGTAGTTGTTGTAACAGTTATTCGTATTGCTGTTGCTGTTGTTGTTGTTGCTTTTCGCATTTGCCGTTCGCCTTTTGCCGCATCACAAAAGCTCGAAATTGATTGTGTAAATAAGAAAACGAAAATGTCGTTAGTTTACGTTTTCCGCTGACAAGCTTTGAAAAGCGCAATAGAAGAATTGGATAAAATGGCGATGGGAAGAAGCAGAATAAAGCAAAAAAAGTATAAAAAAATAAAAAAAAAACAAAGACAGTGGCATGACGAAATTAAAAATGGAATTTGCTCGTTAGTCGCTTGCAGTTTATTGCCACTGACTTTGAAGCGAAGTAATTTTTTTTTTTTTGTTGGCGGCGAAAAATTGATAGCCAAACTAACGGCTAACGGGTAAGTGGGAGGACGATAGGGAGAAAACGAAAAGTAGAATCAGCAATAGCTGAAATATTGAATGGCCAATAAATACGTATAAGAATCGCAGTTTCGGGATTAATGGCTAAATCCAATAAGCCAGAATAGTGCAACGGGCCAAAAACTACACTTTGAGTCTGTCACGTATTTGGTGTGTCTATTGCACTCTGATATAAATAATTGAGTTTGCTGACAACAATGTGGCTTAAGCTCGCTTTAAAAATCAGTTGAATATCAGAGGGTTATGGAGCGAGGTTTACTTAAGTTTTATTTGTGAAATAGATATAATAAATAAATAAATATTTAAAATGGGACAATTATACTACAGAGTATATTTTAAGAAATATTGATAATAAATATTTATATGGACTTATTTATTTTATTTATATAAAAAGAAACAAAAATTTAAAAAATTAAAAATAAAAATATACATAAATTTAAAAAAAATACATAAATAAATAAAAATATAAAATAAAATAAAAAATAAATCAAAATAAATACTTAAAAATAAAATAAATAATATAATAAGTAGATACAATAAAATAAAAATAAATTAAGTAATAAAAATTTGAAATTCATGTGCAAACGTTTATCAATCGTTTTTTTTTTTTTGCGTCTTTATGACAATTTAAGGGAAATTTAAACGGCTATAAATCGATTAACAACAATTATTAACCGGTTATGCATCGATAATGAAATCTTTAAATAACAACGTCTTCGTATTTATAAATAAAAATATTTTTGAAACGAGTAGAAATTGGTAAACCTGTAAAATTTTGATGCCATAGTAAAACTCCATTTTTGAATTGTTTTAAAACGGTTATGAAACGGTTATGGCACATTAACCTTGTATATAGCACTTAACTCCTGATTATTTTTAGTTAAAAATTGTTTATTTCCATCTAAAACCATTATCGACCGGAATTCACGTCGATTATTTTTCTGTTTTTTTTTTTTTTTATTACCAAACAAGCTCTAAATATTACTTTAAGCCAACTAGCCGGCATTTTGGCAAGAGCCACGCAAATATTTGGCCAAACAATTTCCCTAAATTGCGGTGTCGTTCGAGTTATCTTCAATGTTGACATTTCATACCCAACCAGGGGCCCAATGCAGATACACAATGTACACACAGACAGGTAGACAGACAGACACACACACACACACACATATATATATATATATATATACATTATCTATGTGTATAAGTGCTTAGCTGACAATCTATCAGAGAATTTCCTTTTGTCGATAAGAAGCTACGCTCGTTGTCTACTTTCTTTTTTTTTTTTTGGCGCCATCAAGGATTGGCAATAGTTCAAAGTTGATGCTGTCTTTGGCCTTTTCTCTTTTTACTCTTTTTTTTTTATTATTTTTTTACTTTCTGCTCTTGGCCGGCTTTACACTCTATTTTAGCAGGCAGCAACTAAATTGAATGAAAGCACATTTTGATTGAAAGGAAATTTACGTTAAACCAAGAGAGAGAGAGAGAGTGGGAAAGAGTGAGTGAGTGAGAGAGAGAGAGAGACACTCAAGGAGTTTGGTTTGAGTTTCGAGTCGGACACGGTCAACAATTTGGTTTGGCTTTGCCTGCTTTAACGGCCAATCTAGCAGCGCTCCTTGGCCACATCAGTCAATGTTACAAAATTAGTTAAATGCTTTCACACACACACACACACGCATACATGGAAAATTGGAAACTTTTTTACGCCAAGTTTTGGTCAACAAGTTGCAAAGTATTTGCCAAATAAGTCAAGCCAAAAAAAGTACGCAACGACCAACGACTTTGACTGCATTCCATTTCAGTCTGTTGGCCACATCTGATGGTAAGTTTTTAATGGACGACTATTTGCCACATTTAAGAAGAGCCAGAGAAATTCGAAACTATCTATAAAGCTGATGAATTATTGATTGACTGATTGATTTGCTAAATTTAGACAGGTTTCTAAAAATTATTTTTTAGTGTAATATTTAACACGGAGAATTATAAAAATATTCACTTTAATCTAAAAATTAATTATTATTTAAATACGGCTAAATAAAATCTTTTATTGAGCCTGAAAATTGATTTAGATTTAAACTTTTTGAACAGAAGTTGATTAAAAAAATAAAAATAAATAAATAAAAATATAATCAAAATATTGATAAAAAAGAAGATATTTTTAGTAAATATACGAAAATATAATGTCTATATTATAAAATATAATAATAAGCAAATCTTGCCTATAAAATCTCGAAAATATTTTTAGTCTTATTAAAGTAGATAAGGAAACACAGTTATATTATTATATACATATATACATATATATTCATATAAATATATGCATATATGTATATATGTATTAACTTTATTTTATTAGTATTAGAGAATATATATATATATATATAATTATAACAGTATTCTTTTACATGTTTTGCTTTGATTATATGGTGCATAATAAACTGAACTATAGTTTAGTTTATTCAATAACATATTTCCTACATTCAATTTTATAGTTATAGAATGTTCCATTTGATATTTCAGCAAAAATTAAAATACGTATTTAATTTTTTTATTGTTTCCAAAATTGTTTTTGTTTTTTGTGCCCTTTTTGTACTGAAACCCTTTTGTTTGAAAGGTTTAGGAATATTAAAAAGCTGCTCTACAATAGATTGCGATTAACTGTTTTAGTATATATATTAGATATATATATATATATATATATATATATTTTGTTTATATGTAAATTCAAGTAGATATAATATGCTTAAATAGTATTTATATCCTTCATAGCCCTCTTCATATACATGTTATATATATATATATATATTTTTTTTTTTGACATAGCCCGCAAACATGGATATATATATATTTAGTTTCATCATAGGTACTTCTTGACATATACGCAGCACATATAAGTATTTTTCAATATAAGTATGAATATATAGAATATATTTATATATATATATATATTTTTTTTTGTGTTGTTTTGTTTATAGTAAAAGATTAATTGATATCATGGAAAGCACATACAGTTTCTTGTTATATATTATATATATAATAACTTATATATTTTTCATTATTTTATATGTATTAAATAAATCTTATCATAAATAAGTTATATGTTTTAAATGTTTGTTATTTAGGAAACTTAAATTTTAAAAAAAGTAAACAAATAAAATATATACATATATATATTTTTGTAATAAAAAATATATTGTGACAATCAAACAAAAAAATTTTTGTTTTACTTAAATCAACAAAAATTGTTTAATGTTTTTTTTTTTAATAATAAATATAATTAATTATAATATTTGAATATAAAATGTTTTATTATATAAATTACATTTAATATAAATTTTTATATATTAATTATAAAGTTATATTATATTAATAATCAAATTCAATTATTAATAATAATTTTAAAGATTTGAAAATATTTAGAATTCTTAGTGTTTACATTTCATACAATAATTCTCTTGTTCTTTTTTTTTTCATTGTTTTCTGTATTACATATAACAACAAATTAAATTTTTCTTATATTTAAAAACTGAAAACAATAGAACATAATATTTTTTTTTTTTTGTAAATTGAAACTGTTTCCAAAAAGTTTTTTTTTTTTAAATTTTATAATTAATTGTTTTTGATAGAGTTCAGATAGTAGTAGTAGCTCCCTTACTTCGTAGTATAGCTTACATATATGTTGTTTTAACGGTTCATCATATCGAGATCTCACTGTAATATACACATCAATAAATATATATATTTTTAACATATATATATTATTTTATTTTTTTGCCTTTTATATAATTTTTAATAATTTGTGAATATTTTGCAAACCCGCTCAGCATCCTTCTTAAATGTATCCCTGCAAATTCCTGGAAAATTTCTTAGCCACTTTGAATTCCTTGCGGTTGACGTTTCCTCTGTTACCTTTACAGTTCTCTGTTAACCACTTAACAGCAAAAGCTCTGGCTGTGTGGATTTCAATTTTTGGTTGTTGTCTTGGCTGTGGCACCCAAGTTGTTTGCCGTTGGCTCATGCAACGGCACCCACTGAGCTGTTGCGTTCTTGGCCCGAAACATTTCCTCGAAGAATATCTTTTCCTCGTGCTGCACCTCAGGTGAGTTGCCAATTAAAGCACGACCCAATATTTCGCTCGAGCCTGTGCACAAAAGCTGCTTTAGTTAACTGTTATATTATCATCCACTTGGCATCCACTCACCTAGCAGACCATCGTGCACCACATTGAATTCGAGGACACAATTCTTGAGCGTCTCCTTGCCCACATCGAAGGCCAATGCTTCGTTATAGACCGGATTAACGGTATTGCGCTGCACACCTGTCTTGCGTTTCTTCAACTTCTTGCCACCGGGTCCCAGGAGAGAGACCTTCACATATGGATCCGAAGAGTTGCGTGCATCATCCACAATGCGTAAGTTACGTGCCTTAATCAACACGACCATTAAGCGTTCGGCAGATGGTAAATAGGCCAGCGATACCATTATATCGCCCAAATCCATTTTCATATCTTGCGCCGAAGCCGATGTTAGCGGTGTCCACAATTTCAGTTGCTCACTCAGATCCAATTGAGCCAAATGCAATTTGGTTCCACCAATGCAAACGTGACGGGAATAGGCATCGAAATCGTATAACAGAATCTCCACGGTCCGTTTGTCAATCACTCCGGCGGTTACTTCAAAGACGAAGTGCTCATCGAAAACTATTCGGAAAAACGAAGATATAGATATAGATATAGAATATAGGATATAGGATATAGGATATAGGATATAGGATATAGGATATAGGATATAGGATATAGGATATAGGATATAGGATATAGGATATAGGATATAGGATATAGGATATAGGATATAGGATATAGGATATAGGATATAGGATATAGGATATAGGATATAGGATATAGGATATAGGATATAGGATATAGGATATAGGATATAGGATATAGGATATAGGATATAGGATATAGGATATAGGATATAGGATATAGGATATAGGATATAGGATATAGGATATAGGATATAGGATATAGGATATAGGATATAGGATATAGGATATAGGATATAGGATATAGGATATAGGATATAGGATATAGGATATAGGATATAGGATATAGGATATAGGATATAGGATATAGGATATAGGATATAGGATATAGGATATAGGATATAGGATATAGGATATAGGATATAGGATATAGGATATAGGATATAGGATATAGGATATAGGATATAGGATATAGGATATAGGATATAGGATATAGGATATAGGATATAGGATATAGGATATAGGATATAGGATATAGGATATAGGATATAGGATATAGGATATAGGATATAGGATATAGGATATAGGATATAGGATATAGGATATAGGATATAGGATATAGGATATAGGATATGGGATATGGGATATAGGATATAGGATATAGGATATAGGATATACGATATAGGATATAGGATATAGGATATAGGATATAGGATATAGGATATAGGATATAGGATGTAGGATATAGGATATAGGATATAGGATATAGGATATAGGATATAGGATATAGGATATAGGATATAGGATATAGGATATAGGATATAGGATATAGGATATAGGATATAGGATATAGGATATAGGATATAGGATATAGGATATAGGATATAGGATATAGGATATGGGATATGGGATATAGGATATAGGATATAGGATATAGGATATAGGATATAGGATATAGGATATGGGATATGGGATATAGGATATAGGATATAGGATATAGGATATAGGATATAGGATATAGGATATAGGATATAGGATATAGGATATAGGATATAGGATATAGGATATAGGATATAGGATATAGGATATAGGATATAGGATATAGGATATAGGATATAGGATATAGGATATAGGATATAGGATATAGGATATAGGATATAGGATATAGGATATAGGATATAGGATATAGGATATAGGATATAGGATATAGGATATAGGATATAGGATATAGGATATAGGATATAGGATATAGGATATAGGATATAGGATATAGGATATAGGATATAGGATATAGTATATAGGATATAGGATATAGGATATAGGATATAGGATATAGGATATAGGATATAGGATATAGGATATAGGATATAGGATATAGGATATAGGATATAGGATATAGGATATAGGATGTAGGATATAGGATATACATTTATATAGATTCCCACCTGGATTCAGTGTCTTCTTGTGTATGCGCGTCTGCCAAAAGTTCTTCTTGTCGGGAAGCAAACGTATCTTGGCATAGGGATCCGCCGTGCCACTGAACTGTCGGGGCTGCAAGTTCTGGGCCTCAAGCAGACGCACGTTTAGCAATCCTCCAACTGGATCGTAGCTGAGACAAACATGCAGATTGCCACGCACCTCATTTACGGTAGCCGAGGAGCAGACGGCCTTTGGCTGTGCGTGATGCTGCGGATAAGAAGGGAATTGGAGATTACTAATGGAAACGGGCGAATCTAATCCAATTGCATTTGCTTACGCTGCGGTACAGAGTCATATCGATTTTGGTATGATCCAGCTTGGCATTCATGGATGAGACGCGTGGACGACTCGGGTGCATGGCCAGGACGACATGCTTATCGGAACGAGCAATGGGCACCGATGTGGTCGAGCAGTAGGACAAGGTATTCGATTTGAGGCTCCCAGTGGGCGAGGTGGGCGTGGGCGGGGCCGACTCCTCGGTGGTATTGGAGACCTGCTGCTGCACGGCCGCTGTTGCTGAAGTCACCGAGGCGGGCACCCAAAACGCTGGATCCGCATCCTCTGACTTGAGCGATGTGGGACTCATGTTGCCGCCATTGCTCAGGGACAATTTGCCACGTGCCACACATTCGTTTAAGTTGTCCACGTTGTAGCCCACGGTGCCAGCCACGAGCGCCTCTCGGCTGCGCAGATGAGATGAGTTTTTAAATGAACACAAATGAGAATCTATTGCCAGGGACTTACCTCTGCTGCTCCTCATCCTTCTCGGTGGCAGACTCGAGCAGATTTTGCTCGAACCAGTTGAGGCGATAGCGTCGCGAGCAGGTGGTGTAGAGGGCTGCACCGACAGCGGATACAACCAGAAAGGAAACGGAGGCATAGATGCCAATCTGCGTCAGTGACAGCTCCTCCTCGCGTATGACAATATCCATTGCACTGAAAGTAACACAAAGCCATGAAAAGGAAATCGTTAATCTCAGCTTGGAGAATATCAATTACACTGTTGTGTAGTGAATGCTTGGGTACAAACTAATATCGAGAGAAAAAATACAATTTCTATCTTTCCCACTGCCTCTCAGTGCTACGCAGAGGTCTACGAAAACTTGACAATTGCAAAATAAAAATTGTTTTAAATAAGGGTTAGATATTAATGCGCTATAGAGTCTTAGACATAAATATGCGACAATTAAACTGAATTAGAAATGTAACTTGGTAAGAAATTGTTAAAAATAAAAAATAAAATAAAATCCATTTCTTTATTGTTTTTTTTCATTCTTCCTATCTAAAGAGCTCTTGCTCAATCTTTCTCTGTCACTATCTGTCTCTCTCTCTCTCTGTCTCTCTCTCTCTCTGTCTCTCTCTCTCTCTCTCTCTGTATCGCTCTCTCTCTCTCTCTCTCTCTCTGTATCTTTCTCTGTCACTATCTCTCTCTCTCTCTCTCTCTCTCTCGCTCTCTCCCTCTCTGTGTCTCTCTCTCTCTCTGTCTCTCTCTCTGTCTCTCTCTTTCTCTCTGTATCTCTCTGTATCTCCCTGTATCTCTCTTTCTATGTCTCTATCTCACTCTTTCTATCTCACTCTATCTTATTTCTATTTCTCGACTCTGTGTCTCTTTTTATCCCTTTCTCTCTCTATATATCTCTCTCTCTCTCTCTCTCTCTCTCTCTCTTTTTGTCTGTTTCTCTTTCTCTCTACCTTTCTCACGTTCTCCTTCTCACTCTCTTATCTCTATCTCTTCTTTTGCCGCTCTATCTCTTCCTCTTTCTTTCCCACTCTAATTCTATTTTACCCAATCTGTATATACTATCTCAATATCTTTGTATTACTTCCTATTTCTTCTGTCTTTCTCCCGCTCCCTCTCCATCTCACTCTATCTCTCTCTCTCTCTCTCTTTGTCTATCTATCTCAATCTAACACACTCTGTCTCTTTCCTTATTTCTCTCTTTCTTCTAGATGTCTTTGTCTCTCTATATTTTTTCAGCTCATTTCATTTATGGCCTTCTCTCTCTCTCTCTCTCTTTCCCTTAGCCTGTATCCAAAGATTTCATCCCAATATATTCCCATACTCTCGGTGCTATACAAGTTAAGACTCAATTAGTTGCTGTCCTTTGAACCCTTAAAGGCGGATAATGGCATCACAACTACATGGTCGTAAAACTTGCATTATTTGGTCAAGCTACGCCTTATAAATAATTTAGGGTCACCAAGCCACAATTTCACTAATCCCCTTTTCTCTGCCCATGCCTTCTTCTCCCCCAGCCCCATCCCCATCCCCACTCTCTCTCTCCCTCTCCATCTCATTCTCGTGGCTCGCTCTTTTGTTATTAATTACGCTGCTTAAGGCGCCATTGTGGCCAAAGCCAAGGACCTGAACTGTGACCGCAGCTACACGTGCTGCCAGTTGTACAAGGCAAGGACACGTTTAGCACAATAGGTGCCAACCGCCAGGTGCTCAAAAGGAAATCAAGGTACGGCCAAGCTGGATGCTGTTTGCAATTAGCTGCGCAAACAGGCGGCGAATTTAAGGTTTCTCATTCTCTGCGAATTCAAGCAAAAACCAACTGTTTAAATACGCATTTTTCAACCCCCCCCCCCCCCCCCCCCATGGAATGTTAATTAATTAACACTTTGTACCGTTACCTTTCACAATTTTAAAAATAATTTCTACCTTCCACCTTTGCTTTTGCTTGGTTTCGTTTGCTTCCCTTTTTTGCCCATTTTTCATGCAATTTGTTCTGAACTTTATTATTTATTTATGAAAACTTTTTTGTGAGGCTTCTTTGAGACAGCAATTGAAAGAGGTGTATATATGTGTGGGTGTATGTGTGTGTGAGGGCGAGTGTGTGGCCAGCATGTTAACCCTTGGAGTGTATTTCTTTGTAAGGCCTACATGATTTATAAGCATTTGTAGGCGCAACAGTAGAACGAACGAGGTGAACTCAATGATTCATGATATCATCTAGATGAATATTTCATTCAGAATTTAGCTAACAGAGACCCCAATAGTAATAAATTAAATAAGCTTGCCGCATCTGAAGAAAACAGCAGACAATATATGTAATATATGTAATGTAATGTCGAGTAAGGCAATATTAAAAAAATAAATACATTAGCATATGAAATGTTTGCAATATTTATATGATTTGACTTGATAAAATAGGTCGTCATATCTCCATAAAATATATAGGTAAATTATAAGATATATATGAGATATATAAGATATGCATATACTTGCAATTCTCTTACAGTATATCCAAACTTCTAAATCTCTTCTAAATCGATAAATATCATATAAAGATAAAGACCATATGCCAATAATTCTACTCTTTAATTCTTATCTCAGTAATAAGTATTTCAAGAGCCTAGTTTAAAAGAAATATGTAATAATTCATATGAATAAAATCATAATCAAATTAATGGAAATTCTGTCTATCGATTATATTAATCGAAATTATATTTATCAATCAATCAGTATATTCGATAATCCATTCAATAAATAAATTCAAAATTTATTTATAATATCTTCTTTTCTTAACTCAATAACAAAACTTATTTGAGAAAGATCATGCTCGTCACTTGCTGCTCTACGATATTATTAATTATTATAGATTAATCTATAAAATATTCGTTAATAATAATCATATAATAGAATTCGTCTAAATATTAAGTATATAGTTTGTATCTTTACTTTTTTGCAGCTTATATACTTTTCATTTGCTTAAGTAGAGAAAAAGATTGGTATTAATCGAAAGCCTGCCTATCGATATTATTGATTATTATCATATACAAATAAAATTAATAGCAAACAAATATTTTCTTTAACTTTAAAGCGTGCCATACTGAATGTCAACTAATACAGACTTCCATAACTTTTTAATTCGAAAAATTAGTCAAAAGGTTGCCTATCGATATAATCGATTATTTGAAAAATGTATACAAAATACTTCCAACAACATTAGCTTTAGCTTCATGTTCAGTTCAAACGAAGCAAATGAGGCAAAACTGTTTCGATAAATAATCAATGTATAATCGATAAAAATCTATAAAAGCAATTTGCGGATATATATATTTTATAACAACTATCTACAATCAGAATAAAAATAAACAATTATCGAAAGTACATTGATTCCGTCTATCGATAAGCTGCTTATCGATAAAAAAAAACAGCATGTGCACGCTGCCTCAATTAATCAAGGTGCTGGTAGCTTAATGAGCACTCTCATCTACCATTATCCACCAAGCATAATCAATCAACTTATCATGTCATAAGCAATCAATCAATCAATCAACCAGTTAACCTCCAGCTCATTTGGCCATAATAATTTGTTTGCGCCACAGTATGTAGTTGGCGCAACCCTCGTGCATTGTAAATAAATCTCGTCTAAACCAATCATATCAAATTGATCAGCTCACAGACGGCGCTTCAAATCATTGTCAAAGTCAAATCCCAAAACCCGTCGGCATCGCCACAGTTGCTACAAATTGTTGCGCAGTTTCTGTGGCAACCTGTGTGCGTGTCATGTGCTTTAGAGCCCTTTTAGCTGACTTTGTTACATGCGGGATAATACGATATGTTGGTATATGCATACATATATGACGATGCGATTTATGACAGTTGCCATAAATTTGCAATATCCAGCGGCTTTTGTGCTTGGTTTGCGTTTGGTTTACGGCTCTCTGTCTGGCTGGTCGCCTGCCTGCAGCTGGCTTTATAAACAATTTTCGGGCTTTTATCGCAGTTTCAGTTTTTTTTTTTTTGTCTCTCTGATAACAACAGCGCACTATTTCCGGCCAAGCTGAGGACAGTCATAAATCGCCAGCTGCGTGGCTCTCGAATATATATTGAACTGAATGACTAAAATTAATTTTATCTAATCGATAAGCAGGGGGCTTGTGTACTTCAGACCCTGCCATACACTAATTTCATGCAGCACTCTCAATATATAGTAATATCACTTTTTCCTTTTCTTTTTTTTTTATCATAAATTAAAAATATTAATATATATATATATATATATACATCTTTCGAAACAGGAGCAGACATAATAAAAAAAAAAACTGTTGCTCCCAGCGGCTAACACAATTACGGTAAATTATGTTCATTAGTCTAATGAAGTGTTTGTCACACAAAAGCAGCGCCCAGAACCACAATGACCACGCCCACCATACCGTTGACGCCCACAGCCGCTTGATGTGGTCTGTGAAATGTGTGCGAGTAGCAGCTGGAAGACTGTTATCAAGTCGAGCGCCAATACCCTGCACTAAGCACAGACATTTCAAGTCTAGAACTTTCGAGAACAATATCCTTCAAATTGCATTTAATTATTACTTATTTCATTTCATGTGAAGTTAATTGGATATTAGAAAACAAAATATGAATTTAATTTAATTAATTAGAAATCAAAATATGATTATTAGAATTAATTATAAATGTGCAAATTATTTTGTGCTTAATTAAATAATAAAGTTTTGTCAATTAAAAAAAAAAAAAAAAAATAAATTAAGAAAAAAAAATCAAATAAAATTGTTATTATAATAAATAAATATTTTTTCGTAGTATTAAAACGTGGCTAAAAAACATATGAATTAAAGTCTAAGAGCATACGAATGTAGCAAACGTGATTCAGAAACTAAGCTAACCTGCTGCTTAGGGCTTCGCTACCAACTCCTAACGAAATCAATTTAATTTATTCACAGCTCAGTTTCAGATGTCAAAAAAAAAAAAAAAAAAATACAAAAATTTAATATTCTTATTTTGCTTTGATGCTGCCGAAATGACGTCAGGCAAATGTAAATGAAAATTAAATTTTAATCATTACCTTTACGCATTAAAGCAAAAATTATTAATGAGTAAAATTATTAATAATATATATATATATATATATATATATATATATATATATATATATATATATATATATATATATATATATATATATATATATATATATATAAATATATATATCATTTTTCTCATTAATAATGTTTTGCTTTAAAGCATAAAGGTAAAGATTAAAATATAATTTTCATTTACATTTGTCTGACGTCATTTCGACAGAGTATTTTTTTTTGTAAGAATATTTTTTTGTTTTATTACTTTTTTTTTTTAATAATTTTTAAATACATTTTATTCATATAATTAATAATTAATATTATTTTTAAAATTTTGTTATTTATTTATTTTTAATAAATTTTATTTATATAATATAGAAAAAACAAATTATGATTTTTTAGAGCTCTTGTAATTATAGAATATATAAATATATTATATATAAATTATATATATATATATTATATATAAAAAATGTAATTTATTATTACTTAAGTTCTGAACTTTAATTGATAAATTTATATATTAACAAAAGGTATTTTTATTACACTATTTATTATTATTATTTTATGAGCTTTACTACTTCCATCAGCTTGTTAATAGTGCTTCAAAATTTCATTATACTTTGCCAAACAAAAAAAAAAATCTTTTACAAAATTCTTAATTTACTGTTAAAAGTTTACACAATTTCATTTCAATTTCTATTATTATAGCAAATTTATGGCACATAGTCGCTGAAAACTCGCCAACCGAAGTTTCCAGTTTGTTTGCTCGAACGCATTGTCATAATTTGATTAACGCTGAACGTGTGCTGCGGTCCGAGCTCCAGGCTAAAAGCGAACAGCTGTAACAGCAGCAAACTAAGCCACAACCTCAGCAGCAGCTCGACTTTTATTTTCACTTTTCACACACACACAGCCAATTTGCTATACTCGCTGCTCGTTTTGTAGGTGCGAAGCTGTGAAATGCGCAACACAATTTAATCCTTCACATGCGCACAGCTTAGGGCTAGGCACACACGTTAAGTATACGCCCGAGTAGCTTGCCAAGCAAACGTGATGAATGCTACTTAAAGGCACACACATCAGCATCAGCCTGGCTGACACAGTCTAGCGCCAATCAGCCATCAGCAATTTGTAATACCGCTATAATGATATACTCATTGCTATATAGCTAGCATACCCAACATGCAGCATCAACAACATCATTATCAGACTTGGACTATATCTCCTCACTCTCCACTCCCCATTCTTTCTCATTTCTCTGTTATTTCCCCCAAGTATTTGTGCTGTTTAGCTTGCTGACTGTTGTTGCCTGTTGTTCATTTTGCTGCCGCTGCCAGTTGATTATTACTGCCATTGGCATTGACTTTGTCCCTATGCCATTATGTTTTCCCTTTAACAGCAAATAACATCGACAACAACAACAAGAAAAACATCTGTCAGTCAGTCCATAAAGTCCGCAATTAACAGCCTCTGCATATTTATGGCTAGTCAATCTTAAAGGCATTTCGCTGGAAGTACCTAAAAACATGCCTGTAGCTATTTATATTTGTATAATTGATAAATTCCATAGAAATTCGCATTAATTTCTCTAGAAGTTAATGCGATTTCGAGCAGTCAATTTGCAATTAATTTCATTTTAATTTCAAATTTTTTTAAAGAGTTTGACATAAAATTTAATGATGAAATTTTAAAAGACAAATCCGCTTAATGATGATGAAATTAGAAGTTTAAAGCTGATAGACAGCTAAGCTAAGCTTACAGTAGCTTAAAGCTAAGTTGTTTCTTTTTGGCAAGCCGAATACTTTATGCTCTAATTGGTAGATAAATAAAAAAATAAATAATAAAATTATATTCAACATGTTCTACTTTTGTATATTATCTTTTATTATGTTATTTCTATCTAAGTTCTTACATTTAAATAGATTAGACTTTGTTTTGTTTTTAAAATAAATTAAAATTTGATTTCTAAATTATCAAAATATTTAACAATAAATTTTGAAAATATTTTGATATTGTTGACCGAAATGGATCAATTTATTTTAATTTAATTTAATTTAATTTAAAATTTAAAAAGAAGATTAGATTCCTTATTTATAAAAATATTAAAATTTTTTTTTGACAATATTTTATTACAAAATTGTTGGCAAAAATGGATCAATTTAATACAAAATGGCAGAGTTCTAAAGTTCTCTCTATCTCTCTCTTCATTTCTATCTCTCTCCATCTCCCTCTCTCTCACTCTCTTTGTTTTTCCCTCTCTCTCTCTCTCTATCTTCATTTCTATCTCTCTCTTTCTCAATCTCTTTGTTTTTCTCTCATTCTATATTTTTCTCTTATCTTATATCTTTTTCTTTTTGTCCTGTATAACTACGCTCTATAAGGAGATACTTCTCTTGCTAGACTTCTTCAAAATAGATTTACTTTCCCTTTATGCTCTCCAATACATTTTCTATTTTATAATTTATATTTTTATTATTTTGCAATTTTCAATTAAAAATTACGCAAATACAAGAGTATTTGATTATTTACCATATACTTAACAAAATTTATTCAACAAATTCCATAATAACATTCTAATACTCAAATATCACACCTAAGAGTATTTACCACATAATAGTCTACATGATTTAGTAAACAGCAATCAACACGTCGACACACTTAATATCATGTATCGTTTATTATATATTATTAATGAAGTTTCTTTCTCTCTCCACGCTTTTATTGGTATTCATGATGTGGGGAAGCACGAGCATAATCTAAATTAGTTTCGCAAATAATCAAAGTAGATTCGCTCAGCCCACACACACACACACAGAGGGAGAGTGAGAGAGAGAGAGAGAGAGAGAAGACTGAGTTTTAGCCCCAATAGAAAAGTTTTGCTCAAAGTTTTTTCGTAAGCTGTGCAATTTTTTTTTTTTTTTTTTTTTGCTTTCTCTGCAGTTTTTCAGATCATTTTATTTCCTAGAAAATTTACAAAAAAATAAAAGTTTTTTTCTTTCGCTTTTACATATTGATTTCCTGCTGTCACAAACAACTTTGGACTTTGGTCAGAGAGACTCAAAGGCTAAAAGGCTAAACAGAATGAATTCCAAGAATCCAACAGCAATGGAAATATGAGTGCCTATTAAAAACCAGCTACCATATGCCAATATACCACAGGGCATTCATTCAACAATGGAGCTCGATGCAGAAGCAAGCAAAACGAAAATAAAACAACAACGAAAATAACAACAACAACAACAACAACAACAACAACAGTTGTCAAAAACAAGATAAACAGCAGTTTATTAATAAGGCCGACAAAGTTATATGCGTAGCATGGAAAATAAACAGAGAAGGGAAAACAAAGAGACAGAAAGGGAGGAAGAGCGAGTGAGATTGAGAACGATAGCAGGCTGAACAAAGATTGAATACTCTTCTATAAATAAATGAGATATTTTGGGTATATTATGAAGTTGGATACATAGTAGAAAAACTGAAGATACAGAGAAGAAGAAGAGTTGTGAAATTAGAGGTGAATGGATAATATGGATAGGTGAAGAAATTAAAAGAGCAAAACTGTAGATGAACAAAAGAGAAAATAAAAGATAATGTAATTAAAGGAAGCAAAAAGATATATTCTAAAACCATCTGAAATAAATGAATTATAGATATATTCTAAAAAGCTCTCAAATGAAAGAGATGAAAAAAGGAATCAAGAAAACAAATAATTAAAAGAGATGAAAAGAGATTAAGCAAGATTAAACAAGATGAAAGAAAAGAAAAATTTAAAGGGGAAATAAACAGATGATATAGAGACGGAAAATTAAAGATTACAAGGAGACAGATGAAAAAGGAAGAGAATAGATAAAAAAAAAGATTGTGAAAAATGAAAAAATAGATGAAATGATATTTTAAAAGTAGAAAACAGAAAAAAGAGATGGAATGATATTAAAAGTGGGAGAGAAGATAATGAAAAAAAGAACATAAGGAAAGATAAAATAGAGATAATTAAATGAAAGAAAATATGAAAGAAGGCAAATAGAGAAAAAAAAATATGAAAATATGTAATAATGTAATGAAAAGAGAATAAAATGATAAAAAATAATCGATATATAAGATGACAGATCAGTAGATATGAGATCAGATGGGAAGCAATGATAGGGGTAAGATTTGAGATGAGAGTAGATCAGCATAACGAAAATAAATGAAGAGAAGATTCCAAAGCACATAATTATAAAATGAAATATATATTAAAAAAAAAAAAATTAAAAAAAATATAATATTTGTTTAAGAATTTTTTTTTTATGAGTGTCTAAGCTTCAGGATTAAATTCTTAGAGTTACACAGCTAATATTTTTGACATTAAATTATGCTATAAATACACGGACTATAAACAAAGAAATGCAGTGCGCTTAACGAATTATTATTAATAATTACAGAAGATGCGTAAATATTGATTTAGCTGACGTTTGTCAAAATGATTTCCAAGAAATTTTAAAAATATTTAATAAACTTTGTTGTTTGGTTATTGAATATATACACCTTCAAGACATACATTTGAATGTCGCTGCAACAAGTCTTTAAGTCCATAATATTATATGGACATCATAAAGCACAGCTACAGTTACAATACCCGTAATGTTATATACATTTTTTTAGGGCATACAAAATATGATCATTAAAGCGCAATATGCCCAGGACACTTGTTGTTTGCACACGCGGCACTCGCCGTGCATAAAGCAACAAGGCAAATAATAAGTGGGCTATTAATACACATACAAATACAGAGAGACCTTTAGGCTCTCTCTCTCTCTCTCTCTCTTTCTTTCTCTTTCTGTGTGTGTAAAGGACAAAGTTGCAGCTGGAGCTGGTGACCCGCCCTGCCAATAACTCAGCATGTTCACAAATATTGAAAAGCTGTCTTTGCGTTTACTTTTGCCTTTGGCGCTGGCTGCCAGCCTCCATCACCCCCGCTCCCGTCACTCCTGCTCCATTTGACTGGTTTATTGGCGCCACGCCCCGGGCCATGAATGTCCTTTGCTTGTGGCATGCGGCTTATGCATTAAAAATGCATTAATCCTGGACATGTGATAAATATTCATGGTCTCGCCGTAGACGTGATTATTATGCATGCAAGTTTCTTTCTCATCATGCTTCCTCTCTGCTGCACTGCCATTTCAATTTAAGTTTAGCGTGTGCAACGCAATATGTTGCCGGCCAACTGAGAGTGGCTGCTGGCTCATTCAGTTTCTGTTTGTTTCCATTTCCAGCTGAACGAAAGGTCGGGGTCGAGTGTTTCAAGGACATGACAGCCGTGTTTGAGTGGCTTGGCCAAGGTAAATAGAGTTGGCCCACTGAGCACTCGGTTGGGTTAAACAACCTAAGGCCAGGTTACATTTTATACAGAAATCTCAGCACACACTCATGCAATGGGGCTTAAATTTTGATTGAAGTCGTCGGTGTTTCCGCTTCAATATGTCTGAGGCCCTCAATATTGCGTGGAATTATAAAAAAAAATATATATGAGCATAAACTCATGTTGCCACGCCCACACCTCTCTAACTCTGCCCACATGATCAAATTAAATGTAAATGTATGAAACACAAAATTCTTGTTCGCCTCTTGTGTTTGCTGTGGGATTTATGCATTTGCTTTTGGGTTTGTCGCCCACGCTGCGTAGGCGTGTTACATGAACACCGGAATCTGTAATCAACTGATAAATATTCAATTAATTTTTCTTTTTTTTGCTGTTTTGTTTTAGGGCTGCACAAACGTTGCCAAAGGTGCAATTTGTATTGATTAGAGAGAGAGAGGGAGAGAGAGAGCGAAACAAAAGCAATTTCAAAGTAATTGAAATTAAATATTCATACATTCTATGCGAAAATCTATTGCAAATGTTTAGCTATGCAGACAGATTAATTGATGTGGGCAAATGCATTTGTTTTGCTTGGCGCAAATATGTTTTTTAATTAAATTTGTATATTATAGAAAATATTTGTGATTCATTTTATATGTCTATATGAATTCCGGTTAATTTGTTTTGTATTAATTTTGACCCATTTCAATTTTAGCATGTAAACAAAACAAACTCAAATTGAATTTGGACATTTTGATTTAAATTTTTATTTAATTATTGTATTATATATTTTTGTCAAATTTAATATAGTCGTATATTGGCGTGCTTAGTTCAATTTTACTTGTTATATTATTATATCAATATAGATTTGATATATTGATAAAATAAAATAAATAAATAATAGAAAACTAATATTAAATAAATATTTATATATGTTATTTAATAATAATATTTTTTGTTATAAACTTTATACAGAAATTAAAGTTCTGCAATTTGATCTTTAAAGTAGATTAACATTAATAATTCAAGTGTAAAAACAATTAAGTTTTAATTTTTATATTCTTCTTAAAAAATTCCAACTAGCAAACATTTAATAAAAAATATATATTTTTTTTAATAATATATATTTTAATATATTATAAAAATATATGTTTATATATGTTTACTAGAGATTTTCTTAAAAATGCTTTTAAATTTTATCTTGATACTAAAAAAGAACGTTCAATAAAATTTTTCAAATTTTTACATCTAAAGCTGAAAATATTTAAAATAAATTAGAATTTTTTTTTTTAATTGAAAATGACATAAATTTATTTTAAAAATCGTTTAAAAAGTTTTAGTCTTAAAATAAAAAAAATATTTTGGAATAATTTAGCTCACATTTTCTGTGGACCAAGCATAAAAATATCTTCAAATTTTATCAGGCTTTGAAGGGAAAGTGTAAATTGTAGAAGTTTTTATTGCTTGTTCATAATCAAAGTAATCATAATTTAATCAGGAGATATGGTCTCTATATAAAGTAGATTTATTACTTTTATTATAGTTTTATTGTGGCCAACATAGTTTTGCCAATTTTTAATATGTTTGGTAGTTCTAACAAATTAAATAAATATTAAAATAAAATAATTTTTAATAAATGTATTTTATTATATACTTATTGTATATGAATTTTTTCAATTACCCTTCAATCATGATCTTATTTTCAAACTTAAATTATCTCAAGTCAAAAAAATTCTAATTTATTCTCTGTCAAAAACAGATCTGTAAGGGATATATTTATGTGCCTATAAAAAAATCGCATTTTAAACTTTGAAAACTTTTTACTTTTTCCATTGAATTGAAAACTCAATTTGGGGTCTACAAATACTTGAATAAAACCTGTCCAAAGTTTATTCTTTAGCACTTACCCGTTATTTGCGTTTATTTACAATGTGTCAAACACACACACACACACACTCCAATACACACACACACACACACACACGGAGGGAGCGATACAGTCGGATACAAAGCTTAGCAATGTGTACGAAAATAATTTATGGCTTTTGAATAGCTGCACGCAAATTTTTTTCGCAACAATATGTTAGCTTATCCCTGCGCTCGACGTGTCGTATGCGCAATATGCTCTAGCGCCGCTCGCTTGAACGCGGCATGCCGTTGGAAACGTTTGAGTTGAGTTCAAAAAGCAATTTCCTTATTTATGTGTGCTCGTTAATAATTAATTCTATTAGTCCAGCGCACTTTGATAAACGTTTTCGACAATTTAACAGCGTGCATATAAATAAATACAATGTTTATATACACACATATATATGTATATCTATTAGCTTTGGCTGCTGCGACTTCAGAGCAGCAATACAACTTGGCCAACGCGTCGCTAAAACTCGACTGTGTTGTTGTTCACCAAAAATCTACAAACAGATGCCTTTGCCGTATTCCCTTACAAATACACAGACACGCACACACACACACACACACACACACACACACACATACATTCATTTAAACAGAAAGTTGTGCTTCGCTAAATGCGCGCTATCTTTCAATATGCTAGAGATAAAGTTAGAAATTATCAAGCTTCAATTATTGAAAAATCAAATTTTCTCTATATATTTTTTTTATTAGATTTTCAAGTTGTAAATTTATAAATATCCTTGAAACTCTTCTTAAACCGGCTTTTTAATTCGAACAAATATATATGCAACGTTTCTTGCGCGCATTAAAAAGCTTTCTTTACGCTAAGCTTTCGTTGAGAGCAACAGCTGTCAGGCAAAAAAGCTCATTCATGGTCAAGGCAATTGTTGCTCAATGTCAGCGGCTGCTAGCAAAAGCACAGCAAAAGTTTAGTAAAGTACAGTTATTCTTGGCGTTGCCACATGGGCATAAAAAGTAAATGGAATTAACGAGTAAATATATAAAATAAAATATAAAATAAAAATAATAATAAAAATAAAGGAGTTTTATATTATAGTAAATATATGAAGTAAAATATAAAATAAAAATCATAATAAAAATGTATAAATAAATTCAATAAAATATTATGATTTTGAAATTAGAAATTAAATAATATAATTGAATTTAATAGAATATACTTAAATACAAAATAGATAATATTTAAAATAATAAATCAAATATTTGTTTGTATTTCCTTGTAAATACATTTCAATACAAATGTTTATGAAATATTAAAAATGTATGAAAAAAAATTCAATTAAATATTAGGATTTTTAGAAATTTATATAACAATTATAACAAATATTTAAAATATTAAATAAAATATTAGTTTGTATTTTTTTGTAAACAAATTTAAATCAAAATGTTTATAAAATAAAACAGAAATTTGCAGTTCATGCTTGATTGATAAGAAATAAATGTTTTTTTAAATATTAATTTGTGTTTACCATAAAATTTTGTTTTGTATGTTTTATTTTGTGTTCTCTTTTTAACAATGGCAATGAACTTGATTTGTGTTTGCTGCGTTCATCAATCAGAATATCTGTCGTACAATTGAACTTAAATTCGATTATACGCTGGCAATTGATAAGAGTATGACAAAGCTATGCTACGACTAAGTATACCCTGTACGGTTAAGAGATAGAGAAGAGAACTTTTTAATAAGCACAGAGTATTTCACAGTCAATTACTCTCATTGAGAATAACTTAATGGCACGCGTGTTCCCGAAACCTTAAAACATTTTCTACCCATACTCATTTTTTTTTTCGATTCGTAATATATACTAAAATAGTTTGCTACTGATAGAAAAAAAAATGTCAAAACGCTTAATTAGCATTAAGTTGGCTTTATATTATCTCAAGTTCAAACACGAAACATGATATGGATTGCGGTTGGCAAACATACAACGCTCGTGTCGACCTCCAAAGCCAGAGTCAAGCCTCGTAACCCACTTTAAAGAGATGCAAACGCAATACTAAATATTACGCATTGACTTTTGCGGTTATGTGGTTTTATGACTAAGCCAAAGCATACGATTGATCTTAACATTGACTTAGTTTTTGGAAGAATACAAATCGCATAATATTGACAAAGTTCTCACACTATCAGCTATGGGTTTTACGTGAGTAATTTTTAGTGGTATATTTTTTCACGAAAATATTTATATATAATTTTTTTTTTTTCATAATTTTTTTAATCACAAATATTTGTGCTAGTTTTTGTTATTGTTTATTTTTTTGCTAAATTGCGTTGTAAATATTAATTTTTTTGCTGAATGTGCAATAACACAAACAAATAAATGCTCAACAATACTTTCAGAAAAAATGTCTCATTAATTTTTATATAATAATTAAAATTATTTAATTTTATTTAATAGTTAAAGATTCTTTATAGAGCAATAAATTTATAAAAATTGTCATATAGATATCATAGAGTGCTACATACACCTTTTTTTTTATTTCTTTTTAATAAAATTCTAATATTATATAAAATCCGGGATCGAGACTCAAGCTAGTTTGGAGCAGAACATAAGTTCTGGCACTGCCATCATTGTTGTTGATAATGATTTCATTTTGATAACTCAATTTAGTGAGTTTTTTTGGTTTTTTCTTTCTATAATATATATATATATATATAAGACATGACTCGTCAAATTTAAAATATTCCCAAATAATCAGCCTTGAGCTTAAAAAAATTACTGATTTCAATGGACGTCACAATTTGAGTGCTTGAGAATGATATAGTCACCTTTTGAGTGATACGATCATAACTGAAAACAAATAATAATAATATAGCGGCTAGATGTGCAAAAACAATACATAAATTGTTAATACTAGAAGATCTAAACCGATGGCAAATTCTATATTACTCGATATACAAAAGCTGGCAACGAGAGCGTTTCTATTACATATATGATACAGTTTTCATGATTGAGCACGCATCTAGTGGGCGTATCTAAAGTTGTCACACGACAGTAGCAAATGGCAAATGTTCTCAGATTTTAAATCTCTCCTACATTAGCGGCGAGGTGGTGAGCGTTCATATGCAGAGTACGAGCGACCGCAAGAGATTTAATACACAAGCACGAATATGAAATATAAAAAAATATTATAATTATAATAAAAAGAATAAGAAAATAATAAAATGATTCATAGTTTTCCCAGGTAATAAATTAAATTAATTAAAATTAATATTTATTTAATTAATAAATATATATGTATATTTATAATAAATTTAATATACTCTAATTCGTAAATTTGATAAATCTATATAATCTATTAATGTATATAAATCTGAATATGTTTATATATATATATACACAAATTAATAGAAATATTGTAAACACAAACAATAAGTATATGTATTAATATATATATATATATGAGGGTACATACATATATTTGTCTGAGTCAATGAAATAGGTATTAGGAAAAGTGCCAAGTAAAACATTTTAATACGATTTTAATAGTTCGCAATTAATTAAGTGTGCAACACAATATGTATATATATTTGATGATTACAAAACTTATTTGATTAGCATTGATTTTTATTTCATATATAACTTAGTTTATAATTATTTAGGTTTCAGTTATTAGGAAGCTCGAAAAAGTGAACTGAATTGAAGACTTTGTACTTATATATTTTTTTTATAAATCAATTTTGTTTCTTTTATTCTTTGTGTTCCATAATCTTCTTAATTAAAGAATTTTATATAAAAAATGATAATGTTAGGAATTTTTAATTATATAATTATGTTATATTCTTTTAAATATATATTATATTTTTTTTATATATTATATTATATTTTTAATTATATAATTATATTTTAAGTTAATTTTTTAATTACGTTGTACGCTTAGCTTGCAAAAGCTCTCTCTAAAAAAAAAATAAATAAAAAAAATAGTTAGTTAACAAATCTTATGTCTTGAGCTCTTCATTATCATTTGAATATTTATTTTAAATAAATATTACAATAAATCCAAGACGTATTTTATTTCAGTTTTAGTTCTACTATTTACTTGAGATTCTAAATATCTTGCACAATTGAAAATCATATTTATTATCTCTAAAATATTTTTTCTTGAAAGTTCTTATCTTCAAAACATTTACTCAATTTTAGTTCACTCTCCCTTTTTTTTAAAGAGTGTATTAAATGTTGCTCTCTCAGAAATACTTTCACGCACATCGTTTAGTGAGCTGATAATTACACAAGTTTTTTTTTGTTAAATTTGATAGTCCAAATATATATATATATATATATATATATATATATTCGCTCTAGCTATGAGTATGTAACAATTTGTCTAGGCAAGCTAGTTCGTTGGCTGTGAATGTGGTCGGCCGCTGGAAACCTTATCAGCGCTCGCGGCGAGCTCGAGCTTCAGTGCGAGATTCACGTGTTGTCAGTTATAAAGCGATTATGGCTGATGCCACGATCGACACTCGATTGCCAGTAGCCACACGAGGCACAACCAAATAACGGACCGGTCCAGCAGCCAAACCCAAAAGAAACCAAAGATCAGACAGTGAGGAGAGAGAGAGAGAGAGAGAGACTAGTTGACGCTCCAATTGGCACGCTGTTGCGATAAGAGCGTAATATAATAAAAAGCAAAACTATAGAAAGACACGTATTATAAGCAGAAAAAAAAGTGAAAGTTAAGACAGCCTAGTCTAGTTATACTTGTAAAAGCCAATTACCGGAACCAAATGGCATTCGCACTGACAAATTTGCTGCAAACGCTACGCATCGGTTCGTTGGGCATCAGCAAATCGGATGCCAGCGATGCGATTCTAGTGGAGAAGGCCAAGGCGAAGATTGACTTGCAGTTAGCTGTGCCAGAGATAACGCTGGAGGAGGTGGCCCATCATGATAGCTTTGACGATTGCTGGATTGTCATTTACGATCGGGTCTACGATGTGACACAATTTCTGCGCGAACATCCTGGCGGCGATGATGTCATCATGGATCATGCTGGTAGAGATGCGACCATTGCCTTCCATGGCACTGGCCATTCACGGCATGCTGTGGAGCAAATGCGTCAGTTCCTAATCGGTGAACTGCCATCGGATCAATGCATCTTCCGCACGGGTCAGAACAAGGTTCTGTCCTCGGGCATACCGGAGTGACAGGGACATTCCAGCATCAGTGCTCACCGTCCGAGAATTTCTTTATATACATATACATATTTATTTCGCATCTAGAGTATTTTCATCTTATTAGTTTCTAATCAATTTATAGACTTGATTAATAGCAAGTTCAATATATTATTACCTTGCTATGCCAACTATTTCGTTCTTAAGTGTGTTTGTCTAACAATATTGAATGTTATTAAATGTTTACTATTTTTTAATGAAAAAAAAATTTAATGATGTTGCAATTTTTGACTTGGCGTGTGCGAGTCGGCATGTTGGGAACTGATTGAACGGATCACTTTTGTTTTGATTGAACTATTAGTTAGAGAAAAAAAAAATGTTTGTTTAGAAATTGCTATTAGCTATAGCAGAATTCGGCTATAACGACGCTCAAGGAATCGTCGTTATACCCGGTAGACGCCGTATGAACGCTATAAGGGGAGTCGTTCTAACTGGATTTTACTGTATTTGGAATTAGCTAAAGACTTTTAGAAATAGCAAACTTATTTGTTATAAATTTAGTCGTATTCAACAACAGTTAGAAAACACTTCAGAAATCCACTAAGTAATACTATCTATACAGATAAGTTTCGTTATATATTTAAGAGTACAGAATCTAAAATATACAAAAGCTAAGTATGCATAAATGGGAGCTTCACACACTTATGTGATGCCTCCTTCTATCTATTTTTTACTTTTGCACTAAATCAGTATACACTGAAGATCCAGTTTCAATTCAGATTATAAAAATATGAATTTCAAGCCCTCTATACAACATAAGTGTATGATTTAAGTATCGTAAAATAAAAAAAATCCATGATTAACTCTCCTTTTGTCAACAACATCTCCAAATGCATTGCCATGTTAGGCTCTTTCAGTACTCGGGAGCTTTTTAGCAGTAGTTTTGCTCATATCTAAGAGCTATGTACTTACTGAAAATCTAGCTTATATCAATTCTTTGTTCTTTTGCTACTCTAAAAGTAAATTAGGCAAAGACAAATATGAAAATTTTCACTATTTCATAAGCTGCTTAAAAATATGATAATTGTATAAATTTCTAAATTAAATAATTAAATAAAAATAAATAAAATAATAAAAAAATAATTAATAACTAAGTTAATAGTATTGGAAACATATATCATCATAGCACTTGATATCTTGGTGTTGCGGTAGCTTGATTTGTGATATGACTCTGAAGATATCAGCAAATAATATAAATCATTAAGAAATAATATAAATTCTAAGTATTATACCCATAATATAAAAGTTTGAAATTATATACAAATATTAATAAAATATTATTGTAAACTTATCTTAACAAAATTTGAAATTTGATACAAAAATTTCATCATACCAAATGTGTATGAAAAAACTATTTGTTATTTTTCTATAATATTGTTTATTGCTCATACTGATTATTTTTTGTCTTACAATCTATACAGACATCATATATATATATATATATATATATATATATATATATAAATGCATAAAGGAAATGCTTATAAAAGAACTAAATATCACTTAACAGATTCTCAACCTCTTGCTTGACTAGTACACAAATATTTGGCTCTTCAATTGACTTAAATATAGACGTATTGCTTCTCTTTCTAGCTTCCATTCTGTCTTGCTCTTTCTCTCTTTAGCTACTGCTACTTGTGGGCGGCTCATTGTGTGGCCCTTGCAGCAGCGCTTGTAATTTGGCCGCTGCCGGAAAGGCACCCAAGTCCAAGGGAGCAGCGCCCGTAGTGCTCTGTATGTATGCGAGGAGCCTGAGAATTAAAGATATTGATTAAATATGTATTTATGGATCTGCATGGGGTTTACTTACCTGCGCAGCTCTTCCAACGCATTCTGCTGCATCAATATATAGTTCTTGGCCAGCAGCAAGGTCGCAATTTTCGATAGCTTGCGCACAGAGGGCGAGTGTGCATAGGGAATGACGCTATAAAGAGTTGAAATTAAATTTTAATTTAATTAAATTAAAAAAGTTAAAAAAATATATAAAAATTTGTTTTATTTTTCTAGTATGTATTCAGCTGTGATTGATCTTCAATCAAAAAATGTAAAGAATGGAAATTAATTGATTGACTATCAATCATCATTCAACCATCAAATCTAAGAAATTCAACTCTCTTGCTTTTCGTATTGGTCCTCTATATAGATCTTTAATAGAACACTTTCATGAATCATACATAGCTTGATCAAGCTTTGATGAAAGTTCAGGCTTCATCTTATGATTAATAATTAGTCGTATGATTAATAATTAGTTCAGCTTCAACCTGTGCATTGATCACATACACAGATTGATTGAGCTATCAATTTATAGACTACAGCATATTCTTAATATATAATATAAATCTAACTGTTAACTGACTAGAGCATATCGTCAATATATAATATAAATTTAGCTATTCCTGTCATTATAGCTCTTCGGGCTCAACATATGCATGGGTCTTCAATCAAACAGTGATTGAAAGTGATTGATGAAAGCTCCAACTTTTCCCTTGTTTTAGCTTATCCATTTACTCTACTTCCTACTTTTAAAAATGAAATTACTCAACCCAGTTCTATGCTTCTGCGGTTTCGTCGCATTAACTGATTGATTGATTGATCAACATACGATTGTATCTATATCAATTCGTAGTTTTCTTTGCAGCATCTTAACTAGCAACAGTTAACATTGCATATGGTCAGCTCTTTAAGTTCAGCTCATCATATGCTCATCAATTTAACAATCGTCTATTCGATTGATTAAAGATCAATACAACTTCAACATTCAATACATCTGAACATCAGTTTCGTATGCATTTCTCTATATATTCCTTACCTGCGCAGCTCATCTAACGCATCATTTAAATCATGCATTCGCCGGCGTTCCCTTGCATTGATATTCAGTCGCACCGTCTTGCCCTGACGATTCTTTTGCTTGCCCCCGTTGGGTCCACTGCCGCCTGGACCGCCGCCCATGGCTCCGCCAATGCTTGACAGTGCCGCTGTTGTGGTGCCGCCACTAATCGCCGCAATTGCTGCTGCCGTGGGACTCAAGGGCTTGTCCTGTGCACTTGGTCCGGGTTTGTTTTCATCCGTGGGCGTCAGGCTCTGCTGCGACATGCCCAGACCCTGGGCATAGAATCCGCCCAGCCCCACGGAGCCGAGGGGCGTGCGACGTCCGGGCACGCTCTGCGGCGGACTGGCCGTTGGTGCAGGATGTCCATGGGCACCCAGCATATTGGCAGTGGGCGGTATGGGCAAATGCCCGTGACCAGGCAGACCAGGAAATCCAAATGACAAATTCGAGGGATCCATTTATAGCGTATGCCCTGTAAATGGCACGAAGTGCGAAAAACAACGTTAGGGTTGACAAGGCAGAAGATGTGTAATAATAGGGTAGTCATATGTGCCGTATATTGTGAATAGAACAAGTGTACAGGGCTGACAGGTCTATCAATGTTGTGGCGCCACCTAGCGTACAAGCAGTTGCTTGATACAAGCTCTCCACAGAGGGCGCTTTGTGTTTGAATTTGTAGATTAAGCGGGTATATTTCTGAACAGGATGTTAAACGGTAATTTTTTTATATGATATTAATTTTGATTACAATTATTTTACTTTAAAATTAAATAGGTAGGCTTTTTTATTAAAAGCCATTACTAAATTGCCTAAAAATATATATTTGTTTTTAAACATGAATTTTTCATTTTTTTTTTATATATTTATTTTAAAGTTAAGTTGCATTTATGTATTATTATTGTTGTTATTATTATTATTATTAATTTTGTTATTATAATTATTATATATTATATTATATTACTATTAATTATTATTATTATTTTTATCATTATTTTGCATAGTCTATATAGTTAAATTTTTAGCATATATAAAAATATATATTTTATATAATTTTTTTTTCTATTATAAATACATTTTTTTTATGAACTTCATTTTATGTTTTATTGCCGTTTTATACATCTTTGTTGAAAAATTTAATTTTTGAAATTATTTTAAATTTTAATTTTATAAACAATTGTTTTTAACATTTTTAATTTTTAATATTTTGTCATTTGCAAGTTTTTAAATATATATTTATTTTTAATAAACTTTATTGATACAAGTACGTTTCTTTTTATTATCAATATGCATATTTATCAATATTCATAGCAGGTTCAAACTTTCACAAAGCGCTGCATAGATGGCGCTTTATTTAGTATATGCCACATATAAAAACAAAATTTTCACAAATTGAATTTAATTAAAAAAAAAAAAATTAGTTTTATTAAATATTCAAAAGATATTAAATATTGTAAATTTTTCTTTATTTGATTATTAATTATTATACATAATAAATTATTACTTTTATTCACTTGTACGCGCGCTCGCATGCAACGACCGTAAAAACACGCCGCACTTTAAGGATTATTTATTTAAATTAACCACAAAACACCACAGAGGCAACCGCAGTGAGAGCGCTGATAGCAAAAGAAATCGAAATGTATATATATATATACATAAATGTATATATATTTGTGTATATATATATTTATATTAAAACGCACGCACCATAAAATTAAAATGCGGCTACTGCTGCTGCTGCTGCTGCTGTGGCAGGACTCGAATTCGTAGCTCGAGTGTGAGTCGCCAGGAGTTGCGGGTGCCGGCCAAAAACAGCGCAGCGTAGATGCCGTTGCCGACCGCGATTTTGTGGTAGTATATTCAACGTATAACGATTTTCCGATTTTTACTGCTGATGCTGATGCTGGCTTCGTTGGCTGAAGCCGCTGCTGCTCTGCTACGTCAGCGCTGCGAAACGATTATAATTTTTGCCTCGCCGGCGTCTGTGTTGCCTGGTGTTAATCTCGGCAGCGAAAGAATATTACAAGCACACACACACACACACATACACATATCTATATATATATATCTGTGTATATACACGCTCTTACACACATTCATAAATGTGTGCCGTTGACGTTGGTGGTTGACGTTTAGTGGTTGCCCTTAATGCAGCATTCAAACCAATACCAGCACAAAAAAAAAAAAAAAGCTGGTTGGGAATCTCGCACAAGGACTATGAATCACTGGCCATAGCACTTTTAATGCTCCAGCTACTACTACGAATATGACTACGAGCAGCAGCAACAAGAGCTGGACCAAAAAAAAAAAAAAAATAAATAAAAATCATTCATTCTCGCTTAGTTTTTGCAACCCTGCTCGTTTTTGTCTCTGATTTCAATTTCCATTGAAACTGAATCTAATCATTGCATGCTTGCCGTCTCTGTCGCCGCCTGCTGATCCTTTTGCCAACATACCCATCGACCCCGAGTCTGTCGACTCCTTCTCGTTGACAAAAGCCATTCGTTCGCTCTCCCCTCTCTCTCTCTCTCTGGGGGTTGGACGGCTCATGCATCATAATACCAACTCGAATACGAAGCAACTACTACAACTGCATATAGTTCTGATATATGGGCACAGATGGCAACGTGTGTGTGTGTGCGTTTGTGTGTGTGTGTGTGTGTGTGTGTGCTGCAAATTATGGTATCGCATTGTTCAAAGTGAAAACAATGCCAGCGTTTGGCACATGCCAAACATTTTCTGTTAATTTCACAGCCAGTGTTGGACAGCGTTAAGCGAGTAATCGATACCTTTTTCAATGGCCAACTACTCAGCTCAGCTTGGTTGCCAAGCGATAATCCTCATTCGACCGCACGAGCGATTGCACGTGGCCTCTGCCACACTCTGAAGTAGTTTGCTCTCAATATATATATATATATATATATATATATATATATATATATATTTTTTTTTTTTTTAATTTTTAATTATAATATATATATATTTTTTTTAATTTATATAATTTTCTTTCACTTTAGTCTTTTAAGATTGTATTTTTTTTTTATTGTATTAAATATTTTTATTAATTTTTATTTTTGGAGATTTTCTTATTTCTTGTTTTTTAATATTTTTTCCTTTAATTTCGTTGAAGCAGTTTTTTTTTTATATATTTTCATTGCATTAGATGATCAAGAAAAAATAATAATAACCAAAGTCAACTTCTCACTGAAATTCTTTCATACATTTTTTTATACCAAAGTCAATCAATTGAGAGGACAATAGAAAGCAAGCTGCAGTTCTGGCTTTGTTGGAGTTGCTCTGGAGTTGGAAGAGCAAATATTGTTTAGCTAGAGCATTGCTTTTGCTGTAGCCTTAAACTGAGTGCTTAAATTTGATCTGCAAGCTTAAGAATATTTTATAAAACTTGTATAATTTTAAATGGCGAATTTCATTAAATAAAATAGAATTTTTTGTCGATGAATTTCGGGGTACTGATAAGCTGCGAGTTCGAATCAAACAGAGCAACAACAACAGACCAAAATTATGTTTATAAATTTTAAAAATTTAAATCTAGTTATTATCGGTATTAAAAAGATATACTTGGAATAAAAAAGTAAAAAAAAAAATCTCTATTATTAAATCATGTGTAAATTAGCAAGAATTATTTATATATATTTTTACACTATGAATCCATTAAAAATATGAAAACAGGGTACATTTTTTTTTAAAATTATTTTCCTTCGGTTTATGGTTTTTTTTTTATTGTATTTAAAAAGTGTCTTAGTAGTTTTCTTGTCTTGTCTTTTTTATATATTGTATGTGTATGGCTTAAGATGAATCTCATGTGTATGGCTTAAGATGAGTCTCATGTTTAATGTTTTGTTTAATTGCAGTGTCATGTTTTTTTTTTTTATTTATTTATTTATTTATTAATTTATATATATATATATATATATATATATATATATATATATATATATATATATATATATTGTACTTTAATAACACTTTTTGCTGACAACAAAATGACAAAATTCTGTTTATTATTTGTTGAATGTCTTTATCTCGAATTAAATCTGCGTTACGTGCAAAAGGATAACATCCTATGAGTCCATCTTAGAATTTTGTACTACGTATATTATTATTTACTTATTCTGTAAAGATCGTCCACAAATAGAACATCATATACTAAATAAGCTGAAGAAAAAATTTTTATTAAATATAATGATTGATGATGAATTACAGAAGTTCGTACATTTTTTTATATTTATATATTATATATATATTATTATATTTATATATTATATATTTTTTATATATTTTTATATAAATGGTTCCTATGAGATTGTGTATGCCAACTCACTTTGGAGCCAGTCTTAAGTCTTTAGTACTTCTCTTAGTTAATGAGTGTAATATATTGTCTGACAAGTAACACTTGGAGAAAACGTTTCGTCATAATATTTTATGAAAGTCATTTCTGTGCTGTCTACAAATGTTTCAATATTTCGCCTAGTGTGGAAATTAGTTGAACTCTTTTACTGACTAAGAAATGTGAGAAGAGCTAATAGTGAAGAGCAATAGGTAACTGCAGTCTCATGTGCATATTAATATTTAAAGAAGAGAACAAGCTAGCCCTATGATTGAGCTGAGCATGAATTTTTATAGTTTCGAAAAAGATTTATTTCCCTTTGGCACACTGAAGTATTTTTTTTTTTTTTTTGCGGGCATCGTCAATTATTGTGTCAGATGTTATGGGCCAGGCAGCCGTATGGCATTATTTCTTTTCCATATCCCAAAAATTCTGTGCACCCTATGCGATTGTGGACAGCCCTCCATTTGTGTGTGTGTGCATTGTGCGAGTTGTCGGCTCGCGGGGCCTCTTTATATATCGAGTAATTGCAGAGGTTTTCTAACCCCTCTCTCTACCGCTCCCTCTCTCTCACACACACACACTCTCTCTCTCTCTCTCATACTCTCTTGGTTTGTTTCATTTTCGCTCTCTCATTTGGAATTGTTCGCGTACTAATTCAGTTTTTATTCTGCATTTACATTGCAATTTATTTTCCACCCTTGAATTAAATGTTTGATTTTCACATTTCATCAATATGCAGAGGAATATATATATATATATATATATATATATATATATGTATATATTGCTATATATTCATATATATATATATACTGTATATATATACATATATATAATGTAATTTTTGGACACAAAGCGGTCTGCACTGCCTTTCCATGAGGAATTTCATTATAATTTACATAATTTATGCACGACCGTGATTTGCATAATTAAAATTTGTACATTTGCGCCCAGTCATCATTAGCTGTCCTTCGTCCTGTACAATTATTGTTGGTCCATGGCATACATACATATAGATACCCAATTTTTATTTCGTATATAATTACAAATGGGGGAAAAGTCAGAGGATCCCAATTTAAAGTCGCAACCCAAATGATGGTGAATGGAGCCTTTCACTTGGGGTCCTATCAAACTGCACTCGATGGGGCCGTGCGAATCAATCATTAGCATTTTATTGCGGATGGCACATTCTTGAATGGTTGGCTACAAATTCGAGGCTTTTATGGCTTGCTAACCTTATTATCGATGGTTCGTGCGCGTATTTATGGCTCGCATAAGAGTCTCGCATCTAATGATTCCCTTGCGTATCATTTTCAAGGTACGAGCAATACGTTTGCCCATGATTAGCCTCGTATTTATTTATTTGTGCCCGAAGAAAATGTGTCAATTGTACGCTGGGGAAATACGTTGACTCTTCAGCTAAATAAAAAAAAAATAAAAATAAAAAAAAAATAAATAAAATAAAACAGAAAGAAAGAAGTAGAAAAATACAACTAAGTATTTATATTTATAGCACATTGCCTGATGGCTGATGGCTTTGTTGCTCTCGATATCTGTTTTGGCCATTAGCAGAAAGTTTTCGTCGCAAAACTTTGCACATTTCGCACTGCACGAGATTCGTGGGCGAACAGCTTTAATTGGATTATCAAAGCAGAGTACTTGGCCCTGTACAGTAAAACTTCGCTATGCAATACAACTTTTGCAATTGTTTTCGATTTAAAGTTTCTTAGCGAAACTTTTGCAACAAAATTAAAACTTAGCTTCCACACTTTCCATAAGGCAAAACAAGTCAAAGCTGTTCTATATTGAAAAACTATCAACAATTTTTAATAAATTATATAATTGGTTATTAGAGTAACGAACTAACAAAATGATAATTATGCAAGATTTATGAATTAAACGACTTCTTTGAAGATAGCTTAAAAATGTTGCCATCTCTCTCTAAATTTATTTGACATGCATGTTATCTCTTAATTTAGCTTTATTTCTTATAAGTTTTAGCTCTCATGAAAGCAAGTCTCCTTCTTTGTAAAATCTCATGAGCTAATAGAATAAGTTGATTGGGCATTGTGCATAGAATTTAGAAGGATATCTCTGTTAACTTATTTAACATGCATGTTAACTCTAATGTTATTTTTCATTACGACACACTTTAATTCGAGTGAAAGTAATTTTGGTACACTTGCTCACGCATTATTAATGCAAATTGCTTTCAATGCTGCTATCTATATTATTTACCTATCTCATCTATCTATTTATATATATAACATGTATGTTATCTCTCATGTTACTTAGTTGTAACTTTGCACTTCGAACTTCGAAAAGAATTTTGTTCCCATCCCAAAAGAATTGTTTAGACATCATTTATAAAAGATCTTTAAAATCTATCTATCCATTTATCTACATATATTATCTTATTTGACATGTGTGTTACCTCTCATGGTACTTTGACTCACTGCTTAGCTTTGTTTCTAATAAGAGTAAGGTCGTAAATTATAATCTCATTCCAGCAAAAAATCCCGCTCAGCAAACATTCTTTGAAAATAGCTTTAAAATGTTGCCATCTTCAATCTTATGTAAAATTCATGTTATCTCTCATGTTATTTTTCCTCCTAATTAGTTTCAACTCTAATGAAAGTAAGTCTTCTAATCGACCAACTTGCTTGGGCATCATTTATTGTATTCATCTTCAAACTGTTGCCATCTATCTGATCTTCTTGAATATGGACATATCTCTTTTATGTTTTTATCAGGTAGTTTTAATGGTGCTTCTCTGCATTCGTGTCCAGGGACTTTATTGATTACATCTAATGCTCATCATATGCGCCCTTCTACACGTACAAACAATGAAATAGCGTGCAATATTTTATCAAATTATGCGTTCTATGCAACTTCCTTTTACTTTGCTTTAACACCCCTGTGGGACGCACGTTGCCATTACCACTCCCAGCACACACACACACACACACGCACACACGCACTTAGGATGCAGAGAGCGAAAAACTGAACCCAATCCCAATCTCAAACTCAAACCCCGATTTCAATCCCAATTCCACCCAACGCACTTACAATTTATCAGCATCAAATGGAAACCAAACAGTCAGTCGGAGCAGTTGTAGCATGAGTGCTACGGCTACAAAAACAACAATAACAATGCCTACAATACCAATTCGAATTAAAATGCCGCCAAGAGGGAATGGAAAGTGGAAAATGGTGAGTGCGAGTGCCAGTGCGAATATGCCCACCCCGTCCCAATCGCAACGTCATCGTCTTTCCAAAGGGGTTGTTTGTTGCCATTATTGTTGTGTTTCAGTTTTTTTTTTCTCTTCTGTTGTTGTTGTACCCTGTAATCATTGAGAAATGTGTGAAAATGGGTAGATTGCCAAAGGTAAAATCTTTGGCAATATGGAAAATTTATACTATAAATTTTAAGCTTGTCTTAGTTTTTGGTTTATTGAATTTAAGATTGAGGCTTTTGTATAAAAAGTAATATTAATTTTCTGATTATTTATATTTAGCATTTTTTTTTACTTTCTCGAAGCATTGCAGAAATATTTTTTTGTGCTCATTCTCAGCTGCTGCTACAACAACGTCTTTGTCTTCTCTAACTTACCTTAGGATACTTCTATCAGGGATTTATTTTACGTCTGAGCAATCTAAAAAGTCCTACATAAGTCTTGTTCGTCCTAGCTTTTATTTTATGGTTTTATGAAGTCAGAAATATAGATCTCACTTATCATAGACTGCAGATGAGTTATTTATGTTAAGTATGTTTATCTATAGCAGATAAAGATATATGCTTGGCTTATTTTTTCGATATTTATTCCTCAAGTTATTACTTTTTTTTTGTTTATTATTTATTATTATCATTATTTATTATTATTATTATTCATGTAATTATTTTTGATCTAGTTACTTTACCTACATCAGCAAAAAAAATTTTTTTTTAAATAAAATAAAATAATAATAATAAATAAATAAATAAAATAAATAATTAATAAAATCAATTTATTATTATTATTATTATTATTATTATTATTATTATTATTATTATTATTATTATTATTTTTTTGTTATTATTATTATTATTATTATTATTATTATTATTATTATTATTATTACTATTATTATAATTATTATGATTAATAGTATTATTTAGGTTAATGGACTATTATCTCTTTTACATCTCAGATCTGACTAAACATTGTCTCTTTTATTCTTCAGATTACTTGAGCTCTCTAGCTCAAGTATATCATATATAATATTTCATATAATCTCAACCATTATACAGGGTATCTGCTCCATCAATATTAATAGTAAATCTTTGTTTTCCTTTTTTTTTTTTTTTTTTTGCGCGTTGTCACAAATGGATATGGAATGTTACACAAACAACAAGCGTTGAGTAAACGCAGCAGAAAAGCTTCAAAAGAAGAAGAGGCAACACCAGAAAACAACAACAGCACACACAAACACACATACATAGATAAAGAGAGCACACACATACATACATACATGTGCACAAGACAAGGCTGCTCTGAGGGTACTTTCAGAATTTGAAGCTAAAAGTTTGACAAGTTTCGCAATGAAAGTGCCCACAGCTCGATAACTGGGCAAGTGGGCGATGGGGGGGGTGGGGACACTGGGGGCTGGGTGAGTCAGCATTTGCGTAAATTCTGGTGACTTTTCTCTCTGCTCCAAGAACCACCCTGCTGAACGCCCACTCATATATGTTTTGCTGTTATTCCCCTCTGTACGCATTTTTGATGCTGCCACTCGGCCTGAACCAGGACCTGCCACCAATTACGTTTGCTACTACAGCAAAGGACTTGCTGCCATAGGTGGCATGGCCATTGAATTTCGAAATTTCGAAATGTAGTCAACTCCTGTAGCTGTTGCTGTTGCTGTTGCTGTTGCTGATTGTGATGAATTATGCACCGTTCCCTATTGTGAATCAATGTGGCCGCTAGCTGCTGTGCGTGCCGGTTTATCCATTCCAGCCTCCCAGTCCCACACCCACACCCACTCCCACTCCCAAGCCCATTCCATCTCCGTTTGTTGCCACGGGGCCCATCACCCTTGATGCTTAGACCATTGCCCGTCGCCTGCTGCAAATGGCTGCTGATGCTGATGCTGCCTTTAATGATGTGTCCTTATTTCTAATGCTTTCAACGCAGCATTGCCAAACGCACAGAGATTAGTTCAGCGTTGGATCTTGGGCATGTTTCAGAGCTAAATTGCTGGCTAACAATATATATCATTTTGATTAATGTCATTTAAAGAGTTATTCAACTATATCAATCATAACAGCGTGATTTGTTGATTTATCTATAATATATTATATAATATATATATATAAATTTATAATATTATTTTATATTTTTAAAATTACAAAACTAATAAACTTTGGTTCGAAATTTTAAAGCTTTTTAAGATTTTATGTTGAATAATACAAAATAAATATAACATACTATATATATTTCTATTTGAATTTTTGTTTATATATTCTACAAAATAAAATTATAATTTTTAATTTATATTGATTACATTTGTATATATATTTCTGTATATTACAACATTTTTTATTGACAGTAAAATATATTTTCTAAACTTTTATTTTATATTCATAAATCAAGGGATCAAAATTTAAAAAGTTAAATTTCAATTTCCATTGAATAAAAATAATTAATATGTATTTATTTGTTAACGTAGTACATACATTAAGATAGCAATATATAATATAAATATAAATAATGTTTTTATATTCAATCATAAAAATACATGAATTTTTAAAAGTATTTTTATATAATTTTTTTGCGTGAAATAAAGCATATATTTTATGTATTTTTTATTGTATTTATTTATTTATTTTTTTTAACTTTTTTAAAAGGAAAGAATTTTAATTTGATTGATATGAGTGCATATAAATAATTAATTTATATTTTATACTATATTTTTCTAGATATGTCACATATATTTAACTTTAGTTTGAAACATAACGAACTGAAGATGTTGCTGTCTGAGTTTACTTATTGATCTAAAAAGTAGAGTATTCCCAAGTCGATTAATTCTACAGTCTTTGCATGTTTTTGCATCCTGTGCCACACAGAGAGAGAGAGAGAGAGAGTGAGTTTATGGGACTAGACGACAACCGCATGCGTCTGGTTTATGTCCGGAACGCCTCCTGAGTCCGCGTGCTACTGCCTACAATATCCATTAATAGCGAACATGCAGCATCCAAGTGACATGTACTGAGCCGCGTCTAGCCGAGCTGAGCTGAGCTGAGCTGAGCCTGGGACATAGAATTCATAACAAATTGTTACGCTGATGTTGATTAGACTCCACCAACGCACGTCAAACCAACCACCCAAAAAGCAAAAGCAGTGACCACTGGCTTTCCCACTACAGCATCAACGAAATTGAATAGAATCGACTATGCTTAGAGTTCAGTGTGTAGTGTGTGTGTGTGTGAGTGTGTGTGTGTGTGCAGGGAGGGAATGTGGGCGCGCCTTCGTTTCAATATACTTTTGTTTTTCTTCCTTCTGCATTGATGTTAATGACTGATTGTGCGTTTCTCAGCGTTTTTCCAAATGGAATTTTGATTGTATCCGCTTACGTGCACATTTGCCAACCAAGTCTTTCGGGTGTTAATCATTGTGAGAAACGAGAGACGATATATGGGCAGAGGGAGATGAATTTCTTTTGAGTTCATTCTGCTCTGCTCTGTGAACTAGTTGTATAAGTTTATTTTGCTGGCATATCGAATAATTTGATTGCATTGCAAAATAAATTTTATTTACTATTTTTTTTTTGGGAAATTTATTGCAAATTTATGCGCATTTCATATTTTTTCTAAATATTACGAATTCTGGTTTTTACTCTATACAAGAGCCGAGCATGTGTCAAGAGAGGGCAAACTGTGATTGATGAGTTTTTTGTGAAATATAAATATATTTTTCTTGGAATTAGATTTATAAATTCATAAAAAAAAAAAAATAATGAGAAAAAATCCCTACAGCTTAAAATTTAATTTAAATTTCAATGCTGAAAAAATAAATAAATAAAATAAATATTGTATTTTTTTTTAAGTGCATTATTTATAGAAAGAAAATAAAATATTGTTACGTAAAAAATCTCCACTTAGAAGTATTTTAAGAATTACATATTATGTACTTTACTTGTAATAATATTAAAAATATTTTTTTTTTGTAAACTTTTAATTCAATCAAAATTAAAAAAATATATTTAAATACTTAAATAGGTGTATTAAGTGTATTTAAAATTCGATAATATTTCCGGTGCAGTTGAGCGTATGAAATTTGCAATACTAAATGCTGTTGACTCTCGTCCAGCAATGTCTTTGTCGTCGCAGCGGAGCTCAAATTTTATGTGCATATAACATGCTTGTATATTTCTTTTCTTTCTTTCTAATTTTTTTTTCAACAAGTTTACGAGTTAAAGTTTTGTGCATGGTCAAAGCAGGAGTTGGAGAGAAAGAGAGAGAGAGAGAGAGAGTGTGTGTGAGGTTGAGGGTGGCCTGACATCGTTAACATCATCAGTGAAGCAGTCAAATGCTAATAGCTGCCATTTCCTGCAGGTCCAGCATTCAGGAAAAATTATGCGCACAAGCGAGTTGCGTTCTCCTTGTTGCCCATTCTATTTACTTTTTCCTCAGTTTGTTTGCAGGAAAATCAGCAGCCACAGTGATTATATATACATATATATATATATATATACATCTCTATATATATATATATATATCTGTATATAAAATGTTGCATTTACATTTTAGAATATGCAGCAAATTAGAAGCGGAAAGTGCGCACATTAACGAGAACCAACTGTAGAGCGGGGCAGAGTTTTGCTGCAGTTGCAAAACATTTAACAAAGATCTTTCACGTTTTTATTTTGCATTCAAGTTAAGCTCTAATATTTTAAATGAGTTGAAAATTTAATCTCTCAAAAGCTCTAAAGAGCTACATAAATTTTAAATAATGAGTGCCGATAAAATCCCTGACTGTTGAAGCTTGTGAAAAAAATAAATCCTTTAATGGAATTCAACTTAAGCAGAGCTTTAAAATTACGAAAAGCAAAACATAAAAAAAAATATTGTTTTTCTAAGAATTAATATGATGAAAGCTGAAGAACTTACTGAAAAAGGCTAAATTGTATACTCATGAATCTAAAGAATTTTTTTGTTTAATTTTAATCTGTATTTTTAATATATTATCATATATTTTTAATATATCATATTTACATTTCTTAATATTTTAATTTTATAATGCTGTGCTTAATATATTATTTGATTTAAAAAAAAAAATATTTTAAAGTTTTTTATATAGTAATGAAGTATTTTATTTATATTAATTTTCATTTTTAATTTATTGTTAAATATTACATTTACTTTTACATTTTTAAATTTTTTAAATTTTAATTTTGTAGCTCGAAATTTTATTTAATTTAAAAAATATATATTAAAGTTTTTATAGTAATTTTGTTAAGTTTTTTTCCTATGGTAGTTATGTATAAAACATAATTAAAAGTTTGAATACTCAAGAGTGAAATAAATTGGTAAATATTCAGAAAAAAAAACTATTGTATAAATATAAAAATATAAATATAATGGAATAGAAAGAATAAACGGAATAAATACCATATATGACATAGATTAGAATGAATATAATTTCAAACTGAATTTCAGTAGACAATTTTGTATCTATGTATTCTCAAATAGCCTTTAATATTCTCGAAAATAACTAAAAATAAATAAAAATAAAAAAAAAATAAATAAACTTAATTTGATTTGCAACCAAATTAAAGCAAAAATAAATCTCAACTTTCGTTCATTCAAACTTCAAATATTTGGCCAATTTGCAAGTCAAACTAGAAAACTTGATGAAATTCTAGTGTCATAAATGCCAACAGCAGCAGCGGCAGCAGCAGCAGCAGCAGCAATCATAATACGGCATTTGATTGAAATGAATGGAAAATGTGTAGAATGCATTGCAAGCAAAGTAATAATAATTTTAATAAAGAAATTCCACAAATCATTACCAAAACCACAAATACACAAAAGCCCAAAAACACAAAACTCGGGGCTGACTTTTCTGACAGGCCAAACAGGAAAATTTTTGATGGAGAAGGACAAATCCAAGTTGGAAAACTGGGGGAAAATAATGTGAAGCAAACAAGTTTTTGCTGAAGAGCTGCCGTTGCTGATGCTGCGTCAAATAAATTGAATCAAACGTGGAAGTAGGTCCAACAACAACAACAAATGTAACAACAACAGCCATTGAGGCGTTCTTCAAGTTTTGAAGCAGCAACAACTTTGTATGCTTCGAAATTCAATTCTAATTAACATAAATTTGCACAAATGAATGTCAACCACAAGAGGCAGCAAAAAGAATGCTAAACACACCCACACACACACACACACAGACACACACATACACTAACACTCACACACTTGCACTCTCACAGTGTCAAGCAACTTGTAATTTAATTTATGTCGCTTGGCAACTTTTTCGTGAGTCATAAGTCAGCTTCCATAAAGTAGACAACAGGTGTGGGTGGGGCAGGACCTGAGCTTGATTAAAGTGCGCTTAAGCCCACAAACACACACACACACACACACGCGAGTATGTGAATGTGTGTGTGTTATGTGAGTGACTGTTTCCGGTTGCTCTTGGTTGTGCCTTGTTCACTCTGCTACGTTGTTCGTCTGCTGTTGCCAGCTACTAATGAGCTCCACAGCCAGCACAAATATTATTTGAATGGAATTTATGCATGGATAGAAGAAGCTTGCCTTCGACTTGTATATGTTGTGTTTGTATAAGGTATATTGAAATTTTAAATGCGTTTGTAACATGTTTATTTTATGGCTAGAGAAAAGGTTGAATATTATAATGAGAAATATAGTATAATAATATTAAAATAATTATCTTATAATATATATTCAATATGTGTATATTTTTTAATATATATTGTATCGAATAATTTTAGCTAAAATGTTTTTCCATAGCTGATAATATTGGCAGTACATTTTTGATGTTGCCACCTGGTCGTAATTTATTTTCTTTTAGCAGCTATCATTCACCTGATAAGCTGTCTTTTGATCTTTTAGATTTTAGTTTAGTTAAATTATATTTAAATTTGAATTTTTATTTTTAGGGTTTCCATCTCATATCAAAAGAATTTTTTATAGATTTTTTAAATAAAATTGCTATACATATTCTTAATATCAGTGTTGCCACATAGGAATTTAGTGTAGCTAAATAAAATATTAGTAAGAAAAATTTGAGTTGTAGTCTATCGTGTATGTATCTTTTCTAATCAAATTGATAATATATTAGAATGAGTTTATATCAGCTTAACAACGAGGTGTTGCCAGATCGTTATGTATTTAATATCAGTTGAAAATTTTAACAAAAATTCACAGATTTATATTATATTTATGTGCTTAATCCTAGATTAGTGTTATTTTTACATTAATTCTAAGCTCTAAATAAATAAATAAAAAAATATTATATTTATATTTTGTAGTTGATTTATCGGTTAACAGAGAAAACAATCATTATAATTTATTCTTATATCTCAAATAAATTATACCAATTATTATCATTATAATTTTTTTTTTTTTTTTTTTTTTGCTCTAAAATAAGTAGTTAAAGATCATATCATATTATTTTAATATTAATATATTATTGCCAAGCGTATTGACACGTCGTTATGTGCCTCACAGCTGCAACCATTTTGCTGTACAATTTTTTTTTCCCAGCGTCAGCGCTTTTGTTCTTTGGGAAAGTTGCCGGAAACGGAAATGGCATTTTGTGCGAACGCGCGCTCGCTCGCTCGCTTGATGCGGGGCCAAGTTGACTTAACTTTGCACTTCAAGTTGCCGAATAAACTTGGACCGAAGTCGTGCCCAGCAGTGCGCAGGGGAACCAAGTGGTCGGGGGCAGTGGAGAATGTTGATGGTTAAGTCACGTTGCCAACGCAGCGATGCAACGATGCAGATGCACAGATGAAGGCAGCAGCAGCAGGCAGTTGCTCTAGCTATATCGCAGGGTGAGACAGTGAGAGAGAGAGAGAGAGAGAGCGAAAGGGGGGGTACAACAAAATTTGCCAGCGGTTGTCAGGACAACGGGCCAAACAAAGGCACACTCGGCACCGCATGTCAGGATGCGCAGTAAGGATGTCGACAGCGATATGCAAATTAGATACAAATTGTAAAAAATAAAAAATAAAAAATGAAAATTTACAAAAACTGATACCAAGTGCGCTGGCGAGCCGAATGTAAATGTTGAACAAAATAAATTCCACAAAATCCTTGCACGTATCCGTATCTGTAGCCGTGCATCTGTAAGGTAGGCCAGCCCAGCCAGCCTGTCCGCCGAGTCCTTGCAAAGGGGTGCAGTTGTTGCGAAGGGCTGCAATGCCGTCGCCTCTGGTGGGGTGGCGTCGCGTCCTCCCTACATGTTGCTAGCCATTTGATATGCGCAGCGTCATAAATAATGTTCAGCATTTAATTTCATTTCCATTTTCATTTTACGATATGATATTCAGTACTCACACTCTCTATACAAATCGTGCTGCTGACGTCGCTGTCGACGTAGCAGCAGCTGCTGCGGCTGCTGCCGCTGCGGCTGCTGCACACAAATTGACAGAATGGAAAGTGTAATAAAATTGGAAATTGTATTTTTCCTTTTGGCGCACTTTCCGTTCGCCGGGGCCGCATTTAATTTTATGATTTCTGATTTCGATTGCAACATTTGTGTGCCGCATAAAGTTTCGTCTCAACTGTTGCCCCACTACAACAATGCTGCAAGTTTTGCTGTTTTGCTCGTTTAATGGATCTTATATTGAAAAAGTTAACAAGTTAACAAAAAACAACCGAAACTGTTGCCAAATGCTGCTTTTTGGCTTCAAGAATAAATCTCTTCATCTGTAATTTTCATTCTGTGTAAATGTTTTGTAGTTGGTATTGCTCTATTAGCTTACAGAGTAAATCTAAAAAATATTGAGATAGGAATTTCCATGAAAATATCTGAGTATTACGGTTTCCTACGACATGATGTATACATAAACATTTATTATTAATTCATAGATAGGTATTTTAGAATATATTCAGTTTTTGCATACTTAAAGAAAAATAAATAAATCAAATAAAAATAAAATAAATAAATAAAATAAAATAAAATAAAATAAAAATAAAAATGAAATAAAATAAATAAATAAAAAATAAAAATAAATAGTTATAATAGTCATAATAATAATAATAATAATAATAATAATAATAATAATAATAATAATAATAATAATAATAATAATAATAATAATAATAATAATAATAATAATAATAATAATAATAATAATAATAATAATATAATAGACGGCATTTAAGGAAGAAACTGAACAAGATCGCAAACACCGATATTGATTTACAATGCTTTGGGGATTTGGAGATTAAAATAATATCAGATAACGATTACTTTAAAAGGGAATACAATATATGTTTGGATTTATTGACTAATATCAATTAAAAGTTTTGAACACGCAATTTGTCTTGTGATATAATATTTAAAAAAAAAATCATTTGCTAGAATATTTAATAAATATCTTAGTGTAAAAGCAATAAACTAACATCTGTAAAAGAATATATATATGTATATATTTTTATAGTAAAAAAAATATAGTAAACAAAAATTAATTAACAATTTTTTTTAAATAAAAATAAAAAATAATTTTGAAAATGTTTTGTTTTACTTTTGAAGTATTTATATTTATTTATATATTTATTATTAATTTTTATTATATATATATTTATAAATTTAAAATATAAACTTATATTTGAAATTGAGCAGCAAAAACTAAATAGCGATATATATATATTTATAAAAAGAATATTTTCGATATTTTTCGAACTGGTACGAACTGATTTTTTTTCTTTTAGATTTTGCAAAGCTTACTAGAAACAAATAAAAATGATTATATTATGATAGCAAACTCAATTTCAAGATTAATGCATAAACTTGATTTGTATTTCAATTGCATGGAATGCTGTAACATATATTGAAATTTTTTGCCAATTTTTCAATCGCCTTCGATAGCAATTAGGTCACAAAATGTAATCAAGTTTCCACAAAATAATCTTTTCAAATCTAAATTGCATAAATATTTGTTCACCTGCATTGAATACAGTTGCAAAAAAATGCAGCTCAACTAAAATTTGAAGCGAATCAAATCAACGTAATCCACCTTAAGCCTAGATCAAAGGCACAATCCTTTATGACAATCTATATTATGTATATTGACTTGGCTATGTCATTGACAACATTTCAAATTGTTGTTTACAATTATGTCGATGTATAAATATTTGTTGATGGAGACAATAAGCCTTTGGTACGAACGGCCATGTCATATTATTTGCTTGCTATTTTGTAGCCGAACAAAGCAATTGACAGATATTCCGAGTAAATCCTTTTCAATGGCGCTGGATGGCAGCCATTGTCAGTCAAAATAAACCATAAACTAGTTGCAATATGTATACATATATATATATAGGATATATACTACGTATTTGCTATCAGCAAAGTCACCGTTCAGGCAGACTGCCAAAGACAAAGGGACAAAGCGATTAATTAAATGAAATACATTAACTATTGAAGGCATCCGAGAGATGGAGCACACAAAAGCCCAAAGACGTATCGAGTGCGGCTGCCTTTAATCGATTACAAAGGCTTAAGCCTAATGGAGCCCGTACCCAACACACACACACACACACACTGTCGAACACAACTGTACGCTGAAATGGATTTGCATGAGTGCACTGTGGGAAAAAATAGTTTAAAATAAAATTTTTTAAAAATTGTATGTAAAAAGTTAATGTAAAATCTTAGTGTAAATTAAAATAAACTCTAAAATAATTTTTATAAAAAATGAATTATTATTAACATCAAATTTTTTCACAGTGTACTAAATGTATATTTATTTATTGATTGCTCTTGCGTGAACTACACCAGACCAGAGGACGACCACACCTTGACAACGCTGGAGAAAGCCTCAGGCTTAACAGCAGTCACTCAATGGAGGCGTCCATATATCTTCTATCTTACAGTTGCCATGACAGAGGCTTATACATGTGTGTGTGTGTGTGTGTGTGTGGTTGTATTGGCTATCAGTTGTTTAGCCATTGGTGATTTACGTCAGCCCACAATGCTGATGCTGACAATGCTGTTGAAATGCGACCAACATTCTCAGACTTTAGTCAATTTCTTCTTCTTTACGTTTTCATTGCGTTTCGTTTTGCTTCGCTATGATTTGGTTTTGTTCTTGTGATATGCTTGGCTTTCTGCTTATTTGTTTGCATCTCTTACCTGTCTATCTGTCAGTTCGTCAGTCCATCTGTCTGTCTATGCTGTCGATCTGTCCATTTGTCAGGCAGCTCGAATTATTATTACCAAGTGCACTCGGGCGTATGTGCAATGTTTTCTTCCACTTGAGCATGCTGTTCGCTGGAACAAATATGTAATATTTGTAGTCTATTCAAGTTGTGGAAAATGAAAGCATTTTTATTTAACTTTGACAGACAGCTTGTTGTGCCGAGAAGATGAATTGGTAATTAGTTCGATAATAAATATGATAAATGCTAGAATATCTAAAATTTGCATATAATTTCTTATATTTTAGATATTCTAGCATTTAATATATAAAATTTTTATATAACATTTTTGTAGCATTTGATATTTTTTTTTACTGAAAATATTATATTTAATTAAAATTCAATATTTATTCTAAAATTTACGTTTTATGTTTTTTTCTTATTATTTATTCTACATTTGTATTTATATTTTATTTTTATTTTATATTTTATTTACTTTTTATTAATTATATATTTTCTAATGCAATTTATTTTGTATTATTAAAAATTGATTTTTTTTTCACAAATTCACTCTAGTGATGATTATTTTGAAAGGTCTCAAGAAAAATGATCAACCTGACAAGAACTAAGTGTAAAATTCAATGAGAGACTGAAAAGCAGAGAAAAGTTGTCGGTGGAAGCACATAAAAGGTTTCACCTTAAAGGTTGATGAGGATTAATGAGTGGATGCAAGTTGGAAGGCTGCATAACCCAAGAAGCCTTTTAAGTGAGTAAGCAACAATAGAAAATGTAGTTATATTTATCGCACAGGGTTAAGATTTGGCTGATGGTGCATAAATCATTTTCAGTTACCTCACACAAAAAAAAAAAAAAAAAAATAGAAAAAAGAAAGAGATAAATAAATAAGTAAATAAATAAAGAAAAAAGAAAAAAATAAATAATAAATAAATAAATGAATAAATAAATAAATCAATATATAAATAAATAAATAAATAAATAATTAAAGAAATAAAGAAATAAATTAATTAATAAATAAATAAATAAATAAATAATTAAATAAATAAATAATTAAATAAATAAATAAATAATTATATAAATAAACAAATAAATAATTAAATAAATAAAAAATAAATAAACTAATAAAAAACAAAATAAATAAAAAATAGAAATATATTTACAAATATATTTGAAGAAAAATAAAAAAAACCTTTTTTTGTATTTATAAACTCAAAAATAAAATGTTAAATTCTGAATAATTTAATATAGTGTACAAAACGTATATTTCTAAATGAAATAAATTATTATTAATAATATAATACAAATGATAAAAATATATAGATACAAATACAAATTGAAATTCCACTCTCGAATGGATTATATCTAAATTACATTTTCATAACAGATGAATTATAGATTATTCTCTGATTAAATTAATTAACTAAAAGCACAAAAATACCAAATGTTCATTTCTTATGCACGTAAGAGCATCAAGACGGCGTCATGTGTCTCACTTTTATTTGCTTTGCTGTGCTGATTTTATTTCTTGACTGCCAACTGGAAGCAACAATTGCAATTTGTGCTGTGCAACAATTCTGGATTATTCATTTGCAAAAAGTTTTCTCGACAATCCCACATATACAATAAGTATTTTGTTTCTACTGCACATACTGATGATGATGATGATGATGATGATGATGATGATGATGACGATGATGATGATGCTCGTTGCGGATGTTGTAAGCAGATAGCAAGCATTGCTGCCATTTTCTGCGAATTAAGCCAATTTATATGTATATATATATATATATATATATTTGAGTGTGTCTGTGTGTGTGTGTGTATTTATAAGTGTAGCCCTTGAGTGAGCGTTCTGATCCCTTTTTGAAAATTATGCAACACTGCAAATGAGTAACCGAAGGCTTTAAAAGTTTTTTAATAGCTCGCCTGCACTTTTGTTGTACTCCGGCTAAACCCCACGCCGCTTCATTAGCGCACAAAATGAAGCGCTCGCAAATTGTTTTCCATTAGTGCAACGCTCACTATGTATGTGTGTGTGTGTGTGTGTGAGTGGGCGGGCTGGTTGGCAAAGTTGGCACTAAGCCTTTATGCATTTGATGGCTTTGATTGTAGCTATGCCAGCTGCTTTTATGTGTGCAAAAGCGTATGTGGCAAAAACTTAGCCCGCCAACTCGTTAGACAAATTGAAATTTTGTCGTCAATTGGTTGCCATCTCTACCTCTCTCTCTCCCATCCTCTCTCTCTCTCTCTCTCTCTCTCTCTCTTTCTCCTTGCCTCACTTTGTAGGTGTCTGCCAAAAGTTGTTCAGCACTTTGTGCCTTGGTTTAAGCTCTTATCGCATAAGCTTGTACAATGTAGGTGCCTATATTTTCTTTTTTATTTTTATTTATTTTTTTTTTTTTTTGTAAGCAACACAGTTTGCCAAAAATTTAATTTGCGCTGAGAGACTTTCGGAAATGCTTTTGGCATCTGCCAAAAAGTAAACTCGAAAATGCTGTCAATCGATGGAAAATAATTTTATTAGGCTTTCAGTCCTTTCCAAGTAGAGTTACTCAGTCAATCGAGCAAGTGCATGGGGCGTAACTGGCCTCGAATGGCAGAACAGTTTTGAAGTTCTTGAAAATGGATTATGTAGAGTTAATAGATTGTGAATGCCTTTAAGGGATTTTCTATGAAAATTAGTTCAATTTGATAAACACTAGCAGAAGCATATTGAAGTCATTCTTGAGTTGGAGTATAATGTCAAAAAAAAACAAAAAATAATAATAATAATAATAATAATAGTTTTTCTCTTTAATAACTAAAAAGCATTATTTCTTACATATTTTAAGAATCAGTGGAGAGTAAGAAATAAAAACTAATTATTTTTAAAACCGTTCACTGAGCTGTGCTAGAAAATTAATTTAAATATTTTATTTGTATTTTTATTTATTTTTTATTTAAAAAAACTAGCTCCAGGTATCATTAAAAATGTATTCTTTTTTATTACATTTTTATTAAATGCATGCCTAATTAAAAAAAAAAAATTAAAAACAAACAAACTTTAAATTCCCCAAGAAAGAATAATTAAAAAAAAAACAGTTATATGAACTGCATCTAATAGATTTAGGTGAATTTAGATAGTGAGGACGGTTAAAGTAACTTTATAAATTAATATTAATATATAAATAATATAAATAATTAATATATAAATAAATTAATATTAATATATAAAAATATTTATAAAATATTACTCCGACATCATTTGTTATTACATAAATATATAGACAGTAATATAAATAATAATACAATTATTAAAAGTAATTCTATTTGATTTGCTTACCTTACATGAATTAAATTATCTAGTATACTAGAGTAAATAACAGAAACTTGAAATTTATTGCGTCGATATATTTATGGAAATTTCTACTGATATATAGAATAGGTAAAAATATGTATTACTCTACTGTTATTTAAAATAGATAACTAGTAGCACGTCGTATGATTGTTAAATATGATGTTCATGTCATACATTTTATTTCTGGTACATTTGCAATAACATATTTATATTTATTTATTACAATTAATAAAATTAAATTGAATGAATTTTTGCAGCTCTTCAAATGCACCGTAGCCTGATAACAATTGCTGAATAAAACAATACAAAAGAATAAAATATATTTAATTATTTGTATTTCGTTGTCTCCCTTTATTAATTGAATTTATCTATTGTGCAGTTTTATTTGCTTTTCAAATATTAGATTACGAATTTATTTAACCTGATTTATTTCTCGCATTTCAGCAAATGAATTTGTTTGACATTATTTGCATGTAAAAACTTCAATTTAAATATTTGCATATGCAAAATTATTGAAATTCAGTTAGAATTTTAAAGTCCACAGAGCAGAGCAGAGCTGAGCTGAGCGGGCAACTGCTGTTTGTTGTTCGTAACTCAGTTTATTTGCGTATATTAAAAATGCCCTTTGTGCAGATCAAACAGCACAACAAATACGGAAAATACGTTTATATGGAAATACTTGCTAAATAAATATTTTTACAATAAAGATATAGAGAGAGAGAGAGAGGGAGAGAGGGAGATCATAAGCTGGCCAAGTGCATTCGCCATGGAACTGACTGCATCGTTATTTGCCAATGCAATTGAAGCAGTTGCTCGTCGCTCGTTGCTCGTTGGCCAGTTATTCACGAGTGAGTATCTAGGCAACCGATGCAAACGATTCTAACTGAAGATACTTTTGTATCTCGGCGATTTATTTATTTGTGTTTATTTTCGTCTTCCCTTTTTTTTTGTCTCTGGTTGTTTCGTTGACTAGCAAACCGTAAATAAATCAATTTCCATTGAAAAGTATATTCTATTTGCATTTGCTCAAGTGCAAATATTGAATGTATGTATATGCTGTATAAAAATGTGTATATAACTAGAGATATATATGTAGGACTTAGCTGCCAGAGCATCTGATGCAGTGCTTGCGCTTAGAGTTTGGAATTTTTTTTCTAGAACTATTGCTATGCTACGCAAATCCGCTTTGAATTTCGTTACTTTAATAAGCATAAGTCAAGTTGGAGTTTATTATAATGAAGGCATTGCTTTAAGGAACTAAGAAATCTTACCCGAAACTGAAGTGTAACAAGCTTAAGCTATGTTATTTATATTATTTTGTAAATTAATAATCAATTAAAATGAATTGAATCGTAGTGAACATTTTTTTTTTTATATATATATATTTTTTTTTATATTTTATTTTATTTTAATTATTTTTAATTTTAAAAAAATGTATTTTTTTATTTAATTTTACTTTGGATATTTAATTTTTATAACGGGTTCGGACATCTTTTTGGGACGTTTTCATTTTTTGTCTATTTAAAAAAACGAAGCAAAAATACTATATCAAATATTTTATCAATTTAGATATCAAAAAGATTATTTTTTGCTTCCCTCTGCAGTTTTCTATATATGTATATTTAGAATGTTAATTAAATGACATTAAATTACATTTATTATCTACATTCAAATACTTTTCCAATTCTTTCTCAGCTTTAGCTGCATCTAAATCTCGTCACTTCCTTGGGTTATCTTTTGAGTATCGTAAAAATGCCAACTGACCGTGTCTCAAGTGCTCTTTTATGAAGCCATCAGCACTTTAAGCCAACAAAACAACTGGCTAACCAGCTAACCTACAAATGCGTCGAGTGAATGCCTTCTGCTGTAGGGCGAAAAGTCGTTACCTGGCCGCATCTTGGTTTTCAGGCAAGCCTAAAATCTAATCAGCACACGTCTTGTCGTCCCACCTGTGCCCGCTGCTTGGCAAGCCGCATATACATATGTGCCACATGCCACATGCACACATGCATACATGCATACATGCATATATATGTATATATGCCTATACATATAGCTATGTGCAGAGATATGCTGTCTATATACACGCAGCATTCACATATGAAAACATTTTGCCCTGGCACATGCCAGAAAAGGAAAACTTTGCCTACCTCACACACACACACACACACACACACACACACACATATGTGGAGTGGAAAAGTTGTAGTTATGGGGAAAGGGTGCCAAAAAGTGCCTCAAAATGTGGCCGCTGTGGCGAAAAGTTGGAGCTGGAGCCTGCTGTCAGGATGTTGCTGCAAAGGATCCATCGATCCATTAAAACCAAAAGTCTGCGCCAGAAAAACTGTACAAAGGCAGCCGAAGCCGAAAGCTGAAAGCCGAAGCCGGCTTCCAAAAAAAAAAAAAAAAAAAAAAATGTGAATAAAGAAAGAAAAAAATCTAAAGCGAAAAATGGCCGCAACATGTAGCAAGGACTCGAAGGTGGCAGCTGCGGCCATCAGCGAGTGACGTGGCAGCTGGCCCTGGTTAAGCTGCCGGGGCATGAGCACAGGTAGTCAAGGTTGCCATGGCAATATCTGGGAGAGCACACCACGCACTTCTCTACACACACACACACACACGCATACATTTATATAAATATATATTTAAATATACATATATGCAAGTGTGTATCTGTTCGTGTACGTTGCTCATACGCCATGTTGTGCGCAGCCAAAAGCCAACGCCATTGAGCTTTTGGCCCGACTATAAAAGCCAAGCATTGCTCGCCGCACAGATGCGTTGCCAGGTGGCAGCCACAAGGCCAACAGCTCCGCAGCTCCACAGTTCCACTGTGTGCCCTGTTAGCTCCCCAGTGCCTGAGAACGTATCTCGAGTGGCTGCTGGCCAGGATTTTGTTTGTCATGTTTGCTTGCAACCTGCACGACCAAAGTACGTGTAACTTGTTGTCCTACTGAGGGGGATGGTTAAATGTGTGTATGTGTGTACGAGGGTGAGGGTGAGGGTCTGTTTATGTATGTGTGTGGGGTAGCATCACTAATGCGGTTAGCAGTAATGACTGAATTTGAAATGCATAAAGGAACTGCAGCACTTAGCAATAACTGGGTGCGGCTTGGCTTACAGCATACTCTTGAAATTTTATAATATTTTGATTGGTTATCCATTTGTAATGGGCTTGCAAAAATATTTATTTGTGAGAAAAGTTAGCTTAAGTGAAGTTAAGAGAAGTTGAAGTCGTTGTACTGGGACAAATATTTATCTAAAACGATTTGTAGCTATATGACTGGTCTTATCTCAGATCACTATTCAGCTGAATCTACATATTGATCTAATATATATATATATTGCTTTTAGATGTAATTTTATATTTATTATTAATATTATTTATATATTTTTGTTTTCTTACCTATTCATTCACAGCAGACATTTTTTTATTCAATTTTATTAATATTTATATTTATTAATTAATTTTACTATATTTTTTTCATTTTTCATTTATTTTTATTTTATTTTATTTTCGTTATTTATTTATTTTTATTTATTTATTTTTTTTTTTTTTTTTTGTATTTTAAGCTTTATACTTAATACTTTATTTTATGCTTTATACTTAATAAATATATTTTTGTTTTATTATTTTTTACTTTTTATTTTATTTTTATTTGTTTTTCTTTTTATTTATTTATTTTTTATTTCAACCAATCATTTTTGAATAGGTTCTGGATTGCCAATTTTATTATATTGCAATTTATTATAAAAAAATATTCTTTTTATATTTTAAAATACATTAGAAAAATATAGAAAATATGAAAAATATATAAAGAAATTATAAAAATATATTTTATGTTTTGTCATCAACAAAGATGAGGATTAAGCTAGAATGGTATACCTGTATAATTTTCAGGGGTATATTAGCTAGCAGCAATTTTAGTATTATAAGCACTTTAATATTCAGATTAATAAAATTAGTTTCTTCACAAAATATCGATAAGTCGTAAAATAAAATTCATAAAATAAATATAATTTTATATTTTTAAATAATAGTCTATATCTGACTATTTAAAGAGTTAGTAGATGCAAATTTTAATATGAATATTTTTTTTATTATAATAACCATATAAATTAAGAATAAATTAGATTAAGATTAATTAGGAATTAAAAATTTGTAATTCTGATTGAAATTTTATTTATTTTTATTATAATTTTATTTCTGAAAACTAACTGAAAAAAATGTATATTTTCTTATTATGAACGGAATTTTAATACAAATATTCATAAGGGTTAAATATTTATATTAAAATTCTGTTTAAATTCAAAATATTTAATTTTAATTTTTTTTTCATCTAAATATTAAATTTTATATATACCAAACTATTTATTTTTAATTTTATTTTTTCAGTTAAATATGAAATTTTAAATTTACATTCATTCATATCACATGTTGCTTTTTTAACTATGCAGCTCTCGCTATAAAATTTGTTTCAGTGTACGCCATGGCGCTTGCGCGTTGAAGCTCGCTGAAAAAAAACATGGCTGCGCTCACCGCCAGAACCCACTCACGCACACACACACACACACACACACACACACATACATACGTATAGTGCCAGAGACAGACAAAGGCCATTTCCCCTTAACAAATGAGCAAGCACTCAGATACACACACAAACACACACACACACACACACACACATGTGTCTGTTTTGCTTGTGTTGGTTGCTCACAGTTGTGCAAACGATTTTCAACACATTTACAATTATTGTAAATGTGTGCAAAATTTCAAGCATTATGCGCGTGTGTGTGTGTGTGTGTGTGTGTGTGTGCGTGGGAGTCAATCTGACAAAGAGAGAGTGTTCTCTATGTTTGCATGTGTGTGTGTGTGTCTCTGTGTGTGCCAAGTGAACATTCGATTTTACCGGTTGCTGCTTTTTGCCGGTCTTTTGCGACCAAACATCTGAGTATGGGTAGACGATGGCATGAGCTCCTCTGAGTGCCGCTGTTTTGGGTATTTTATACGCTATGGGCGGGTTGGAGATGAAGTCGCTGTTGCCATTGCTGTTGCCTTTGCTAGAGACCGGAGCCTGGAGCCCGGACTCGCAATCGAAGCACTCGCACTCTCTCTCTCTCACACTCTCACTCTCTCGCTCACGCTCTCGCTCTTTGTGTATATCCCTTGTGTGCGGCGCTGTTGAGTGCCGCCGCCATATTTGATGTTTGCCTGTTGGCCTGTTGTTATTTTCGATTTGTCGTTAAGCAACAACAACAACAACAACAACAACAACAACGGCAACATCATTGAAACTTGGCCAACTGCTGTTTGTTGTCTTGGCTACAGTTCAGTGCACGTTCTCCCAAGCGTACAACAACCATCTATCTATCCACCTTTTGACCAGGTCTAGGCCAAAAACTCACCAAACACGTTTAGCTGCGTTCTCAACGTACGTGCGATTGCGCTATTATTGAACAGGTCATTGTAACTTTGACATGCGGTTTGCCATGAGGAAAAGAAGAATACATAGTTTTTATATGAATATCTTAGTAGATTTTTATGTAGATAAAAAGTTTATATTGAATTAAAATACATAATATAATATTATAACAAGTTTCTGTCATTCAGCTCACTTGTCAATTTATTGAAGCTCACTTCAAATTTATCCTCATGTTAGCTAAGGTCATTGAAATGTCAAAAATAATTCTCTAAATGATCAAATTTTCTGCTTTGAATATTATTATTAAAACTTTATCTAATCTTGGTAATAAACTTAAGCTCATATTAGTTAAGATATGTAATTAATAAAATGAGGCATGAGACAGATAAAATAAATTGAGACAATTTCCTATATTGTAATGTTTATGTTATGTTATTTATCAAACTTAACGTGATGATTGATAAAAGCCTGAAGTTTTATTTACCTTTCAATAGTTAATTGTTCGCATATGCATTATTTATATACGTTATATTATACATATATACATTTATTATTTGTATGTCTTACTGTGATTACTTATTCTTTTCCCTAAATGTTAAACTAGATTTGTAACTAAAATCAACAGAAAACTAATAAAAAAAAATAAAAAATAAAAAAATACAAATTTGTAAGATAAGAATAAATTTGTTTTTCTTAAAATTAGTTAATTAAAAATTAGTTAAATACACACAATTAATTCTTATCACCTTAGATCTAACTCTCTTGAGCTAAATCACGACTGAAATATAAATTGATTGCGATTCTCGCAGCACTTTCATACGTTTCTATGGAATTTTATTTAGTTAACGATTCAAGCCGTTTGAATACAAATTTCCGGCTTCTCTACGCGTTCCTTTCGGCTACATAGTTAAAGCTAGCTAGGAATAATTGATATATCAAAGCTTAAGCCGTGCTGTCAGCTCGGCTTATAGAGTATATTTAATGGCTGCTTGATGCGAATGTTGTTTGTTTCCTCTTTTGCTTCTGCCAGTTGTCAGTGTTATACTAATGGCCAGCCAGACGCCATTGGAAAATGCGATGGCGGCCATTGCGCGAAATGTTTTCGCGTTGGCGTAGCCAGGCAACGCTCACACACAAACACACACACACACACACACACACACATATACAGGCAGAGGGAAAGACACACACGCACAGCAGTCACAAAGAGACAAAGACAAAATGAAAATTTCACAACAACAACTACAAATATTCGACGTGCTGCTAAATGAAATGAAATCAACATGGCTGCCCGGGATCTGCAGCTGAATCGGTGTCCATGTCTCTGTCCGTGTTCATGTCCGTGTCCGTGTCCGTGTCCGGGTCCGAGTCCGGGTCCGAGACCGGGTCTGGGCCCGGCTCTGAACTGCAACGTTCGCAATTTTTAGTCGAGCTTTGCTTTCATTTGCTTTCGTTACGTTTCGTTTCGTTTCAGTTCCATTTTAGCTTTTGCTATTATTGCTGCTCCCCCTTCCCATCCTCCCCCCGGCACGGCCCACACTTTTTATCGTGTGTAAAAACATGAACAGTTCGACCCAAAAGGCGTTTGTAATGCCGTATAAGGCTCATTAGGCCGTACCGAAATTTAATTGAGGCAATTTAAATTTCTTTTCTATTTTGCGCCATTGAAAAATTGCAACAACAACAAAATATGAAAACAAAAAAATAAAATGTATATAAAAGTTATATTTTAAGCATGTTTGGTTAGTTTCACTTTTTGTATTGTTTACGCTTGCCTTTTAATTAAATTAAATGATTTTCACAATGTTTCTGCGTGTTTTCGAAAGCCAATTAATATAATTGAAAATTGTGTTGCAGTTTTCTGTCAAATGCATTTTCAATACAAAAAAAAAAAGAAAAAACTTTTTACACAGCTTTTGTTTTTGCCTGTTGCTCTGGCCTTTTGTTAATTTTCATTTTAGTTGCACTTTGTTGCTGGCGATATTTTTTTTTTTTCTTTTTTTTTTTCTGCTAGGCTAAAAAAGTTTTCCAATGCAATTTTGCAATACTTCAGCTCGTCAAATTGATTGGAAAATATGCACACAAATCGCAAATGGATGAAAGTTGTAAAAACAATAACAGCATAACTTGTATATAACTTTTATATGTATCTTTTCAGTGTAAACTTTGTTAAAATTTAAATTGGGTTAGTGTAAATATGTGTTTTTCAATAATAAAAATTTGATTAGACCGCACTCAAAGTAGAGTAAAACAAAATCTGTAGATAAAATGGGACACATATATATGATATGTATTTCTTCAGCATATCAATCAGTTCGATAATGGTATAACTAAAATATAGTTTTAGTGTTAGTTATCAAGAATTATTCAAGGACAGTTGTACATTAAGAGTAGAAAACTCTATTATTAAAAAAAATTAAATTAGAATTCAATATCAAAATAAAGCTCTTGTTAATAATTTTATTTTATTTATGATGTAATTTTTTTATGCATAAACATATATTTTAAGGATATAGAATGGCAATTAAATTTTATTAAATTAATCCAGAAATATTTATTCCAGCTTGGCTTAAATGCCAACTGCATTTTATAGTCATATAGTTCCAGCAGCTCAACTTTAAGTCGCCGTGAAATATTTTCTCTTATATATCAAATATATATACTATATACATATATATATAATAAATTTGGTGTGAACTCTTGCCCACATGCCACATGTGGTATGGAGACGCCGACAACACTTTAATTTATGGCGCAGCGACGAATTTTCCATGCCATTTTCATATATATATTATATATATATATATATATATATATATTTTTTTTTTGCCTTTTGGAAGCTGGGCTACGCTGGTCTTGGCTAGTCTGGTTTGGTGTCGCTGGCAACGTTTTTCTAGCTACGAAAAACCACTTTTCATGCACATCAGCTGCAGCTGTTGCAAGATGGGACCGACAGACGGGGCAATTGTGAAAGCGGGAAAAATCTCCAGCAGCAAACAAACCAAACGAAATTTATTTTTTTCGACTAAAAACATTTGATAACACGCTCACTAGAGACTGTGCGAGACTCCAAAGTAAAAGAAGAAGTAATAAAAAAAGAAGAAGAAGAAGAAGATATAGAAAGAGGAAGCAGCTGTAGCAGCAGCAAAGCTTGTTATCATTCGGTGTCCACATCTGTCACCTTCTATAAATCAGCAAATGCTCCTTGTAGACCCGCACATATACTTACTTACAGTCTTGCATATAAGTATACGTACGCTCGCTGCGCTTTGCTCTTAGTTGTTGTTATTTTCTATTTTTTTTTCTGTATCTTCCTCTTCCACTAATTCCCTTAATGGAAAATTGCACAAGCATGCTAAGAGAAAATGTGTAACAGCATTCAAGATGAAGGCGAACCGTAAGATATGTAAAACTAGCCCGTGACGTTGCTTAAGTTCCGCGCAAAATGTTTTCGCCTTGCATTTGCCATAGACGTATTCTGGTTAAAAATTATTTGAAATGGAATTTGAATGCACTTTGTGATCGTAATGGTAATGTTTTGTGGTAGAATGATGAGTTGCTGATATTACAATATATAAAAGCATTATATTGTTTAGCTGTGATTGTAGAAATATATATATATATATATATATATATATATATATATAGAAATTTGTGTTATTATTATTGTTATTTATTTATTTACTTAATTTTAATAATAATATGTTTTCTATATATGAAGATTATTATATTTGACTTATACTTATACTAACATACTAAAAAATAAATATGGCTGAGCCAGAGTCAGAGCAAAAATCCGAAGCAGAAGCCGAGACTGAGGCTGAGGCTGAGGCAGAGCTAGAGCCAGATCTAGAGCCAGAGCCAGAGCTAGAGCCAAACATAGAACGAAAATCCGAAGCAGAAGCCGAAGCGGAGGCAGAATCAGAGCGAAATTTCGAAGCAGAAGCCGAGGCTGAGGCTGAGACAAACCTAGAGCGAAAATCCGAAGCAGAAGCCGAAGCGGAGGCAGAGTCAGAGCGAATATTCGAAGCAGAAGCTGAGGCTGAGGCTGAGCCAAAGCTAGAGCGAAAATCCGAAGCAGAAGCCGAGGCTGAGGCAGAGCTAGAGTCAGAGCGAAATTTCGAAGCAGAAGCTGAGGCTGAGGCTGAGCCAAAGCTAGAGCGAAAATCCGAAGCAGAAGCTGAGGCTGAGGCAGAGCTATAGCGAAAATCCGAAGCTGTAGCCGAAGCAAATGACGAGCCAGACCCAGAGTGTGAAGCCGAAGCCGAAGCTGAGCCAGAATCAGAGAGAATATGCGAAGCAGAAGCCGAGGCTGAGGCTGAGGCAGAGCTAGAGCCAGATCGAAATGTCGTAGCAGAAGCCGAGGCTGAGTCAGAGCCAGAGCTAGAGCGAGATAGAAATTTCGTAGCAGTAGCCGAGGCTAAATCAGAGCCAGAGAGTCACATTTATCACATTTATCACATTTTTCTACTTACTCTTTACCTTTTTGAGTAGAACTAGAAACCTGAACAGTCATCCAGGCTAATCGAATAATTTAATATTCAATTGCATTCAGCTGTATGCATATTTAATTTCATTCTCTTTTCCGCTGCTTTTTTTGTTTTTCACAACTTTTTTAATATTCACACAACTCATGGTACGGCCCTCGCTGCTGTGTTGTCCTTACGCATAATATATTAGTTGCCGCATTGCAATTGTTCTTGTTCCGTGTTGCGGGCGTTGCATTGTCTCAATTGTATGTACGTACGTATTTCCCCCACCCTCGTTATCCAGCGCTCTCTCTACCTCGTTCACTCTATCTCACACTATATCGTTCTCTGTCAGCCTATATATATATATATATACATTTTTTTTTTTTGCTATTGTAATGCACCCCTTTGGCATCTGTAGCCGTAGCCATCCCCCTTCCATGGTTTGGCCGTCTCTTGTTCGTGCTGTCGCATTATTCTTCCGCATTTGCTGCCACTTTTCTTTATCACACACCAAACAGTGGCCTGGTTTGGCCTAACCCCGATACTGTGCCCCGTGCCCCGTGCCCCGTGCCCCTTTTGCCCCATGGTTCGTGGCTTGTTCGAGTCGTGGCCCCATGGTCTCTGCTACAGCCTCGAATTCAATATCTCGTGTTACATTTCATTGCATGCACAGATTTATTATGCTGCAAATGGAAAATGGGAAATGGCGCTAACAAAATGCTCGTGTTCATCACATTCAGTGGGATTTATCTTCATGTTTATTCTTAATGCCATCCAAGTTCCTTTTGCTTAGCTCAGCAATCCAGCCAATCTCCGTCTTATCACTTAAAAAGATTGCTTACGCACTTAGTTTCGCACAAATTGCCATTGAGTACATTGAATTGGGCATCAGTGTGCACTTTAATGCCTGTAAAAGTGCTGAACATGTTGAGAATTTGACAGAAACTAAAGCGGATATAACATTTGCTATCAATATCAATGTTCAAGTATTAAACTAATAATTTTGTATTATTTTTATACCCAGAACCCATTGAAAATGGAAAAGCAATGAGAATATAACAGGCAGAAGGAGGCGTGGCAGACCACATAAAGTATATATATTCTTGATCAGGGGACGTCTGTTCGTCTGTCGGAGTTCGAGTTTGTTTCAGAAATTCGATAACTCGTATCGTTCCAGAGTTATCGATAAAAACATTTATCTAGACTCAGTTATAAAATGATATCTCGTTCATGTTTACAGGTAGAGTTAGAGTCGAATCGACTTATTCTTGGAATCTTATTCGTTCGAAGAAGGGTTCAGGGGATGTCGTAGTCGAGCAGTCACGACTAGAGCTTTCTTACTTGTTCTTTAATGTATGTATTTGATCTGTATGAGTAAAATCGTATTTACGAAAATAATATAATATAATACATGAATTTTAAAGTGAATATTGAGAGCAAGCATTCGTTAGTGAGCATGTTGTTTCCTCTATAATTTTTTTGATAGAACTTGGAAATAATGAATTAATAATAAGATGCATTGAATAAAACTACACAAAAAGAATGACAGCAAACAAAGAAAAAATTAATTATGATAAATATATTAAATTAAATTAAAAATTAAAATGTATTAAATTTGTTGAATATGTAGTAGAAATAAGAAATTAAAAAAAAAATGGTATGCATTGAATTAAACTCTGTATTTTTATTTTTTATTATTTTTCATTAACACTTTTTAAAAAAATATGCAAATTAGTTAAACAAAACAAAATTAGTTTGTTTCGCGTAAAATTTATATCTTTATTATTTTTTTAATGATTTATTTTATTAATATAAATTGACCTAATTTATAAGTGAATTTCTTTTTATTTACTTTGCTTAAATATGATTACAAACTCAATTTCTGCATTTCAAATTAATACTAAATTTTAATTTTAAAATTTAAAACTTTATTTTTTTAACTTTTAATTTTATTTTTATATATTTTGCTAGGGGTATATTTTAATACATTCCCTTTCTATCACAATTAAATAAATCAATCTGTAAAGCATCTACACAAATACATACATACATTTTCATATGTATTCAAACATGATTAAAAATTTGTACATTCTCCGCCATTTGCCTGCAACTTCTCTCCGTCCCATATTTTATGTTCATCTTTGTTCTCTTTCAATTAAAATCAAATAAGCAAAGCAACAACAAAAAGCTCTTGGCCCAATCAGAAATTAATAATTATTAATTGCTCTCGAGCTGCCTGCGGCGTTTGGTATTTACACAAATATTTTGCTTCGAACTTAATGGAATTTTGGGGTATGCTATGAATATTGCTTTCAGAGTTGAATACTAATTGATTAGCATGTTTGATTATATTAAAATGCATAATAAGGAATGTTTTTTTTTTTTTTTTTTTTTTTTTTGGATTATTATTTGTCCGTTTGGTTTGCAACATTTTGATGTGCTGCAACTGTCAGCAGCAGCTCAAAATGCAATATCCTATTGCCAGTTCAATGCGTATGAGTATGCTCTGTGTGTGTATGTGTGTGTGTGTGTGTGTGATTATGTTTGTATAAGATTTATATAGTTTCAATTTCCGCTTTTATGAGAGCCATGCGAACATTTTCATGCATGAGCAAATCGAATGACCTCGCCAGAATAACGACCGCATTCATAAATGGCAATAGCTATATAAACGGCAGCAACTCTATGAATATAGCCATCTATATATATCTGAGTACATATAGTATGACTGTGTGTGTATATAACTAGGCATACACATATGCTTGGATGGGAAATTGTTTGGGTTGTATTTTTTCACTGCTGCTAAAGTATGTTGAAAGGCCGGCGAAACCACATGCAATTGCATTGAACTGCTTATGCAAATGGCAATCAAAATGTTGTTGCTGCCTGACAGTGACCACACACATACGTGCACACACACACACACACACACACACACACACACAAGTATGTGGCAACCACAGGCACTTCAAAGCAAGGGGCAAGGAATGAGTGGAAATTGAAATTGAAATTTACATAAGAAAAAGGCAAACAATGTTGGCAAACGCTGTACTCATCGCTTGTGGCCCACAAGCTTTTACCCAGTAATCTGCATTGAACTGTTATTAAGTTTTTGTGCTTATTGCTGCCAAAATACAAAATGAGTCACCCTGTGGCACGATATATATGTATATGCATGTGTTTGCCTTGAGGCGCTTCAATAAAATAAAAAAAAAAAAAAAAAACAAAATCAAAAAAAGAGGAAGCTCCCCACGCAGTAATTTTTATGGCTATGCAAAACGCCACGCATACGCAACAATGTCCCATATGTATATATATGTATATGTGTGTGCGTGTTTGCATATATGTATGTATTTAGTATGAAGGTACGAGTCGCTCTGTGCATTGCCTGGGCAACTGCCTTCATTTTCATGCAAACAAATTTGCATGCCAAAGCAGTCGGCAGCAGCCTCGAGCGTTTTGAGAAGCGCGTAGAAAAGCGCAAAAAAAAAACTAAATAAAAAATTCCAAACGAAACGTAACAGAAGTGAACAAATTTGCAAGGGTGTGTACACACTTGCATGCACACACACACACACATACACATACACTCTATTCTATCTATCTGCATATGTGTTCAGCTGCAGTTTTGTTCGAGTTTGGCTAAACTAAAGCTGTCGCCTAGCCACGCCCCGTTACGCCCACACTTTAGGGCACGCCCGTTGGGCTCATGTGTCGCATCTAAATCCCAGCACTTCTCACTGAAATGCATGCACATTATTTTTTGCACTTAAGATACCCTGGTATGGGTATGCTGAGGTAGCTGTATGTTCCTTTCTCGATAAGTTATTAAATATTAATAAATACTTTTTTAACTTATAATACAAACAGATAATTGAAATTTGAGTAGAAATACATGAAAATTAATTAATAAAATAATTTATTAAATATATCTTTAATATGCATCAACATCTGAATCTTTTCTATTGATTAGTTTTCTGTCCTATATATTTATTTATTTATTTTATTTTATTTTTTTTTCATAGGTTCAGCTTTTATTTTTGATTAAGAAAACCTATAAATTCATTAAAATCTAAATTATTTCTTTTATTTTAATTTTTCGTTGCTTTTTCTTGATTTTTTATTTTATACTTTTTTGGCTTCAGCTTTTTTAGTCTGAAACGATTCTTGCATTTTTTCTACTATTATAATTTTTTTTTTTTTTTGTTATTTATTGATTTATTTAGTTTTTTTTTAATTTGTAATTTATTTATTTTAATAATATTTTTTTTAATTCGTAATTTATTATTATTATTATTTTTTTTTTAATTTTCTTAAACCCTGTTTAGTTACAGGGTATTTTCTGGTCTATATGAAACTTGTCTATATCATTTTTAGCCCCTATTTTGTTTGCTGCATATTTGCATGCATTTTGTTAGCTCGTAGATTTTTTAGATTTTCCGTTTACTTTTCTACCTCGGTCAGCCTTGTGAAAATATTTTTATATTAAATTCTAGCCAAATGCCTCTACCTTTTTTTTTTTTTAATTTTCTATCTCACTCTTTTCTGCTCTTTTAACTACACTTAAATGTCAAATAAGCCGTTTATTAGAATTTTTCTAGCAAGTCGAGCCGCATTAACTTCGTTTTTATTATAGGCGAGCATACAAAATTTGCCTTTGTCAACTTATCTAGCTGTCTTTCTCTATCTTCACTTCTCTCCCTCTCTCTCTGTACGGTGGTGCATTTCCGCTTCCGCTGGCCTCGCACACATCCTTATCCGCCATCTTATGCTGCGTTATAGCCCCTTCCCAGGCAGCTGCACTAAGCTCCAGCTAATGCATATTTGCGCAAAAGCTTTTCTTGTAGCTGACGTTAAATTAATTTCCGCTAAAAGAAATTATAATCTTCTTCCTCCACTTCATCCACGGCTTGTTGCAGCTTATTGGCATATTTTAGATATTTTATATGTATATAAAACTTTTTTTTTTTTCTTTTAGCTGATTTAGTCTTTGTAAGTTGAGATTTTTCAATGCCTTAATTCCATACCTTAATGCAGATGACGGGAGAATTGGAAATGGAGTTTGAAAGTCGAGAAATTCTGTTCAATACAATTTGTTATTATTATTAACTTTCAAATTTATAAACTTTTATGCTAATTTTATCTTAGTTAAGTCAAATGTTCTTTATATTTTTAAGAAGATAATATCTATAATATTTGTTTTCACTTCTCCTTGTATATATATTTATTCAAGTGCTTCGTTTGCTGTTTGTGGATTTTTTATTGATTCAAAGTATAAATTCAGTTTATAATTAATTTTAATATAGAGTTATATACATTTCATTTGTCTATGATTTTACAACCAGTCAATTTGATCTATTCTTATACATCAATTGTATAAATTGATGCTAATCTGAGAATGTGTATATATGCATCTAAAGTATCTATTGATGAACATCCAATTATTATTTTTTTTTTAGCAAAATGCATTTATTTATCCTTCTTTAAATAAATAACTTTTTTGCAATATTATTCTATATATTTTTTTAATGTATCCATCATTTATCTATCTATCTTTAGAAGTATTTCTCAATTTTTATTTTTTTATTTTTTTGGCATCTCCTCCATGTATCCTTCTCTCTCCTCTTAAATTACAAATGTTGCTAGCTTTTCTTAAATACTCTTATTTGCTCCATATTCAAAATATAATTAATATACTTCATCAAAATATATAAGTATTTAACATAATTATTTTTTTTTTGGGTTTTTCTTTTTACTATTTAAATCTATAATTTAAGAATTTTTTTATGATTTAAGAAATATTTTCAATAAGCAAATATTTATTGCGTTTAACTATTTACGTGACATTAAATATATTCAAACATAAAATTCCAAATATACGCTTCTCATATCACATGCACGCACTTTCGTATATTCATATCCAAATTCATATCGTTACGTAATATTCATAATCGTGATTTCACTTTTATTTTTAGGTCGCTTGTTAGATTTTGTAGAGTTTCGTTCGCTCTTGGCATTCACCGCGTGCCTTATGGTCAAAATTCATAGAGGCCTACAGTGGATACCAGGAGAAAAACGTACCAAACGACGTCACTCACGAGGAACACAGCACAATTGACGCAAAAACCGGAACTTGCGTAATGAGATGCAAAACACAGCTGACGATCGGGAACGGGATCCGAATCGGTACGCGCACATAAACACGCAAAAAGGCGAATGTCCTTCGCAATTAGCGCACAACCTTTTGGGCACAAGGAGTCCAGCGAATCCATTGACACAGGCCACAACCGGTTCGCAGCACTTGGAAACTTTATTTTTTTTTTTTTTTTGTTTTTGGCACAATTGACGTATTTGGGAGCCGTGTGTTGTGATCCTTATGAGTTGGCTCACTGGGAGTTGTGATCCTTGCCAATGTCGCGATCGTACTGCTTGAGTTGTTGAACGCGCAATGCTACAAAACTCTCGATTCGGGCAGAGCCTTAAGTAGTCGCGATCCCACCATTTAGGGGTTGCTAACAGCGTACGGTAACAGGATCAGCAACAACAACAACAACAACAACAACAGCTATGTGCTCTCCCTCGCTCTGAGCGAAATCCGAAATCCGGTTTTTGGTACATTGGCTTTGGCTATGGGTTATCCTGCCAGGCAGCTGCCTGGCTGCCTGCCTGTCTGCCTGCCAAAAAAAAAAATAAAATAAAAAGAAGAGAATTTCATTCAAACGTGCATTGGCTTAGGACATACGCAACGAGAGCGCCCGCTGCTCCTTGTTATTGTTATCCTTGCTGATTTTATGATTGTGTGCGTGTGTGTGTGTAAGTGTGTATATGTTCCTTTATTGTCGCTGGCGTTTACGGCGTTGCAAATGCATTTTTATATCCTGTTTATGCGCGCGCGTTTTTATCAATGGAACTCTGATTTATCCCTCGACACCCCCTTTCGTCCTGCCCGACGAGCTGCAGCAGCAGCAGCAGCAGCAGCTGAACTGCACTAACGGTAAGTCAACAATAACGCATCAAAAGGTGCATGTCATCCACAGGACTTCAGCTCCTGATGGTTTCGTCAACTGCCACAGTCATAATATATTTTTTTATAGTTTTTTGTTAGATGGCTTTACTGTTTCCATTATATATTTATGCTGATTATTTGCGGTAGATATACATAATTGTTATATAAGAAAAATAGTGTTAGCTTTAGCATATTTTTATTTAAAAGTATTTTAAGTATTATTATTTTTATTTACAAAAAAATATATATTAGCAGCATTTCTTGCATAGCTGCACTCTTGCCTGAGATTCAAATACAACATTTGATTTTAGATTTTATTTATTTATTTATTTTTATAAGAATGAGTTATATGAGATATTTATATAGTAAAAACAAACAGCGAAAATTGTAAATTATTTCATAAAATATCCTTTGCAATAATCAAATATAATATAATTTAGCTATATTTATATAAATAAAATGTGTATGCATATGTATAAAATAAAATAAATAAGTAACTATTTAGTATTAATTTTATTATTATATATTATTACTAAATTTATATTTAGTAAATAATAATAAAATTTAAAAAAACTCCCAAAAAATTATATTATATTTATGTATTTCTTTTTATTTTTCCATAATTCCATGTACATGTTTTTTACATATTATTTATTTTTTTTTTAATATTAATTTAATGTTGTACAAAAAATTATATAAATATCAAAACAAATCTTAATTTTTTGTTTATTTATTTTAATAATTTTTAAACTGTGTTATTTGATTTACTTTTATTTTTTCACATATATTTTTTTTTTTTTTATTAAAAATTCATTATTTTTACTTATTTTTTATTGTACATAAAAATATAATAATAAATAAATGAAAACTCTCAGTATTTTCTTAAGCATTTGATTGTGTTTTATATAAATCAACTAATAATAATAAAAAATGGATTTAAAGACAGCAACTGTTATATTTCGATCAATATAAAATACACACATACAAACGAAGCGACAATTCAAAATCAGAGCGCATCTGGAAAGTGCAGTGAAAAAGTCATTTATGTATGGGGAGACGAGTAGCTGAACAGCAAAAGACAAAACAAATGTGCATAATGCCCATTGTTGTCAAAGGGCGACAGCAGCTGATCGAAGCAGCCAGCAACTGACAACAACTGCCAATTGTATATGCTGAGGCCCCTAAAGGACGAGTGCAGCTTGGCAGCATGGCCCGTGACACACATTTGCAGGCAGATTTTCCATTTTCCTATAGCGAATTGGCGCCCGAAAAGGCACCATAACAATGGAAAAATGCCAGGCAGGAATTTCATGAAAATTGCATCAGCTCAGCAGCTGTCAACTTGGTCTTGGCTCATGCCAAAGGGAAGCAAAAAGAAAAAAAGAAAAAAACAGCTGAGGCTGCTCACACGGCGCTCTTATTGATTTTAGCTGTTGCTATTTAAAATTCTCATGTCTGTCGTCTTTTTATCGATTGTCAAATGCCTGATGCTTCAATGAACATGCACTAGCACTCACACACACACACACACATAGTCATTCTTTGAGTGATAAAAATAATATGCATCTCTCATATTTCGAGCTAAAAGTAATCTCGACTGGGCAAATGGCATGCCACATCATAAAATTGAGCTGCCTGTCAACGGCAGGCCAATCGTATGCAAAAGCCATAACCGCAGCTATGCACTGCGGGAAAAAAGTGGTAAATTGATGGAAAATAAATTATATTTAAGGGCATGAAGAAGCACCTTTTGGAACATGAAATAAAAAATAATTTAAATCATAAAAAAAAGTTTATAAAATTAAAACGTTTGTAAATTCAGTTTTGTTAAGGAACGTGATTTTTTTACTTATGTTTTAAAATTGAAAAATACTTATTAAAAAAAAATTAAATTAAAAAAAAAATAATGTTTTTAAATTAAAAACAAATTAAATCCGTTATTTTTAGTTTTAAAAAAATCTGGTTGATAAAAATTCTTAATTCAAATGAGATGGGCTTACAGAAGGTTTGTAAATTATATATTTATAACAAGAAAATGATTTAGTAAAATTGAAGAATTTTTTATATATATTTTATACATATTAAACATATCAACATATGTATATAATACTAAATATTAAAGTATAAATTACATTTTTTTTTATAATAATAAGCAAAGCAAATAACTCTCAGATATGAATCTATTATGGAACCTTAGCCTGCTGCTCGACCTACTAGGAATCTGGTTGTTTCCTGATCACTTCCATAAATCTTCAATTGCAAATTATTTTTCAAAATATATTTTAAAGTCTACTAAAAATCATCTATTATTAAACTGTATTTTAGTTGCTTCTATTTTTTTATTTATATATTTAGTAGCTATTGTTAATATTCTGTCTATTATCTTTGCTATAGCAGACTTAAAATTTGCCTACCCTCTCTAAAAGTTTTTTAGTTTTTTGTTTTTGATTTTGTTTTTTTTTTTCAGTGCACTCATATTACTCAAGCTTTTATGGTTTTGTTTTTGCTGACTGCTGCCGTGGCATAGAAATTTTTATGCCTGTTCTCTTGTGACATACACACACATACACACACACACACACGCTTTCACAGACATGCAAATGGTGTCCTGTTCATAGTCTGGCTCTTGCACTCATATATCCCCCCAATGCAAAACTGTCTCAATGGCTGGCAATTAGCTGTTGTTGTAGTTGTAGTTGTTGCTGTCGTTGTCGTTGTTGTTGTTGTTGTTGTCGTTGTCGCTGTTGTTGCTCTGCAGTCGCATTGCTGTCATATGAGCACTTAAACATGATTTTAATGTCAATGGTTTCCACGCTACGCCATATTGCCACAGACTTAACTAGAGAGGAACATGGCAATAAAGTGACAGAAAAAGAGAGAGACAGAGAGAGAGAGAGAGCGAGATAGCTAGCTTAAGCAAGGGAAAGGACAACGAGCGACAGTTTGTTTGCACGCAAGGAAGATGAAAGTGTTAGAGGTCGTAACACCTCTTCTATTTCTTTCCTTTCTTTTTTTTTATAGATTTTCCCATTCACCCTTAACAGCTGAGTTGGCATTCGCTGCTTGTTTAATATGCTGTTGAATATGCAGCAAGCAGAAAGAAATTTGTACTTGAAATTGTTGATCGTTGAGATGACTTTATAAAGGTGAATAACTAGTTGATGGGATTAGAGCTCTACATAATTAGCTTAGACTAAACTAAAATCTTGAAAAGCCTTGATTGACAACCAAACCGTTAGGTTTATTAAGCAGTATAACCACATAAATTGTCTTCGTATTCATTAGCCTTGATCCAAAAGCTTTCTTTTAAGCATATGTAGAGCATTGAAAAGTGAGAAAATAATATAAAATATATTTATATTTGAAATATATATATACTGAGCTTGAACTCATACTTTTAAATTGAATTGATAAAATTTACGAAATGAATATTATATTTTAAATATTTAATTTTGAATATTCAGGAAAATTTACATCTATCGTAGAAATAGGATTATCTATCGATAAGAAAAATCATTCTCGATAATTTGTAGAATAACATAATCTAGAAAAACATAATACACTGTTACAATGTCTTTTCATATGAAAGGTAAATTGCATTCATGGATGAGTAAACAACCTTAAGAGCAGGTATAGTAGACTAAATATAAAATAAGGCTGATGAGGCTGATGCATAAGAACAGATAATTAATAAAGAGAAGTAGCAGTCTTCTTATTTAAATACAATTCGAAAAAAATCAATATGAAACCTTTCACTTTGCCTTTCTATATTTTAAATAATTTTCATCAAACTCAGATAAGAATCCATTTAAAGTCTTATCTTAATTAAAATTTGTACATGCTTAGCTCATCAGTAACTCGTCTCGTAACTTTTATCAAAAATATCCGAATTCCAAATATAATTTACACCTGCAAAACTTTTCAGCTTTAAGAACCAAACTCAATTTAGCTCTCGGCCAAAAAGTTTGCTGGTTTAAAATCTGACTTCAAAGCAAATGGCTTCATCACTTGCGAAACAAAAATTAAGCTGCCTGCAGACGACGTGAACAAAGTTCAAGTAGAAGTAGAAGAACAAAAATACGTAAAAGAAAAGTAAATAAAAAGCGCAAATTTTTAACGCCAGCCAAGCATAAAGGATAGAGATAGATAGAGAGAGAGAGAGAGAGAGAGAGAAACCGAGTCAAAGAATAAGAAAAAGAGAGAGTATGAGTTTTTTATGCAAAGCACGTAGTTGAGTTTCATCTTTTTTATACAAAAAACTTGTACACCGTACAGTCAGGCTTGGGTAAAGGACAAACGAGCAGCATAAAAATGTCATTTCCTCGCGCGCACCTAACAACAACAACAATGCCAACAAGGACAACAGCAATGCCAACAACCTGCCATTAATGCTCGCATATGCACACACACACACACACAAACACGCGCACACGTGCATAGCGTAAAGCTGCTTCCACAAATCATCTAACAGCATCCATGGAACACCTCATCAGAACCAGCCTCGGCGCAAAAATAAAAAGGATGAGCGAAAACGAGGGAAAAGAAAAAGAATTTACGAGTATTTTTGGGTGCGGTCCTTGACATCGCGTACGACGCATGACGCTCGCCTCGCTCCTGCTCCTCCTCCTGCTGCTGCTGCTTCAGCAGGAGGTGCTCTGTCTGTGCTTGAGAATCGCAGAGTTCGCAGCGTTCGCTCGTTTCGAATTCACGATGAACTCGATTTTACGACAGCACCCGCCATCAAGCAATACACAGGCAAATGGACACAAACAAGGACACGGACACGGACACGGACACAAATACAGTGGCAAACGAAGCCGATGCTGCCCAGAGAGAAGATCTGTATATGTGTGTGAGTGGGTGTGTGACTTTATAGTTGTAGTAGTAATACACCCACCCACACACACACACACACACACGCACGTACAATTTTTGGTAGCTCAACCAGGCCCAAAGGCAAATCTCTAACTTATTTATTAGTCGATATTGTTTGTGAAATTTTCGCATTCCCTCGAGCGCTTTCAAAGGGATTTAGCTTTATGTATCACATCATTATATTCTCCTTGAATTAGCTTTCTTAATTGGTTTAGTTTGAAAAGTTTTTTTTTTTAATTTTTATGATAAAATTTCTTTAGTATTTAAGCTATAGATGCTGCTGTGACGACGCAATCAAAGTTGGATTCTATGAGATTTTTTCTTGTACAATTTTATATACATTTTGAACTTCAAGTGCACGAAATTTTTTTATGATTTTTGTTATATACAAATTATAAATTAATTGCATTATATATCTTTTGTACAAGTTTACTTAAGCGATCAATACAAGCAGCCAAGTTTAATTTAGGAAAAAATAAAATAGAATAAAAAATATATGAAAAAATTCTTAAACTCTACAAGTTTGTAAATGGAAAGAATTTGATTAAATAAATGTAAGCAATTAATTAATAATTATATATAATATATTACAATAAAATAATATTATGAAAGTATATATAAGACAATTCAATTAATTAATATATAATTAATAAAACTTAATATATAAGTGACTATTTATGTTTTAATATATAATACAATTTAATATATTAGTAAATCAATTTTTCAAATATATAAAAAAAATTAAAATGAAATTATATATCATGAATTAAAAAAATATATACATTTTTTTTAGTATTAAAGACAAAATAATTTTTACTTAAATTATAATACAAAAATATATGAAATACAAATTTTGTTCAATAAAATTTATATTTTAGAAATAAAATTAAATTCTAATTATTTATTTTTGGAGTATACTCATTTGCATTATTTAGTAAAAGTTGTGTTAACATATATTTATATACATATTTAAATTTACAAAATATATATACAAAATATAATATATCAACTAAATGACTAAAATTTAATGAAATATTTAATTCATTATTATATTAAAATAAAAAAAAGTCGCATTCAACATAGTTAGTTAGATTATGATTATGCTTTTCAAAATATATACATAGCCTAACTTATTCTATAATATTAATAAATGATTAATATCAATTTGTACTCACTTTCTAAGCTTGTCATTAATTTTTTATTTTTAGTATTCATTTATTTATTTGTATATTTACAACAATAACAACAACAACAACAATGACAACACCAAATGACAAATTTGACAGACATATAGTAGTAGACGTAGTATATTCCATTACAACATCAAGTACATACCCAATTGGCGTTACGACGCGCACTTTTTGAACGAAACGTTCGTTAAGTTTTTCTATTTCATATTATTTTTTTTTCGGCTTTCTTTTTTTTTTTGACAAAAATGAATTTCAGCCTCTTGCATTTGTTACAATTGCTTTAAGCTTTATTGAGTGATTGTGATAGGTTAACACTTTTTTTTATATTCATTTAAAATTATTAATATGATTATTTAAAGCACAGTGTTTCACTTTTGATGGATTAACAATTATTTATGTATAGTTTTACCAGCTTGCTTTTTGCTAAAAATATTTGTGTAGCAGTCGGTGTTGAAGTGCATAATTAAAAATAGTTTTTTGTAGAGTTGTGGATTGTGTATTGGAGTGTGTGTTTCTCTGTGTGTGTGTGTGTGTGTGTGTGTGTGCAGTAGTATTCTTTGTGCTATGTCTGAATGCTTGAAATTTTCGCTTGGTCCAGTGTCGATTGTCGCGTTGTCTCTGGCGTTGTTCTGATTTTGCTTTCTTTCATTTTTGCCTGCCAGTGTGAGTGTGAGTGACTGTGTGTGTGTGTGTGTGTGTATGTGAGTCTCTCTCTGTAAGTGTGAGTGTCTCTCTGTGTGTGTATGTGTGTTTGTGTGTAGCAGCAGCAGGAGAAACAGTTGATAGCCGTGGCAGACGTTGATCGCTGAGCGTGGTTACGTGTGTAAGCGCAGCACCAAGCGCACTAGTTGACGCCTAAACGTCTACTACGAATTGCGTTTGTTGTAGCGAACCCCAATTTCGAAAAATTCCAAATGGCGGCACACACACACAACTGCAAAAGCAGCAGCCGCAGTAGCAGCAGCATCAACAGCAGCATCAACAGCAGCAGCAGCAGCAGCAGGCGTCGCAGCAGCAGCAACAGCAGCTGCAAACGCGCAGCTCTCAGCTCTCAGTTAGCTGCTTGTGATTTATGTACAAAATGGCAAAAGCAACAACAAAATAATACAAAATACACACACACACACGCACAGCTGTATCTCTTTATATACGTACACACAAGTACAGCAGCCACTGCGATACGTATAGGAGACAGCGCTGCTCGCAGCATCGACTTAATCCCAGTTGTGTCCTGTTTTTGGGGGTGGCATTGCCAGGCTCCTGCCAGTGCCTGTTTTTATTACATAGTTGCTTATATATAAAGCAATTAGTGTATGTGTGTGTGTGTGAGTGTATTTGAGTACACACACTCACACACACACACACACACACACACACACACACCCACACAAGCAGACTGTTGCTGCCGGCTTTCGAATTTGAGCTAAATTCGTACTTAAAAGCTTTTTTTGAGTGAGTTTTTATTTGTGGTTTTTATGTTTTTTGCTGCTTTTAAATTGAAGTGAATGAAATTAAATTTAAAAAATAACTTTAAATTAAATTAGAATTATTTTTTATTTTGTTTTTATATAAACTGCTCAGCTATATTAATTTTATATTTGTTTTTAGCTGCTCTCTATATAGCAGATATGTACTCTTCCCCCCTCTTTCTCTCTCTCTCTCTCTCTCTTTCTCTCGCTCTCTTCCCACTGCCTTCTCATTGCGCTTTAAAATATCGTTGACAATTTATATGCCGTATTTTTCTTTAATTATTTAATCATATTTAACTTTCCAAATAGCGCCATCTCGCTCGCACACGCTCGTAAAGCTTTGCCACAGCTTGGTCAAACTTTTGCTCAAAGCTCAGAGCGCTTTCAATGCTAACCGTTATATACGCGCGCTGAGAGAAAGTTTTCAGCATCTCTGCCTTTGTCCACAGAGATATCAACAACAAAGAGAAGCAGCAACAGCAGCAGCAGCAGCAGCAGCAGCAGCAGCAGCGGCAGCAGCAGCAGCATAATAAAAATCCATTTTTATAGTCCCGGCAACATCGCAGTCGCAGTCGGCGTCGCTGCCGCTGCACACACACACTCAAACCACCCTGCTGAAAAAAGGAAAACAAAAACAAAAAAAGATTTACTGAAATGTGCAGAAGGGAGGTCACGGGATGTTGCTGCTCCTGCCTGCTCCTGGGGTGGTGCTGCCAAAATGTATGAAATTTTACTGCCTGCCAACGTCAACAGAAACTTCAAACTTTTGCTGTTGCTGCTGGCAGCGCAGCCTCTGCTGCTGTTGCTGCTGCTGTTGCTGTCGCCGCTGCTGCCGCTGCTTGTGCTGTTGAGTGAGCGCGTGGAATGTTGCCATATGCCGCCATATGTACATCTATACATATTAAATGCTGCTCTCTGCTCTCTCCAAAGTATGTCTTTCTCTTTTTCTCTCTCTCTCTCTCTGTCTCTATCACTCACTCTCTCTCACACACGTACACAGCATTCGCCTCTCGCTGAGTTGTTTGCGTTGTACGTTGTATACGCTGGGTACAGTCGCTGCCACTAGCAGCAGCGACGGCGACGCTGGCAGCAGCAATAATGTCCGTCCCTTTATCCCAATCGTCCAGACGTGCAGACTTTCGACTGTGTGTGTGTGTGTGTGTGTGGGGGGGTGACCACTTTTTCGTGCTTGACGATGTTGTTGCTGATGCTGCTTGCTGCCAGCCTGCTTATACAGCTTGTTGTTTTTGTTGCTGCTGTTTCTTTGATTGTCATAAACAGGGTGTCACAGTTGTTGCTGACAAGAAAGGGAAAATGGGATTGGAATATGAGCATGGTTAAATGTGATATAATAAAGCAGAGTAAAATGATTTAATATTGTATAAAATTGTTTTTTTTTTTTCCCCCCGACTGACATATAGACTGACTGATTAAATGATTGATGAGCTAGGCACATTTAGAAAACCAAAAGGGTAACATTTTTTAACAGCTGTGAAAAGTTAATGCTAATCGTATATGGGCTCTATTAGGGGTGCAAAAATGTAGAAAAAGAATTATAAAAGAATTTTTATTATTTTAATGGTTATATAAATCTGAGAAAAAATAGTTATTTATGATATCTTAAATATGAATTTTAACTAACAGAGGATGTTTATCTTCATATAGGATAAATTTATGGTTAATCTTCAAATGAATGCAAATACTTATTGGCTTATACAGTAAAAATATTAATATTATCAATGCATAAGACAACACCCTGTGTGTTTATATTATTATGCACCAATTATTTCTTATCACCGTGAACACCCTGTTTATGCAAAATTCAATGCTCAACAATACCTAATAGGCAGCAATTTTGATTTAATAAAGTCAAAATCAATGCACGACCTGCATAACAATGTACATAAACACACACACATACACACACAAGTACTTGCAGAAAAAAAAATGCTGAGACACCCTGTATGCATAGGATATTTAAGTTTAACAAGTACATAAGCACTTGGCTTCACAAGCACATAAATAGCGAAATGGAATTAAGTTTGCATAGCAAAGAACATAAACTGCAGCAATTACAATAACACCAAATTGAAACTAGTCTAAAGCAAAAACAACAACAACACCAACAACAACAAAGATAATAACACAGAAATAAACGCGCACACACACTCACTTACTAAAGTGAAACTTTTTTTTATTATTATTTTTATTTTTTTTTTTACTTTCTGCCAATGGCACTGAAAATAATAAAAACAGTCCAAAAAGAGAGAAACAGAAACAAAAAATAAAAAGGAAAATAACAGAGTATGTAATTTATAATATCCTTTGTGAGCGAGTGCTTTGTGCTGGTGAAAAGTGAAAATAAGTATGTGTAGCGCTCTCGCTGTGTGCATGAGTGTGTGTGTGTGTGTGTGAGTGTATGGGTGTCTGTGTGTGGCATTAAGTATTTGACATTTACAAACAACAGGCACAGACACACACTCACACACACACACACACACACTCGCACACATTTACAGCTGCTGTCGTTTGTGCCGTTTGTGTTAAAACTAAAATAAATTTAGTTGTTGTGCACACACACTCACACACACACACACACACACACATGCAGACGGACAAAAGATAGCGACAGCCGCCATTTTGGAGCGCGTCCTTCGTGCCTTGGCCGCGCTGATAAGTATGCACTGCTTGTGTTTGGCTGCCGCACAAAATCTCATTATATTTGTTTTATTTTATTTGCTGCCTCATCGTCGTTTTCTTTTTCTTTTGCTGCTTCAGCTGCTGCTTCGCTACTGCTGCCGCGACTGCTGCTTTAACTTCTATTTTCATTTTATTTGACTTTTTTATTTTGCAATGCCCTGTAATTTTCGTAAAACACAGTTGGTTGAATTTGTGAAACATTTCAGTATCATTATTGTAGTTATATGTAAGTGCAACATCATTGTCAAATAAATATAGCATACTTATATGGGCATAATATTTGCTTATACAATATTTGCTGTTATATTAACTATTTTAATTGAGTCATTAACTATATGATAATAATATAATTAAATAACCTCCTTTATTTCTTTTAAATTCAATATATACATTTTATTAGTTCAATACAGTCATTTTTTATTATTTTTCTTAAGTATTGTTTAAGCTAAGCTATTGCAATTGTCCATGTACATTTTTATAGCATACTTTTATGGGCATTTTGTTTTTAAGCAAAGGCTTTCTCTTACATCTTCATAGTTTCTATAGTAACAACTATAGCTACTATTTTTTATTTTTTATTTTTATTTTCTCTGTCTCTTTTCCTTTATCGACTTGCAATTATTTATCTCAACTACAGAACATCTTCTAGTCCAGCACTCGCACTAGAAAATAATTTCTTGATTTTTTCCCATTGCTTGGTTTCTTGGTTGCTGTCTATTTCTATGGTTTGACCAAAGTACTTTTGTGTATATATATTTATATATTTATATACATATATCTATGAACAACTGACTTTGGCCAGTTGACCATCTACAACAGCGCTCCGCCTTCAGCCCCGCCCATGGCATTGTCATCTACTTACTTACTACTTACTGCGTGCTTAGTTATTGTTTTAGTGTGGCCTTTTGTTGGAAAATTATTAACAATGGACGTTGCCAAGTGAAAGGTGCTTGGATGCTGGACTAAAAGAGGAGAAGAGCAATGCTTTTAATAGCATTTAATGCACCTGCACACACACACACACACACACACACACACATGCACGTATCGTGGTAGTTAAGTAGCTTTTTGTTCATAGTTGGCATTGTGCTGTTGCAACGGTTGCTGCAGATACACTTAATGGAGAGATATAGAAAGATAGATAGGGAATCAAAAAGAGAGTGTGAGTGAGTGAGAGCCATACTGCAATAAAAACATCAAAATCAACATCAACATTATTATAATTAGCACCATCATAATTATCATTCATGATTATAGCGCATAAGCGGCTTTATAAATGCTTCACTTGCCGTTAGTTCGTACATTATTTATTTATTTATTTATTTGATTGCCGCTTCAATTTCACTCACAGTGTGGCCTTTAATGGCCGTGTCTTCGCAACGTGTTTAGCTCGTCATTTATAATTGCAAAATTATGCGCGCACATTATCTAATTGCATAATTAAATAATGTGGCATTAAGCTATTTTAAATTATGCCGTTTATACTGCCATCAAGGCCAACAATTAATTTAAAGTGATGTGGTACTCGTTTTATTCAACCCATATTTAATCACATAGCCCAACAGGAGGTTAAATAATTGACATGAGTGCAGTTGTATTAAATTGCAGCTCATCCAATTGCTAAACTGACTGTCAAAATGATGTTTAATAACTCTTAGCATGGATTGCCAGATCGTCAATATATATAACGAAAATAAATTTTAAAAAACTTTTCTTTGACACGATCTTGTCTTGAACACATCAATCGAAAGATCTGAGTCTGTAAATCTCTTAACTAAAACTAAGTACCGAAATTTAATAAATTATATGCAAAAGGCTGCCAGAATCGGAAATTTGTCTAGTTTAGCATTTGGTTGACATTAAGAAATCAAAAATTACTAAAATCAACATAGAATTCATCAAATTTGACTTATGCCAATATAAAAGAGATACCATACGGTTCAAAAAATATATTGGCATAGAGTTGCCAGAATAAAAAAATCTATAATATTTTTATTCCTTAAAAGATTAACCTTTAGTTAACAAGACGAAAATCAAATGCTATTAAACTGCTAGTAAAATATAATATATACCACGATAAGTACATATTCCGTGCACTTTAATGATCAAAAAATTTTATCGATGCAGAGTTGCCACACTGTTCAATATATATATATCATTCAATAAGTACAGACATTAAAACTTGATAACGGTACTAATGCGTATTGCTTGGTAAGTAAAGAATTCGCTAACAAGAACTTTAGTATGCACATTTATTGGCGTAGAGTTGCCAGACTATACAAAATCTATATTTTTTTAATTCTTATAAGAATGACATTTAGTTACCAAGCAGATACTCAACATTGTGTAATATATAGAACGATAAATACGTATTCATCAAGAACTTTTATCGAATCGTCACACTGTTCAATATATATATATATACTGCAAGTGTTTAGTGATCATTGCATACCTCCTATGTTAAAAAATATATCTGAACAAAAAATGTGATATGCCTAACAATTTGAATAGAATTATTTTAGGTTAGGACAGCCTCATAAAGCAGGCATTTGTAGTACACACATACGTAATGTTCATTTACATTTTTCGATTTATTAAATAAAGAACGTTTTTAACAATAATTTCTAGGAGGTTTCCATTCGGATTCCTTGCTCAACAGCTAACAAATTGATCGCCACAATCAATGACTGGGCAGGAGTAGGAGCTTTTCACAGCCAAACATTGTATTCCATTGCTTAACGACGACGGTGAGGGTGAACGTATTAACAGCATAAAAGATGGCTAACAAGCCGGTGTCATCCGGTCGTGTGAATCTCTCGAATTTGGCACTAGAAAATCGTATAGTTGGTGGTAAATATCGTTTGCTCAAGTCGATTGGCAGCGGATCGTTCGGTGAGATCTATCAGGGCATTAACACTCAAGACGGCAAAGATGTGGCTGTGAAAATCGAGGCGATCGATGTGAAATATCCATTGTTGCGCTACGAGGCGAAGGTCTATGAGCAAATCGGCCCGCATGCCGGACTCCCAGCACTCTTGCACTACGGCAGCGAGAAGCGTTTCAATGCGTTAGTCATGGAGCTGTTGGGTCCATCACTGGAGGATCTGTTCAACTTGTGCAAGCGTCACTTTACGCTAAAGACCGTCCTCATGCTGGCCGATCAGTTGCTGATGCGTATCGAGTGCGTGCATCAGCACAGTTTCATACATCGTGACGTCAAGCCAGATAACTTTCTCATGGGCCTCGGTAGGAACTGTAATAAATTGTATATGATTGACTTTGGTTTGGCCAAGCGCTATCAGGATCCGGAGCGCTGCCAGCATATACCATATCGTGAGGATCGCAATCTAACTGGAACGGCACGCTATGCCTCAATCAATGCCCAGCGCGGCGTCGAGCAATCTCGTCGCGATGACTTGGAATCTCTTAGCTATTGCATTATGTACTTCAATTTGGGTAAGTTGCCCTGGCAGGGCATTGTGGCGCCGAACAAGCAGCAAAAATATGAGAAAATATTGGAAATGAAGCGCAGCATGTGCATCGATGAGATCTGCAAGTCGTGGCCCGTCGAATTTGCCCTATTCATGAAATATACGCGCAACTTGCGCTTCCAGGACGACCCCGACTATGTCTATTTGCGTCAATTGTTTCGCCTGCTCTTTCGCACACTCAATCATCATTTCGATCATATCTACGACTGGAGCCATTTGCATCAACAGCAAAAGGAACGTGAGCGTGATCGTGATCGTGATCGTGATCGAGAACGCGGTCGTCGCGAACCGCAGCTCGTCGAATTGGAGCTGAAGCGCTTGAGACGCTCACGTATCGAATTAGCTCGCAATCGCAATGAAATCGGCGACGGGCACAAGCATAAGCAGCATGAGGACAAGCAGCTGAAGTGATTGGCTGAAGGAATCAGCTGATTATTAAAAAACAAGGAACAAAGCAAGAAAAAGAAAATGATAAACAGCTCTTCCAAATTATTTAAACGACAGACTTGCATAATTTTATGTTAAATTGTTTATGTTTAGCGTTTTATTTAAATTTTTTCTTAATTACTTGATGCATATATGTTTTGATAACACCCACCGCGAGGATCACGAGGAAATGTGTAACGCATTTCTAGATTCTTAAAAATCGGCCTAAAGCGCTTTCATTCTGATATTTAAGTGGCAATTAAATTTCAATTGTATTGCAGTCAAATTTGAGCAACGCTACGATATTATCATAAAGCGCCCAGGCTGAGGATCCCAACAATGTGAACGTATTTCAAATCTTGGTTAACTATTCAATGTAGCATTCACTCTAACAAATTCAGTCAACGAAACTAATTTTTGGCTTTAATAAAAATACATTGCTACAATATTTCATTTTGCAAGTTATTAATGAAGTTTTCAATTATTTATATATACAATATCATTATTGGTTTCTAAGTAATGTTACGCAGAACAAGTATTTTTTTTTTTTTTTTTGTAAAACTTTCAAAGATATTTTCATTTAGCATCATGGGGAAAACTATCTATTGTGCTTAAAATTTCATATGATGTTCTTCTGTTACTTTGGCTGGGAACTTTTGCAAAGCTCATCAGAAAGGAAGCTGTCAAATTGTCATGTAAACGCGACCTGCTGCCAGCGTCAGCAGAAGCCATTGAAAACACTATTTCTAAGTTTTTGCAGTTGAGTTGGGGTTTATTTTCGCATAGTTATTTATTGAGTGGCAGGCACACACACACACACACACACACACACACACACATATACAAAGAAAGACATAGTGCATAGTACAGGTGGAAAAAAAAACACTTGCAAGTTATGCGAAAACAAAATAAATTTTATAGCAGCCATGACCCCCAAGCAGACCTACGACTCGTCTCGCTGCACAATACACTGGCAAATAGTTTAGCTACAACCGCACAGCAGAGCGAAAATAAAGAGAAAAATAGAAAATGTTTTTCGTTTCTATTTTCATTTTCTTTTTTTTTTTTTGCTGTTCACTCTGCCCGGCGCCCGAGAAAAGTAAGTGGAAAAGTTTTGCTGGCTTTGACTGCGCTGCTTAGTTCTGTTAAAGACGGGGTCGTTGCAATGCACCTGCTGCCAAATTAAATAAAAAAAAAATAAAGGAAAAAACAAAACAAAAAATGAGAGAAAAAAAACACAAATAAAAACGAAATAAAGCTAAAGAATTGCAGAAACTAAAATACAATAGAGCGTAGCTGAAACAGGCAACTATGGCTATGACAGACTGGCAATTTCAATAATTTATGATGCCCGACTTTGAACAACGGGCGGAAATCATTTTGACATTTTCCAGCAATTTTTCTTGCACTTGGCAAAACTTCGTCCTCTGCGCCGCTGCACTGACAAAACATAATTAAGTGTCGTCTTGAGCGTCAACCTCGCCTACTGCTACATCTTCTGTTTCTCTTCCATCTTCCCCGCTCCTTTCACTCGGCTCACTTCTCCTATTGTGTTCGCCTGCCAGTTGATGAACAGCAACAACACAATAACAACTACGAGTTCTGCAATCGAGTGACACTGACTATTCAATACACTGTAGTGTAAAAGAAAGAAAGAGGCTTTCATATGATTACATTTTTTCCATCTATCCACTTAATTATTCTATCTATCTTTTACCAGAGGTTTAATATTATGGTACTGTTTTTTACGCAATTCAAACGTAACAGATCAAGCCAATTTTTCTTTTTAATTCTGATAGCTTGCAAAAAAAATTGAATGCACACTGAAAATAAAATCGAGCTTTTTTTACACAAAAACTGTACTTTCATTTATTTGTTCTCGGGCCAACACTTTAAGCTTATCCAGCTTATGTACATTAGAGTGCATACTTTTTTGACGATTAAAAAATATATTTATATATGTGATAAAAATATAACAATAATTAATTTTCAAAATGGTAATAATAAAAAAATAAAAAAAAAATATTCCAAATATATTTTTAAAAAAATACACAAAATTTAAAAATACATATATACGAAATAAATAAACATTTTATATATTTTTTTAATTAAAATTAAAAAATTATATATAATGAATTAAAATATATACTTCGAATTGAAATATATTACATAATTTTCAAAATAAAATTTATATATTTTATTAAATATTTATTATTTAATTAAATAAAATATATTTTGAATTTAAATATATTATATAATTAAAAAAAAAAAATTGATCAATATATAAATTTGTTTTTAGCCTGAAAAATATATATTGTGAGATGGAATCTTTTGTAGAATCATTTTACATAGATGTACATACATATATAATACATATGTTAATACATATTTCCGTTCGTAAATATGATAAAATATCTGAAATTTAAGTATACTTAAATAGATTTATCAGTAACTACATGTATATAGCGTTTCGGCTCTTGATACCTACAATATTAACATTATATACGCATTTATGTTATAGCTTCCAATTTTTATTATTCATTATTACTAGACATATCCTAAACGTAGATAGATATTAATTAATATAGCTGAAAAGATGTTATAACTATAATTTTAAGCCTGACAGTGAAATTATATATATGAATCTGTACAAAAAAAAATATGTTTCCATTGCGAAGCCAAGCTGATATACATTATTGAAAACCTCATCTAACTGCGAGATAGAGTATTGTATGTTATTTTTAAGCTTTCAGCTTTTTCATCACCTACAATGAAAAAACTCTTGTATCATTTTTCGAGCAGAGTATATGGAAAAACAAAAAGTTTTCAAATGCCAAGGGACTGACAACCAGTTGGCGACTGGCAACTGGCAATACGAAGTAACACGGCCAAAAACTTGCAATGTGGCAAATAAAGCGGCATGACAAGTGACAAGTGGCAAGTAAACCGTAAGCCGTAATACAAAATGCCACATAATGCTGTAGCCCTTTGCAGTACTGCTGCTGCTGCTGCTGCTGCTGATGCTGATGCTGCTGCTCATCCTGCCCAGACTGCTGGCCTGAATAACTGACTGAATGACTGGCTGACTGAATGACTGAATGACAGGCATCGGCATCGGCACCTGAAGCACTGACAGTTGCCATGTCAACATATATGATAAATTGTGCTGAGCTGCGCCGCGTTGTCTGCTTGAAATGATGTGTTATGGAAATTCGACGTCCGCTGACTGCAAATGTCGGCTGCCAGTTGCTTTTGGTATGTCGCACTGATGTTAGTGTAAACATTCATGTAATGTAATTGCACATTTTGCTATCTGCATGCCAAATAGCTGTTTATTTAATTTGCTGAGCATGCCATTGCGAATTGGGCGTCCACGTAGCAGCCATTTAACATTCACTGCCAGACTGATTTGATGCGACAATCTCCAGTAGTTGTAGGAGGTGCTTGATGCTCAAATGTTTCTGTGGCAGTGCATAGGAGAAAATTGAATGCTACAAGTCTTACTTTAAGTTAGTAGTAAAATTGTAGAAAAAATTGAAGAAAAAAAACAACATGCATGTTAAAGTGACTTGTAAATGAATATTTCGGTAGTTATCGAAATCGAATGTGATATGCATATTATACTATCAATTTTGAAAAATGGATTAAAATATGATCATTAAAATATGATCAAGTGTCTATGAAAACTAGTATAGTAAACATGCATAAACGCATACTTAAATTTGACATGCATGTTAAAGTAGATGTTAAATTAAAAATAATAAATGGATTTTTTGAATGAATGGCATCTGAAATTATATAATTTTTTAATATTTTCATCATTTTTTTAGATTATTTGAAAGTATTTAAATTCCTATAAAATATATCATCATATCATATATAAATCCGATTCCATGCTTATGAAACCACAAATACTAAAATAAATACAAGGTTCAATTTAACATGCCTATATATAGTTAACTCAATTTAAAAGACATATTTTATAAAAAAAAAATACAAATAAAACAAATATATATAAAATGTATAAAAAATAATTAAATATCCTCTTTTAATGCAAATGAAATCACAATTCCATTCAACAGGCATGTTAAAGTATCTCAAAACTTCAATGTTAACAGATGAAAGACAAAGTAAAATCAACTTTAACAATAAGTGCTTGCAGTATTATCTTTTAAAAACATGCGCAAATCTTACTTTTACATAGTAATAAAAAAAAAAAACAATAATAAAAAAATGCAGCCACTTAGCATTGGCTAACTAATCCAGTTGGAGAGGTGAGTGCTAGAGTGCTGGGAAATGCATGGCAGCAGGTAACCATTAGCAACAACACGAGAGACAAAAACTAAGCCAGTAAACTACAAAGAGCAGAGCTTAAAAACTTTTGCAGCTTCTGCCAGCATTTATATGCGCCCAACTAATGGCAACTGAAAACGTGAAAACGCAATGAGATAATGTAAGCCAAAGACCAAATGCAACAGCCCGGCAGAGAGTAAAGTCTTTCATGCTGCCATGCCAGAAACTCTCAAAGTTTTCGCTCAAATAATTGCGTCTGTTCGCTCTAATAGACGTACATACTTCTATAGCCCCCATACCACCGGAACGACCCACACCCTATGCTAATTCCCCAAAAAAAAAAAAAAGAGAAAAAATAAAATTCCTTCACAACTTACAACAAATAGTGGCTTCAAATGATTTTGTTGTTGCACGTGTATTTGGCATCTGGGCTGCTTTGTTGTTGCCCCTGCTTTTGTGTTTGGTAAGAATTATAAGAATTTTGTAATTAAAATATTTTCTCTCATTATATGTATACAAAGAAAATAAATTAAATTTTAAATATAAAAATAAAGTATAAATGTATAAATAAATACAAAATCAATCAAGCATAGGAAGCTACATTTCCGAAGCAATAGTCTTGATCTTTTTTTTTTATTAATTTATGTTATTTATTTATTTTTTTTTGTTTTTTTTTTTTTTATAGCTCTCATTATATATACGTATGCAATGAAAATAAATTAAATTATAAAATAAAAAATATATAAAATATAATAATTTAAAATAAATCAATCATGGAAAATAATAAAAAAAAAAATCGGAATTGTTCTTTTTATATATATTTTATTTTTATTTTTGTTTTTATTTTAATGTTTTTTTTTGTTTTTATTACTTTTATTTTTCATATTTTTTATTATTTTTATTTTTTGTGTTTTAAGATCTTTCGTAAATTAAGTTGATACCAAAATCAGATAATTTCAAGCTAAAATGCATCGAATAAAATAATTGAAAATTCAATAAACATAATTGTTCAGGCTGACTTCGATCATTTCTATCTATTTTCATTAAAAATCAATTTTTGTAATTTGTAATAAATATGGCTTTACACAATTTTGTGCCGTATGGCATAGAAGCGTGACGCTCTCATCTCCATTTTATGGGCATATGCGCTTTGAATTATTTATTACAAGAGTAACAGCAGAAGCCGTAGAAGCAATAGAAGTAGCAGCAACAGCAGCAACAGCAGCAGCAGTGGCAGCAGCAGATTTCATTTTGGCAACAGCAAGCAATTATGTGTAACGTGGCGTATACGCAATCTTCAAAAGCAAGAAAATTAATTAGTTCGCCAGCTGTGTGGAGTGTAGCTGAGCTGAGCCAGCCTTTGTGGTTAACAAGCGAGCTGATAATGAATCGATTTGTTTGAGCAGCAGGTGAGCCAACTTAAGCAGATTTCACTGTCTGTTGGCCAGCAAGTGATTCATCGAACAAACGACCCAAACAAACATCAATGCCAAAATAACTTCTCAAGTTATTTGCTGCTCTACTCCAACTGCTGTTGCGGCTACCATTGCTGTCTAAGCTTGAAATAACAGCATGCCTGTCGAGCTGCAGGATAAACACGAATCGAATGTCATTAAAATAAAGACAAGACAGCACAGGGCAACTGGCAACTGGAGGGCGGTTGGGGCAAAGGCGCTCCTTGCGGTTGGAGGCAGCATCATGTTGAGAGCTCATTAAAACGAATACGAATTTAATGGTACTTAAAGCGGAAATTGCCTGGGAAGTTTCCGCCATGCCAAGCACACTACAGCAGCCGCTACAACAACAACAACAACAACAACAGCAACCAGCAACAGCAACAACAACAAATGCCACACAAAGCAAGTCGAAGCAAGTCAGCCCAAGATCGAAGCAAAGCTTTTACGAGCTGAAAACTATTAGTGGCACCCATTGCACACACAAACCCACACACACACACATACACACGCCCTCCCACTGGCACACACACACACACACACAGACATACGCCCACACACATTCGAGTAGGCAACAGCTCATCTGTGCATTCACTACTTTTCTTTTTCACCCTACGTTATTGTGTGCCAAATGAAGCCATCGCCATTGCACACCGGCACAAAGCCGATGCATGCTGTGCAAAACGAAAAAGGGAAAAATAACAACAACAACAAAAAGAAAGAAAAAAAGAAAGAAGAAAATGGAAAATCTCATGCAATTGGCAGTCCACTCGACTACAGTGTACACTGTTCCTTTTACAGGCAAAAGGGCTCAGAGCAAATTTTGTTTGATCTATTGTAGATTGTAAAGAGTAGTGCTCATATTACTCATATGCTTGAAATTCTATGGTAGACAGAGAGACAAAGAGAAAGAGAGATAGTTAGAGAAAAAATAATAGAAAGTGAGTGGGATAGAAAGGAAGGGAAAGCTAAAAAGCAGTTAGAGACAACAAGAGACGATAAGAAACGGAAATGAGTGAAAGATACAGAGAGAGAGAGAGAGAAATAGAGAGGAAGAGATAAAGAGAGAAAGAGAGAGAGAGAGAAATAGAATAGAGGCAGGCAGAGAGAAAAATAATTATAGAGCAAAGAAGAGCTGAAAGGCACCTAGAAAAGGAGAGGGACAACTACAGAAGAGGAGGGGCAACTAGAGAAGGAGAGGGACAGATAAAGCGAGAGACAGCTTGTGAGAGGAAATACAGTTAGAGCAAATGGAGACGTAAAGAAACAGAAATTGAGAGAAAGATAAATAATTGATAGAAGACGAGAAAGGGTGAGAGAAAGAGAGAGTGGGAGAGGAGGGCGACAGAAGTGGGAAACAGTTAGGGAGAGAAAGGGAGGAGAGGCAGGGAAGTAGAATAGAGACAGACAGAGAGAAATATAGTAATAGAGAGAAACAAAAACGCAGGAAAACAGATCTCGTTACAGGTAGAGACTAAAAAACGATTGAACGAAAGAGATAGAATTGTAAGGCATGTGTGAGTAAAAAATATTGATAGGAAAAGGCATGAATATAAATATAATAAAAGTTGTTGGCATAGCTTCAAGTAAGTTTTTCGTAACATAGTTTAAAAAAAAAATACTTCAATTTAGCATTAACAGAAGTTTAACTAACTTTCATTAGCATCAAATCCAGTTAAATAAATAAAACCAATTTACTCACTTTAACATAGTCCTAAACCCGGTAAGCTCCACAAAGTAGAACAAAACAAGTTTTGGAAATGAAAGTTGAAACGAATATTGTACAACCTTTCATATAGGAGAGAGTTATGGAAAAAGATTAGAGATATATATGAATGATTTAGTATATGATGACATAAAAAAAAATAAGAAAAAAATCAATTAAATTATTCCTTTACTTCAACAGTCATTTTTTAATTTAAAAAATGAATATCAATTTTGTAAAACCAATTAAAAAGTTGTTTTTTGTTATTATAAATTTTTAATTAGTTTTATAAAGATAATAAAAGTTTAAGCTACAAATGTTAAAGTTAATAATAATAAAAACTTAAGCTTAAAATATGAAATATTATCTTATTTGACTTATAAAATGAGTTTACCACTTTATTTATATGAAACAAAAATACATATAATTCATTTTAGCTTAGATATCCATCAAAGAATAAATATAAATTTAATATGGGAGGTATTTTATTGTCCTTGAGAACTTATGTGACAAATGACTTTTTAAATATGATATGCCCAATGTTGAGCTAAGTGAACAGGTAAAAAACAGCAGAGCAACAACAGAACAAAATGAAAATAACAAAAATAAAAAAAAAAAAACGAGCGACAAATGTAACTCTGCTGACTGTGCGAAAATGCGCGACGCCATTTTGAGCGAACGCACAAAAGTATGCTATAATTGAATGTTTGTTTGTGTCGCAGGTGTTTACGCTTATGTGTATATGTATTTAGATGAATGTGCTGCACACACACACACACACGCGCGCGTATGCAAAGAGCTGGAAAATTTGCTGCACATATGCATGTCAGCAGCGCCCATAATGGCAATACCATTGTATGTACTTTGAGTTTTCAATTTCAGCTTTTCGCAAAACAGACAGAGACAAAGAGTGATACAGAGAGAGAGAGAGGTGAGGGTGAAGCGAGCGTGGGATTATGCGGCATATTGACTGAGGCATACATTCATACTGGTTTTGCGTTTTGCCATCACGCGACAAACAAAAACAACCCAAACTCGAAAAAGTCAATTCAAATGGTATTTGCTTGTTTCAGCTTATGGATTTTTCGCAAAAACTGCCAGCGGGGTTAAAAATAAAAACCGGTCCACAACTTGCCACAACTGACGCAAATAACGTCTGTCAGCCCAAAAACCATAAGCAAAAATATCATCGAAATGAAAATTGATTGCGAATTTCGAAACAGATTTCAATGCCCAAAAGTGTGACAACAACTTTGCCAATTCTAACAAATGCAATAAATTTCCAGAAAAAAAAAAAAAAAACAACTTTGACAACTTAATTGGGAGGGGAAAATACATTGACTGCTTTGGGCAGTTTCATGAAAATTCTCTTTCATATTTTATAAAAAGAAAAAATATGGCAGATATATGTAGATATTAATCTCTTCTACATAACCTGCAGAAGGTAAGCTTGACATGATAATTCTTGCCTTCCATTGAAGGAGAATTTTTTAGAGATATATTAATTTTTCAATATATTGCATACATTTATACATTTATAAAATGCATCTAAAAATGAATTGCAAACAGACAAAAATTAAAACAAATTTATAAAATGTATCTGACTCATCTATAGATCTTCTATCCCAGTTTAATTTACTATTAAGTTAGACCTTAAGCTGCAAAAAATAATATGTTTATTATATATTATTTTTATATATATGTAAGAGATGGAGAAAAAAGTAGAAGGATGGACCAATTATGTTATATAAATATATTATACTATCATAAATAAATTTTAATTTTTTTTTTTTTTAATATATCCCTAGATTAGTCAACCTATTTAAAAATAAATAAACAAAATACAAAAAAAATAAAAAATAGATGCCTTCATATAGAAGAAAGCAGATGAAACATCTATCAAAATGTATAGATTTTAAGAGACATACGTTTATAATTAAAATAAAATAAAATAAAAATAAATAAAACAAGTAAGAAGGCTCTAGTCGAGACGGCTCGACTACGAGATACCCTGAACCCTGCCAAAAAAATATTCTTCTTCTTACCGCACGTATATATTACGCGCCCTCTGCTAACCGCGCAGTTGCTGCTGACGTTTGGGGGTGGGATGGGCTGTACTTTGAACGCTTATAACTCTATTTCTAGATGGACTATCTTCATGAAACTTTCAGAATATATTAGTAGCATTCAAATTTGTCCGTTTGTCAAATTTCAAGTCTCTAGTAGTTGAAATACGTTTTTTTCAAATTGGGGGCGAAGGGGGCGTGGCATCCAAAATTTGAAAATTACATAATCTGCATATCCATAATATCTATCTAAATATATAAGTTTGAAGTCTCTAGCTAAAACGGTGTAGAAGTTATGCTTGAAAAACCTGAAAAACGTAAACGAATTTTCGATTTTTTATCGATAATTAAGGAATGGAATGAGTTATCGAAAAAACAAAATAAACTTGTACTGCGTAACTAAGATACAAGTGTTCATGTAAATTCAGCTCTCTAGCTTTTGTAGTTTCCGAAATCTCGACGTTCATACGGACGGACGGACGGACGGACGGACGGACGGACGGACGGACAGACGGACAGGGCTATATCAACTTATTTTTTTGTGCTGATCAAGAATATATATACTTTATGGGGTCTGCGACGTCTCCTTCTGCCTGTTACATACATTTTCACAAAAACATTATACCCTGAATTTCCATTTTCAATGGGTTCAGCGTATAAAAATATATGAATTCATATAGAAGAAAGAAAATGAAAATTCTATAAAATGTATGAAAATATATAGATTTTCTGAGACATATATTACTTATACTCACTCAAGAAGGCATTTTAGCATACTTTGTTAAAAACAACTCAACCTAAACAACTCTTTCCCTAAGCTCCCAGCAAAGTTCTAAATAACCTTAATAGTACTTCCATTATATCTTCCTAGCTATAGAGCATTTAAAAGCTTTGAAGTCTCAACAGTTTTTTTCAAATTTATTATTATGTTTGTAAATAGCACGCATAGAGTACAATGGCCGAAAGACAATCCAAGTGAATCAGATGATTCGTTCACATAACAACCGACTGGCTCACATACACGTGCACACCCACTCAGACAAGCAGACACACACGCACAACCCCACACACCACACACACACACACACACACACACACACACATATATAGTCAAAGCGTACTTTGAAGTGCACTTAGTTGCCAAAAAGTTAATAAAAATAAGTGCCTCTTAGCCGTTGCCAAGTGCCAAAGTCCGGCAAGCATATGAAGTGGCTGAAACTCGAATTTGGACATGAGCTCACAGCATCCAGCATCAGCGAAGCAACCCAGTTGGAGCCGTACCGACATAAGTAATTTAGATTTGGTGCCGAGTAGGTTGGCCACACTTCAGCAATGCACAGCTGCAAAATGTTACCGTTGTTAGCTTGAAGTATCCGGGCCAACCTCTTCCCGAGCTGGCCAAGAGGGAGCATAAGAAAAATACCACAGACTTGCAAATATATATGTATATATAATAACAATAACCCAAGCCAAGGCAGTCATGCATAAATGTTGATCATAATTGCTGTTGGCGAAACAACTTTTGTGATTTTCTCTCACTCTCTCTCTCTCTCTCTCTCTCTCTCTCTCTCTCTGGGGCCTCTTAAAATCTCTGCACTCTTCACAATTAAATGGTCGAAAATTTCTGAATTGGAATTATTTTCGAAGCTATTTCAACTAAATTGAGTAGAGCATAATTTTTAAAATGTATGACCCAAAGAATTCAATTAAAAATTTAAATTCATGAAAAACTTTTGAAAAATAAACGAATTGCTGTTAAATTTGACAGGCAGTTTAACATTTAGAATTGAATTTGCGTTGCCACATTGCTTTATATAGCATATATGGCAACGCCAGAATATGATACAAAGATAGTTTTTAATAGCTGCATGAGCAAATGTTAATATATGGGTTATATATTATATGGTGATATCTCTCTCTCTCTCTTTCTCTCTCTCTCTTATTTTTAATATATATTCAGCTTGTCAAATATTCTCTGCCCGCTTACAAAGCATTGCCACTAGAGTCAACAACTCTTCAATTTATTTTTACTACATTAAAAATAAAAAAATACGATAAACAATCAATTTAGAAAGCATTATTTTTAGAGACTAGAAAAATGCTTTGGCAGCTTATCATCAAAGCATTGGCACTAGAGTACACTATTCTACAATTTCATGCACTCAATTTGAATTAAAAGAATGAATTTAGAAAATTGCTTTCGGCGAAAAGGTTTCTCCCCAATATTGAAAAAAAAAAACAAAAAGTGTTGTATTACGTGCGCCTGCTCAGTCCCATTAAACGGGAAATTGATGTGAGATGGGCGGGTTGGGCAGCTTTAAAATGGCTGTGACCCAGCAATTTAATTAAGCTACGCAAAAATGTGCCAACTACTTGAAGGAGGGCGTACAAAGCCGCACGGACTAAGACCTCGTAATCGCAATTCTAATTAAGTGCGAATATCCAGGACAAAAACCCGGCAACAAACCTAAAGGGAATATGCCCCGCAAAAATGTGTTGTCGCCTAGTTTATTTCATCTGGAGTATATATATATATATATATATATATTTCTTCTTTTTTTTTTTACCACGCCAGCTGAATTTAATTAAATTTCCACACTTCAAAGCGTGGGCAATGTGCAAAATTGTGACCCCGCAGCTAGTCAAAAGGACGAATGAAAAAATAAAAATGCTGTATAAGGGCAAAAGGAAATCTTAATTTTATTTTTCCTCCAGCTGTGTTGTGTGTGTGTGTGTGTTTTTTTTTTTTTTTATTTTTTTACTTTTTGTATTTCTCCGTTGGCTTCGTTATTTTCTTCAACTTTGTTTCCGTCAGGTTACAAATTGTTGGAATCTGCCATTGCCATTGCCTTTGACATTGCCATTTCCATTGCCATTGCCATTGCTTGGCTTAGGTTTCTCTTTCTCGGCTTGTCGCTCCCTCACTAATTAATTTCGATTCATTGAGCACTTTACAAGAAATTACACACCCACTCAACGCCCCGTTGTGGACCCAAGTGTCCTTTTTGCTTGTCATTTCTATTCACATTTCTAGCACTCGGCTGCCATTCCGAAATGCGATTGCGATTCCGATTCCGATTCCCATTACGCTTTCAACTATTAGTTGAAAAGTTTATTTTCTGTTTCTGTTTTATTTTCACATTCTTCTTGCTGTGCTTTGTTTCTTTCGTTTCGCAGCATCAAAGGCACGCCCCCTTCCCCCTACCCAAACAAATGAACCTATCCAATTGTTGGTAACAAATTTGCAGTCATTGAGGGATAGAGAAAGCTGTATAGCTGTTTAAACAATGGAACTGAATATTGTACATCAATTTTTCACAGTCACTGTACAATACTGGCGTATCAGTGGCGCCTCGTTATTCGCCAAGTCTTATCGATGTGTCAATTAGGAGGTCTTACTGTAATCCACAATGTTCGCATTAAGTAACCGTATATATCGTAGCTGTCAAATGGCACGAAACAGCAAACCCAATTCACATGTATTCCCCAGCTTATGTCGCCAACTCTCTGTATCTGTCTCTATTCCCATCTATTTATCTCACTCTCTCACACTCATGCACAAGCTGTGCAATTAATTTGACAGACTTTCATATACTCTGCACGAATTTCATGTTAAGTTTATATATTTCTTTTATTGGTTTTACTTTTATGAATCAACGCTCATTGGAAAATTAATTAAGTTGAAATTTAATAAGGCTGCAGAAATGTCTGGTGAAGGTGGATGATTTGAAGATACCCTGTAAAGAACGACATAAATCTGACAAACTGATAAACTAAAATATAGACCTGAAAGTTTAACTGATAATGTGGTGCATACACTTGAAGATACTCTGTATAGAAAAATAAATGATTTTGGAATCGAAAATAAATTTCATTAAATAAATAAATAATAATGTAAATAATTTTCTAAATATTCGAATAATTAATTTCGAATAAAAATTTAAAATAATAAAAATAAAATATATTTATTTATATATAAATTTAATACCCCACAAGTTTTTCCACTCTTTAGACATAAAAAAAATATCGTTTCTGATTTCCAAATATTTAATTAAACTTATGTGACATTTCATTAAATATTTATAAATCAGAAAAAAAGAAAAAAATTTCTTTAATATCTAAAAAAAAAGAAAAATTAGGATAATACATTTATATATAAATATATATATTTTATTTTTATTATTGTTTTATTTTTTAAATTTTATTTAATTTTTGTTTATTTATTTTTTATTTATTTATTATTATTATTTTTATTATTTTTGTTTATTTATTTTATTTTTATTTATTTTTTTTTTTAATTAAAGAAAAATACAAATGCTATAATCTAAGCCCTTTTCATGAACATTATTAAATTCAAAATATTTCTATTCTATTTATTAATAATTTCCATATTCCCACAAATATCGTATATACCTATTTTAAAACTTTTCCCGTCTACAGGGTAGGCAAATAATATTGCTAACTATACATATGATACGATATGAGAACAGAGTTTGCCCAGCGCATTCTCAAGAGCTCAAACAACAACAACAACAACAACAACAAGCAGCAATAGCAGCGAAAACTAATTGAAAACTTTATGAAACTTCAGTTTTCACATATTTATTTAGCTTGATAGGCAATGATGAAGCACCTTTTGCAGCATCAAAGGTTTGAATTTTATAATAATTGCTGAGCAAATAGAAATAACTGTCAAAGTTAAATTAATATACGATATGACATGAGAAATGAAAGAAAAAAAAAAAGAAAAAAAAAAAATATAAAATATGCAGCGCAATATGCGAAACACACGCTTTAAATAGCTGAGATGCCAATGGATAAACTTTCCATTAACTGAAGGCCCGCAAAAACCTCAGTAGAGCGTCGAGAGAACGTGGTGGGCGTGTAATGTTCCAACTGTCTATGTATGTACGCAATAAAACAGTGAAAATAAAAAATAAATACCATAAAAAAAAAAAAATGTAAATGTAAAACAAAATAAATGAGAGGACGCAAATGTAAGTGTAGCAAAAACAACAGCAAAAGCAGCGGCAACAGCGACAAAGGCTCCGCCACATATACCAAAAATGTATTAAATTTTTAGCATGCTCATTAAAAAAATATTAAAATAAAATTTCTATGGTAACACACACACTCATGCACACACACATGCACACTTATAATGCTCACATGTATTGTGAGCAATGAAAATAAAAATGTGAGACCCGTCTGCTAGCTGGCAATAATACGAACTGCCTCCCCATTTGCCACAGTGTATGCACGTGGCTGTGTGTGGGTGTGGGTGTGTGTGTGTGTGTGTGTATAAAGGGTGCATGAAGACCGCATGAAAATTGGCAGTACACACACACACACACACACACACTGACACAAGCACAGTCAGTTAAACAGTACGCCTGCACATTAAAACAACGCCATGTACAGCCGGGTAAAGCTCTGCTGCCACGCCCATTTGCGAGACGAGACAGCAGGGCTGTGGCAAAGGGCGCTGAGGGCGAGGTCAGAAGCGGGCTGGGAAGCTATAGTCAACGATATGTGAATATCAAGATTTAATTTAAAGTTAACTAAGTAAGATTAAGCTTTAGCAAATACACACACACACACACACAGATTTACAGGGTGTGTGTGTGTGTGTGTGGCAAGGGGACTGTGCTCGTATCAAGTAGAGCAGAAACTCTTAATAAAGCAATTGCCTCTGGCAGTCAAAAAGTAAACGTCGACGTCGTGCTACAACCTGATTACGACAGGGACGGAGGCTGAGGGCCGTAAGCACCTCGGTCCAGGGCCACGACCTCACATACATCTGTGTGTGTGTGTGTGTCTGCCATGTGGGTGTATATGAGTGAGTGAGTGTGTGTGTGAGAGAGAGAGAGAGAGCTCTTATACAAACGACCTTTTTTCTTTTTGAGAGCCATGACATAGCGGCAGTTAGTTTGGCCAGTTTATAGAGACTTCTAAGGTAGCTGGATTGGGTTGGATGCTCGACAGCGGATATATGTATGCAGCTGCGGATGAAAGTTGCCGGAACAACGGACCACAATATCAACTAACCATAATTATATATCGAATAGCGCAGCCAGAAGAAATGCGAAATGCCAAGCCAAGCAGAACAAACTATGAACAGAATTTAATTAGCATCTCAATGCGGATTGCAGTGCACCGTGAAATGAAAAAAAAAAAAAAAATATATAAAAAAAAAAATAATAATAAATAAATAGAAATTAAAAATTCTAGTAAAAATGATTGTAATAAAATATAAAATATCTTAAAATTAATATATGCTCATATTATTAATTTTATAATTATGAAATAACTTGATACAAATTTTAATAAAATATAAACATTATTTTTTGTATATATTGACAAAGAGAGAGAGAGAGAGAGAAAGTAAGGTAAAATAATTTCTATATACCTTCGATAGGTATTAACTTTAAAAATTGAAAATAAATGTTATGATTTGATTGTTATATAAAAATCTATGTCTAATAATTATTTTTTAATTTTATCATGTAAATCAATTTTATTAATTAAAAAAATAAGCGAGTTTAATAAAAAAAATTGCAAATAAAAGTTTATAAAAAAATAACTCTTTCTCTCTCGGTCTTTTTTTTCTCTAATCTGCTTAGGGTCAGGAAAATGTCATTCGATAAACAATCTGAAAAATCGTATAAAATATAATTTTTCTCGAAAAATTATTTATTATTTAATAAATTTTATATGCCAAGAATTTGTAAAAAAAAAATAAATAGATAAAAATAAATAAGTAAAACAGTGTTCAAATTCTGCAGAATATATTATCTAAATATATTTTTCGTTAGTTGAATCTCTATTTTTGATCCACTGTGCGCTGCAGCGAGCAAATCTGTGCAGCAAAAGGCAAATTATAGCGCAGCAGCAGCGGCAGCATATTATTTGCAGCAGCTCGGACACATGAAATACAGCATCCATAGCAACAATGACAACAACAACAACAACAATGTTAGCCACAACAACAACAACAACAACAATGATTTTAAAGGCTATAAGAACTTGCCTTGCGCCCAAACTACAAAAAATCTCTTCCATTCGCATTATTATCTACATGCATGAAGATATTCAAAGCGCTCCAGGGGAATAGAAAGAGAGACTGAAGAGAGCACAATGCAAGCAAAAGAGATAGCTGAAAAATAAATTTAATGTAAACATAAAAGCAAGTTTTTTTTTTTTTTTTTTTTTTGGGTAAAGCTAGTTTTGCATTTTATAATCAGCGCAAAACGCGGGGGTTGGCCGCATCACTGGCTCGATTAAGGGTTGAGGCGCTTGGGCGTAGAAGGTTGAACGATGAACGGTAAATGGTGAATACGTTGACTGTTGATGAAGGGTAAAGGGCAAAGGGTGACTACTACTTGACTACTCGACTGTTGTCTGCCCGGCATGTGCTGCATTTGATGATGCTTGGCTGCTCCCTCACAGTGCTCTTTGCCACAGCATTCGGCCACGACCTCAGAGTCAGACCAGGAACATAGCGGACGGACAGACGCACATAGCCCGGAGCCTTAATAGTGCGGACGATGACGACGATGGTCTCGGTATTGGGCTACGGGCTTTTGGGCATCGCTCTCTTCTTCTTCTTCTTCTTCTTCTTTCGACGAGTTTCCAGCTGCCCTTTGTGCTTTGTCAAAGGGAAATTTTATATGATTTTTAATGCTTCGCGCTTCATAAAAATGTTGCCGTGGCTACAGAAACAGAATGCAAATAAATTGGCTTCACATGGCTTCACATCCCCAATGGCTGCCCTGAAGCCTTTAAGCCAATTTTTGTTATGTTCATCGCTATCTCTCTCACTCTCTCTCTCTCTCTCTCTTTGTCTCTCTTTGTCTCTTTCTTTTTTGCCCTTAATATACATATATATTATAGCTCTGTCTGTCTCTGTCTGTCGTATCGTGGTAACGCTGTGTTTGATTAACACTCTCTATGCCAAAGTGCGCCAAATGGCTAACGAAATTTTTGAATATTCCCAAAAATTTACATCACAAAATTGCTTCCGTTCAAGTTTGGACACAAATTTATGCAAAAATAAAAAGAATAACTCGCATTTGCATATTTTATAAAATTTGTTGAGCGTAAAGTTAGCATACTATAATAACAATGTACATGTATATATAAACTTTCATTAGGTGTGCAAATAATTGGGTTCAAAATATATCAAGTTCAAATAATTTTCCTTATTTAACAACTTTTTCATTTCAGTTTTGCATAATAAAAATTATATAAGTTATAATATAGTTGATCGAGAATTATTTTTTAGTTTAATTTGAAGTAAAAGAATATTTTTAAAATATTTCCAAGCCATAAACCTTTATAGCAACAATTTTAAATATAATCAAAATATATAAAAGATTCTTAAAAAAAAAAATATTTAAATCAAAACATTTTTCGTTGCCAAAACAAAAAAAAAAGATTCATTTTCTCCAGCCTTGCAAAAATATTACAAAGGCTGCAATCAAAATACAATTCTTTTTATTTTATTTTTTATAAATTATGTATATTTAATTAAAGCAAATGGTTAAAATGTTCATATTTAATGAAGCCACACTCCATTTGAAGCGAATGAGGCTGCTGAAACAAAATGGGCGCCAAATTACAGTGCATATAAAAAGTATGCAACCGCATTGCGTTAATGGCTGCCTAGCAACGGGCTCGTTATGCAGCCATTCTGTAAAAAGTAAAACCAATTAAATATAAAAATGCTGAACAAAACCAAAAAGAAAATAAAAAAAAGACAACAAATAAATGTAAATGATAATAATACTCGCACATATACACATACATACACACACACACGCACACACTACAGAAACCATGTACGCCCGGGAGCAATAAACGATTACGCAATTTAATTGCACACAAAATGGCTGCCAAAAAACAACAAAAATTATAATAAAAATAAAGAGAGAAAAATTAAAAATAAAACCGCCTAAAGCTTATTTTCAAATAGCGGTATAATTAATATGAAATAAAGTATGAGCGGTTAGGGCATACGCAAAAGTAAATTTTTGAAATTTTTATAAATTGCCGGATTTCTGGATGTGAAAGTTTGCTGAATTTTTAAATAGAAGAGAGAGATAGAGATAGAGATAGAGAAAGATAGAGATTGAGATTGAGATAGAGATAGAGATAGAGATAGAGATAGAGATAGAGATAGAGATAGAGATAGAGATAGAGATAGAGATAGAGATAGAGATAGAGATAGAGATAGAGATAGAGATAGAGATAGAGATAGAGATAGAGATAGAGATAGAGATAGAGATAGAGATAGAGATAGAGATAGAGATAGAGATAGAGATAGAGATAGAGATAGAGATAGAGATAGAGATAGAGATAGAGATAGAGATAGAGATAGAGATAGAGATAGAGATAGAGATAGAGATAGAGATAGAGATAGAGATAGAGATAGAGATAGAGATAGAGATAGAGATAGAGATAGAGATAGAGATAGAGATAGAGATAGAGATAGAGATAGAGATAGAGATAGAGATAGAGATAGAGATAGAGATAGAGATAGAGATAGAGATAGAGATAGAGATAGAGATAGAGATAGAGATAGAGATAGAGATAGAGATAGAGATAGAGATAGAGATAGAGATAGAGATAGAGATAGAGATAGAGATAGAGATAGAGATAGAGATAGAGATAGAGATAGAGATAGAGATAGAGATAGAGATAGAGATAGAGATAGAGATAGAGATAGAGATAGAGATAGAGATAGAGATAGAGATAGAGATAGAGATAGAGATAGAGATAGAGATAGAGATAGAGATAGAGATAGAGATAGAGATAGAGATAGAGATAGAGATAGAGATAAAGATAGAGATAGAGATAGAGATAGAGATAGAGATAGAGATAGAGATAGAGATAGAGATAGAGATAGAGATAGAGATAGAGATATAGATAGAGATAGAGATAGAGATAGAGATAGAGATAGAGATAGAGATAGAGATAGAGATAGAGATAGAGATAGAGATAAAGATAGAGATAGAGATAGAGATAGAGATAGAGATAGAGATAGAGATAGAGATAGAGATAGATATAGAGATAGAGTGAGAGAGAGAAAATAAGAAAGATAGTGAGAGAGAGAGAGAGAGAGAGAGAGAGGGAGAGAAAAAAATAAAGAAAGAGAGAGAGAGCAGAAGAGAAGAGAAAGACTTATATATATTATATATATTCATGAATATTTTATCCTTATTCTATTATAAAAGTATTTAAGCTGTTTCTTTTAGTTTACGTATTCAAATTCTTTTAACCTAAGGTATCCCATGAAGAACTTTCCATATACAACCCACGGTGTAATCCCAGCACATCCCATTGAAATTCTTTTGAATATATTTATTTATACGATTACATCACAAGTCAGCTTCGGCATGTAAGATGGAAAACGCCCTTAAAACATGCAAATTGAAAATTCAAATTGAGCTCCGCACACGTCAGATATATGTCAATATATTTGCATAGTATTTGGGGTATATTCGTATGCGTATTATCAACTACCACCTGTCGACAGAAGAATATTTGAATGCTCTAACAATTTGTACAGTTGGCATAATTCTGATAAATAAGCAAATATTTAATGATGCCTCGCACAGATGTCAATTAAGTAAATGTCAGGGCTATTTAGTGCATGGCAATCCGCTTTTATTAGGGGCATGCCACTAAGCCGCTAGGCATCTGAGTGCTTTCTGCTTATTAGGAAATATACGAACGTGTATATACACATATATATTTTTTATATTTACGCCAAGTATGCAGCACAATTTGCCTGGCGGCTTCGCGTCTCTCTGCATTTGCCTCATTTTCATATTGCTTTCGCTTCGGCTCTTCATAATATTGCGTCGCACCCTTGGCTCAGGCATCAGGATCAGCAGCAAAAACCGGGAGCTGGAGCACCCACAGGCCATTCTTCAGTGTCAAAGCCAGCACACACACACACACACACACCAACTCACACACAAACAAGCACACACACACACACTTTTAATGCGTGTCGCTCACATTTTATGAGCTGTCGCAAAGTGCGAGAAGGCAAATGGCAAACAAAAAAGTAAAAGGAAGTGCGCGTTCACCCAGCTGTGACCAGCATCGCAAATAAATGAAAAAAGTTCATCGAAATCAAGCGAAAAGAAAGCAGACATCGACGAGCCGACTTTTAAATGCCCTAAACAAAATTGTTGTATAAAACTAGAAATTTTCAGATAAAGGTTTTATGTATATCTATAAAATATATGAAATAATATTGTTTCCATCATGAATTAAATCTTAAAAAAAAAAAGGTTTAATATGAGTAACTATATAGAAATATATGAATAAAAATAAACATATCAGTATATCAATTTAAAATAAAATAAAGTTAATTTTTTTTAAGTTTAATCAAAAATCATAAATTATGTTTAAGCTTAAAAATATATTTACTAAAATAGGGCCAAAGCAAAAATGTAAAAAAAATTAATAAATAAATAAATAAATCAACTAGCTGAAATTAATAATAAATTTATTATAAAGTAAATATGAAATCAAAAAATGCATAAACATGTTTATAGTTTATCAGAAATAAATCAAATACAATATGTATACAAAAAGTATTTATAAAAATTTATTTGTATAACTGAGATCTATTTAAAAATAATAGTAAAAAATCGAATACAAGAAAGTATAAATTAAATGTTGTCATTTATTTTATACTTTGTTATATTCGATTTTTTTTTTTTTTTTTGAGACAACAAATGGTTATTAGCTTATATTTAATACTTAAGATTTGGTTGTATAGCTATTATACATGCTTGACTTACTGAAAAAAAAATATTTATTTTCAATAAACAATTTTTTTAAATTTATTATTATTTTTTAAATATTTATTTTTTAATTTATTAATTAATTTTTAATATCAATTTATACATCTTTTTTCAAACATTTTTTTTTTAATTCATAAATTATATTTCACTTTTTTTTATTACAGTAAATTTTACTTCATTTTTTGCCAATCAATAAACTCACATTAAACTCTGACCCAAGCCATCTTTCAACTAATATGCTCAGCGAAAGTGTACCCAAAGCGTATAGTATATAAAATCAAGCAGAAAAGCAACAGCAATATTGCGACCATAGGTAGAAAGTTATTGGTCATGTTTGTGAGTCCCTTCTCGCTTATTTTGCTTTTCCCTTCTTTTTTGTGTGTGCTGGTCTCTTATTTAATTAAATGTCAAACTCTGGCATTCATCTGTTTGATGAGACTGGCATTTGATTTGATTTTGAAGATATAACCGAATAAAAGCCAAACAATTGCGCAATTTGCTTTCAAATTTAAAATTTCATTTGAAAACTCGGATTCATTGATACACAATCAAATTGTATAAATGGGTTATAAATTTCAAATTAATTTTTTCTCTTTGGTGCATATGAAATTCTATTGAGTTTAGTCAATAACTAATTGCTTAATACTCAATTACAGCTTATAGAAATTTTACAATTGATTAAAGCAAGAGATAAACGGCAGTCAATTACAATTAATTAATAAAGTTTTAAGCTTAAAGTACATTTAAATGAAGGCTTTAATGTGATTAAAATTTATGTGAAATAATTAAAGTGAAAAAAAAAATTATAAAAAATATAAAATATATTTTAATTAGCGAATGCCGTAAAAAAAACTGATTAAAAACTATGTATGCGTATAAATTAGTAAAATGATTGAATTTTGCAGTTCCTGACTATAAAAGAACTTAATTAGTGGGCATATATGTGTTCTTTTTACAATTGTCTATATAGCTTTTTATTATTTTTAAAATAGATATACGTATATGCTCATATACATACGGTAGATATATGCTATTGAAAAACTTAATTTTTGGTATTTTTCTATTCATTACAGGCATACATCTTCCAATTTATTACCTCAAACCAAATCTAACTAAAGATTATAATCAATATTTGATTATATCTATATCAGCTCTTTTCTATATGCGTTTTTATTGATATTGAATCGATAAATAGAATAAAGGAATATGTATATTATACATATTGTATATTATATCTTTACAAGCATTTATATATAAAATCTAAAAATTTTAGCCACTGTGGTTTATAAAGTGACTTCCAGCATGAGGACACGCAGAGAGACAGATAGACGAAAAGCTATACAGTTGGCACTCATATTTATAATAAATATGCTAATTTATTTATTTTTATAATTATTATTTTATATTTTTATTCATTTTATTTCTATTATATCATGCTAGCCTACGTGCAGCGTATAGAGAGCACAACTTTAATTAATAAATTTTAAGCTTAAATACACTTAGCTAATTAACAAATCCAAAAAAAAAAAGAAAAAATGCAATTCAAAGAAATTTTACTGCACAAATGAATTCAACGGAAAATGTGTTTATCTGCAAGCTCATATCTGTCATATGTGCAAATAACAAAAATATATATACTAAATAAATTGCATAGCTGGCATAGCCTTGTGGCTGTTAATTTAACTCGAAATAACACGCATACGCAGCGTAGCTTATGCAATTCTTTTGAATTGAACAAGACATTTAATTAAGAGAAATATAATTTACATATGCATGCCAAAGCTATTTAATTAGCTGTCAATGCGAGTTAAAGGTGATTATACATAAACACATATGCATATATACATTTATATATATATATAAATAATATAAATATATATACATTTCATTTATAAAATTCTCATTTTGTACATTTTACGCTTCGTCGCACAAAGTTGAAATCCTATTTTAGTTTTATTAAATGCGAATGTTTCGTTAGAAAGTGCATGAAAAAGCAATTTTCTTTTTCACTTACATTAGTCGTGCTGGGTTTCATGGCAATAATTTGGGCAGCCAGTGCAGCGAATAATGTTGTAATTAGTCACATTCCCCTGCACACACACACACATGCACAGGTGCACTCGTATGTGACAGTAAATACCGCAAATGTTTGAAATGATTGTGCTTATATGTCATTACATTTAATTAACCACATTTACCGAGGCCACCACCACTTCAGGTTATCTCTCGGAAATACCACCAAGCTTCTTGCGGCAGGACATCAAAGGATCTTCATGCGACATTTGTAATTAGAGGTAGCCAGAGCCTGGACCCCAACCAAATGTTATCAATTATGCACAGTAGCTCTGGCAATTCCTCTGATTGCCATTCAGGCTTTCTGAGCTTTGGCTTTAATTAGCATCAAGTGCAACACACACACACACACACACACATACACCCAACACTAACCCACACACTGAAAGAGAAATTGAATTAAAGCAAATTGCTTAATTTCTATACAAATACGATTCCATTTGGACAAATTCTTTGTCGAAAAATGTTCATAATTGCATGGCCCAAAAAGTTTCTCAATTTCTGTTTGAGTTCCTAAACTTGATTTACCCTGAAAACGACAACTTGTTGTTTCCTTTTGGTTTGCGGTGGACTAAACAATTTTCCAAACTAATGCGCCCCAAAAACCCGAAGGAGCCAGACCTGCACATGTGCAGACAAGAAACCCCCAAGAGCCCCCAAAGAAAGCAAAAGAAAACTTAAATAACTCGGAACTTATGGAGTTGGCTACAAGTTACCCAGTAAATATATTAAAGAAGATTATAAATGTTTGAGTAATAGGATCTATTTCCAGATCACTTTTAAATAATTGAAATTCTTTATAAATTTAAAAAAAAAAAAAGTGTAGAGCTGCCAACTAGCACGAACGTAATTGCAAGACCATAAAATTTTCTTAGGAATTGTTTTAAATATTTATCATGAGATTATTACTATAGATATAATAAAAGAGAAACCTAAACAGAAAAAATAAAGAGTTAATCTTAATATATAAAAATATTTATAGCATAATAATGAAAATTACAAATATATTTGCTTAATACGTTACATAAAACACAAGAAAAATATTAAATATAAATAAAAATATATACAAATAAATATAATATAATAAATAAAATTTTAAAAATATTTGCTTATATTAGAATAGAATTCTGCGTATATTAAAATATGATCAAGTAACTCTCACATAGTACTATTGTATCTAATAATCTAGGGCCACAAACACTTGTAATACAAGCAAAAAAATTCTTTCTTTGAGTAAAAGATAAAAAATACAGGTAAAACTAAATTTTAAAAAAAAATATATATATAATAAATATCATTTAATTGAACACCAATTATTATAGGTATAGTTAGCTATATATATATTTTACTAATTATTCTACATAAAAGTCTTTACATGCATTTATTAATCTAAAATTTATGCTACCCTATTAGTCATAACTTGTATAGGATATATCACATATAAAAAGTAAACGAAGCTAAGCAAAACCCAAAATCCCAAAAATCCCTTGATTTATTTCTAATGCTAAGCAACACACGCACTCCCACATACACAAACACACACATACACATACAAAAGCGCACATGAACATACACTTCCTCTAATACGTGGCATGGTAAATAGAGCAAGTGAACAACAACAACAACAACAACAACAGCAAGAAGCAGACGAAGAACTTCAACACATCCCGCAGGAACTAAATTGTGCCAGCGGCGGTTTCTTTGCTTGCCCAACGCCGCCCCCAACCCACATCCCCACCCATGCCAACGGCCATGTCTATGCCCATGCTCACGCATACGACCACGCTAACCCCGCCAGATATTGTTTAGATACTCTCGCATCCTGCTGCCGCTCAAGGCTCTCAAGGAAGTGCGCAAAAAGCACGAACATGCAAAGTGAAGCTAAACGAAAGTGCCTCAATTTAAGTTGTAAGCTGATTTGCTAGAGCATACGAGTAATATGCCCAACACACACACATACACACACACTCTGTCACATTTGTGTATGCGTTCAGTTTGCCGGCAGCTTACTGAAGTAGAAAAACTTTTGGCTGTAACTGTAAAAGCAAATGCTCAAAATTAAGGCAAAACTTTTGCTATTCGTCTCTAGCTCGTTTTATGAAGTTGTTGAGAGTATGTTATGTTGTGCTCGAGTTTGTATTTCCGATTTCACATCTGTTATAAGTATGTATATATATATAGAGGAAAAACATTTTTCCGCGATTTTCTGACGCTTTTCAATTTTAATGAACAGCCTGTGGAAAAGTTTTGTGTGGAGCTTATCAAAAGAGATAGATAGAGTAATATGAGATAGGAATAGACAGGAAATCGAATTTTTTTTAGATCTAATGCTTTATCTTAAAGAGAGCAGCAAGTAATGAAGAAGGATGAGCAATCATATAGTAATTATAAAAAAAAAATGTATTAAGAACTAATAAAATAATCATTTTTTTAGTATTTAATTTTAAAAAAATATATATATATTTTTTTTTAATACCTTTTGACTATAAATACTTAAAATTTGACAAGAATCCACTCATAAAAATTATGTATTAAAAACTAATAAAATAATAATTTTGTTAGTAGATTAAATTTAAATAATAATAATTTTTAATGCCATATAATAAAAATATTTCAAATTTACAAAAAAAATCCAAATTCAATATCCTGCAAATATTTTTTAAAAATATATATTATTTTCTACATATAAAGAATTAATAGTAATTTAAAAAAAAAATCGGCAGTATAATATTTGTAAATGAATTTTGCGCTCAAGAACATATTTAAAAAAAAAATATGGTTTTTTCTACATGCTTTAAAAATAATATTTTTTTATCTTAAGAATTAATTTAAGAATCAAAAATATATAATTAATTATAGTTATACAAAATATATGAAATATATGAAAACAGAAAAATAAATAAAATTAGATTGGTTAAAAATATTGCAGATTTTTTCATAATACGGATTTTTTTTATTTTCAGTATTATCCCAGCTTTAACATATAAATACATTTATATATCTCATATTATCTTGCATGAAGAAACTTCTTAATAGCCATCATCAAAACATTTTTCCGTAGAAATCCAAAAAAAATGTCTAGAGTACTGCAAATTCGTCATGGCAAAGACAGAATATTTCTCATTGAAGCAAATGCGTCTTGTCTTGGCGTTGGCTTCCTTTTACTCCACTTCTTCTTTTCTTATTTCATTTTTTTTTCTATTTTTTTTTTTTTTTTTTGTTTTTTGGTCTGATTTTGACACAAATCCCTTTGGTGCTAAAGCAATTTATGCGGTTGTATCTGCCGCAGAGGCGCAGGACGAAAAGGACTCAAGCAACACACATTCACATCTATATACACATCTTTTCACATATATCCTCACATGTGTGTGTGCGTGTGTCTCTGTGTGAATATATGCTTTTTGTATAGGACACATGCACTTGACTGGGTTTTTCGGTTATGGTTGTTTAGTTGTTTGGTTGTTCGGTTGGTCGGTTGGTTTGGCTGCCTTGGTTGCTTTGCTGCATAAGTGCAATTTTATGTTTGGCCCAGGAGTTGATAAATGGCAGACAGTGGGTGCCCAAAAGTATGCATTCAATATGCGAACACAAATCTCAAAGCCAAAGCCCAGACTCTTGTTCGTTCAACTAGTAAGCAACTACAACAACAACAACAGCTACAACATCAATAATAATAACAACAACAACAGCGACATATAAAAAGATGTAAATTTCTGAGCATAAATCTACAAATTGTCAAACATATTGCGCTTTCATATACGTGTACACATATAAGCATATTTTTATGACTGCCTACGTGTATATATATATATGTGTGTGTGTGTGTGTGTGTAATAACACGCATATGCCACGCCTAACGAGCCCAGCGTACGCCCACCTTTAGCCAGGAACTTGGCCGCAGATAAAACCTCCCGAAAATAATGCCCAAACATTTCATGTCATAAATTTAACGATATAAGCGCGAAAAAAACCTGCACAAAGCCAATGCTCGAAATAAGAAAAAAATGAGAAAGAATAAAAAGGGAACCTGAAAATAGAAGGACCCTGACGTCTGTTAAGCCGAAGTTAAAATACTCTTGTGGGTATTGAATATATTATTTATTATAAATTATTATAAAAAAAAATTTTTGTGTTTTTCGCATAAATTTTCTAATTCAAGATTTTCTTTAAAAAATTTTTTTTAATATATAAAATTAAATTAAAAATTTTAAAAAATAATAATTATTTTTATATATAAATAAAATTTAAAAAAAAATAATTTAAAATTTAAAAATTTATAATAATATTTTTTAAAAATGAAACAAAATGAAAATAAAATTCAAAAGGCTAATGATAGAAATTAAATTAAAAATTTTTAAAATTTTAATTATTTTTATGTATAAATAAAATTAAAAAATAAAAATAAAAAATAATTTAAAATTAAAAAATTTATAAAAAAAAATTTTTTGAATGAAACAAAATGAGAATAAAATTCAAAAAGCTAATGATAATTTCATTCAAATACCAGATCAGATTATTTAAGCAACAGATAGATAATATCATCATCCCACTCAGTTTGTTTCACACCTGTAACCAAGCAACTAATGTATACTAATATATTAGCTTCACATACCCTAACCAAAAAATATTGATTTACAATTTGTTTTTGTGCTTAGAACATTAATTTATTTGGGCATATCCCGTCCATTGATATGGGCTTTACGAAATGTGCATGGAACGTAGCCGAGCAATAAATTAATTTAAGTGCGTCCGCAAACAGAAAACACCAAAAAATAAATTTATATGTATATATTTTTGATAACATAAAAAAACAAATAGGCTGATCCGCAAAAGGGCTGAAAAGTCGCCCATTAAATCAAATGAGCTGCATGCATTACAACTTAAATAGCTTCATTTCGTTTGAGTCCAATATAAAGAGCATCCCTCTACTACATACATATATATATGTGTGTATATAAATTTATATATATTATATACATAGTATATATATATGCAGCACTTTGCACATTTTATTTGTCTTACGCTTGAAAATTTAATTAAAAAACTCGGAAAAAACATTTCAAGCGAAGTTTTTAAGAAAATGTTGCCTGGCATTAGCGCTGGGCCTGTAGAGAGGCGGGGTTATGGCGGGGTTATGGACACGGCGTTGTAACTTTAGCAAAGTTGGCGCATCGTTATCAGAGCCATCAACGGCATCAGCAGATACAACAACCCGAACAGTAGCAACAACAACAACAACAACAACGACAACGAAGCGATTTATCTTCGATTCCTTCGTTAAGAATACTTTTTAGAATAAATTGTTGTGGATGAAGAGGCGGAGAAGCTTTTTGGCAGCGGAAGCTGCGTTACGCTTCGTTTGATTTTCTGCCCTTGTTGCGGTTGTTGTTGTTGTTGTTGTTGTTGTTGTTGTTGTCGATGTCATTGTTGTTGTTGCTGTTGTTGTGGTCCTCGTCTCTGGGTCCTGGAAAATTAATTGCATGCAAATATTGGCGGAGCGGCAGAAGTAAATATAATTTCGTTGTTTGCTCATAAATACGCATTATTATTTGGCAGAATGAAAATGAAAACGAATGAAAAACAGAACGGAAAGGAAACAAAACAGTAGCAACAACAGCAAAAAATGTGATTGCTAAACACTAGAAAATCAAGCGGCATTACGTAGAAGATTGCGGTAATTAAAATTGTTTGACAAGAAGTTACCCTGCAAATAGAATTTTCTAGATGAATTTTTAGAGTGCAGAGAAAAGTGATTTAAAATTTTTAAGTGAAATTATTTGAAAGGAAAAAGTGGAAAATTGATTACAAATATATTTGATATTTGGGGTGTATAATTAATAAATACATAATATAAATAATCAAATAAATTAAATTATATATATGTATATAATAAATAAAATAAATAAATGATACAAAATAAATAAAATACACAAATAAATATAATTTTCTTTTAATATGAACAAAATTGCAAAAAAAGAAAATGTAAAATGTAAACGAAAAATGTAAGGAAAAAAAAAATATATATATATATAAAATGAAATCTTTACTCCATTAAATATTTTCTCTCTCTCTATCCGTCCTTGCACTCTCTCTCTATCGGTCATTGCACTCTCTCTCTCTCTCTCTCTCTCTCTCTTTCTCTCTATCTGGTAAATCTTTTTAAATCTCTCTCTCTATCTGGTAAATCTTTTCTCTCTATCTCTCTCTCTCTCTCTCCCTCTTTTTTCGTCCCTCTCTCTTTGTCTATCTCTCTCACTCTTTCTCTCTCTCTCTCTCTCCCACTCACTCTCTCTCTTTCTCTCTATCTGGTAAATCTTTTTTCTCTCTCTCTCTCTCTCTCTCTATCCGTCCTTGCTCTCTCTCTCCCTCTCTCTCTCTCTCTCTCTCTCTCTCTCTCTCTCTCTCTCTCTCTCCCTCTTTCTTCGTCCCTCTCTCTTTGTCTCCCCCTCACTCTCTCTCTCTCTCTCTCTCTCTCTCTCTCTCTCTCTCTCTCCTCTTTCTTCGTCCCTCTCTCTTTGTCTCCCCCTCACTCTCTCTCTCTCTCTCTCGCTCGTTTTCTTTCAACCTTCTCTCTCCCCCTAACTCTCTATCTTCTTATTATCTTAAATTCAAGATATATGTTTATACCATCCACTACAGTCAGCCATATACAGGCTACAGGGTATAAAAAATCTAGACAGCAACAGCATCTATTTTTGTTTAAGAAATGACGCAGATTTAGGAGATTTCCCGCACGCCGCTGCTCCTGCCCCTGCCCCTGCCCCTGCCTTCGCCTTTGCATCAGCAGATTTGAAAATTATCTAATCGCTTTAAACAGTTTGTGAAAATGTTGTTGCTTAATTAGCATCATTATCTTTGATGGGGTCACGCACAGTCGAGCGAGCAGGAAAAGAGCAAATGAATGAGCAGCAGGAGAGACAACTGGGAGTGGCTGCTGCTGATAAATGGGCTGTTCGGGACCCGGGAAGGTGATAATTAATGGGCAAATGGAGTGAAACCATTTTCAAGCGATAGAGTGCTAGAATTAATCGATAGCTCAAAAAGGCACTGAGTTGAGGCTGGCAGCAACAATTGGCCCAATATCAGTTCAGTAATACACACACCTTAGCCAATAATTCATAATTGGCCTTATTGCCGGTATCTTCGTTTCAAGTGCTGCGCATAATCGTTTGGCACTTCTGTTTTTATTATCACAACACTTTTGGCCCAATGAAAAACTTTGGTCATAAATTATTCGAGAAAATTAGTCGCACAAGCAGCACAAAAGTGTGCAACAATTTAAAATTGAAAAAAAAAACCCCCAAGCTTTAGATGAATTATTGCTGGCAAGCCGGGCTAAAAGTTAAATAATCACAGTCATGTCAGATAATAAATGATTAACGTGCCAGACGACTCCAAAATGTTTCTATGCCATGGATTTGAAGCACTTTTGTTTGGGACTTGAATAAAAACCAAGGGAAAACTCAGTTGAGTAAGGCAAACAGAAACTTAAAAGTTGTTTAGTTATGTAAATACCCTATTTACTATTTATAGATGTGTGCGATGGATTAAAGTTATATATATATAGATATGTGTAAGAATTGTATGTATAAAGAAGGGTTTCAAATGACGAGAATAAAAGTGAGCAGAGAGCATAAAAATTTATTTTTAATATTATTATAGGAATATTTTTAAAACTTTTGGTACAGGGTATATAGATTTTATTAACATATTATTTTAGGAATATTAATTAAAATTGTATTGTATATATTATTACTATTTTTTTTAGAATATTGAATTTATAGATATATATACTCAATTTTGTAATACTTGACTTTAAAATATAGATATGTATATCTATGAATGGACAAACTGAAAAATAGACGAACAAACGATAGGTTGAACGGGAGGATGAACGGGAGGATGAACGGGCGGCTGGCGAACAGAGAACAGTCCGAAAAACAGACAAGCGGATGGACATATTACATAAACTCATCCATCTTTTGCCCTTTTACAACTCAAAGTAAATTTCAATTTTCTTACCACTGCGCTCTGGGTATAAAAAATATTCATTATAATCAGAGTAATAAAATTCAGCATACTTAACTTTGGCATTTCAGCCAATTGACAATAAGAAATCCGTTTTAAATTAAAATTGATGAGCGCAGCCATAATTGGGCCAATGACGAAACCCTTTAATCAAACAAATCTCAAGAGGCTTGCGACCCATCCCAAGAAAAAAAAAAAAGAAACTCAAATACAAAGACAAATTTATAGCCTCTCACAATTTTAATATACGTCTGAACAGAGCCCTCGAGCATCTGCAGCATTTTTTCAATTTACTTATACACTCATACATGCTCAAAAAGGCAAAGAGTTAATCTCTGTATATATATACAATATGTATATCGCATAAATTGAACATGAAATTTAGAAACTCAATTGACAGAGAAGAGCCGTTCCGCGTATGATCCAATGGGCAATGGGCGTTTTCGGATTACAGTCCAATAGCATGCCGACCACAAAGTTCGTACTGTGTCCAGTCGTCGAGAGAATACCGCGTCGCTCGGCCGTCTTATAGAGTGGACACAGATAGTTGTGGCGTTCGGGCAGATCGACACGTTTCAGTGGACGCAGCCATATCAAGGGCATTGTGTCGTAGAGCATGCGTGGACGTGATTCGGCCAGATATTTATTCTTGCGATCCCAGCAAGCGCCTTCCAAAAAGATGCCATAGACGAAAACACCATCGGCCGGTGCACTGGTGTCACCAATATCTGACTCCTCCAGCGACAGCATCTCATAGTCAAAAGCCAACAAATCTATGGAAATTACATATTTACGAGCATAATTCTGCTGGGCGCCCGTTAAGAAAGCTTGTGTGAAGAAGAACCCAGATAACCAGAAGGTAGACGGTGCGCCATGTTCGTACCAGTGCTGTAAAGTAAGAAAATATGAGAACGTAAGATAATATGAAAATGATGAACTAGAAGATGTACTAGAAACTAATTTATAATGAATTGATATAGTTTAAAAAGTATATGAGCTTATTACAATAATTAAAAAATAAAAATAAATAAACAAAATAAAATAAATGAATAAAAATAACAAAAATAAAATAATTTACATTAAAAATATTTTGACAGTCAAAAAAGTTTTACTAAGAAAAATTTAATTAATGAAATAATTTAAAATTTATATATTTCTATTTTTTTTTCTTGATTTCATTTAAACGATTCAGGGTATAAAAAACATAAATAAAAAATTTATCATAAATTTCAAATTTATTATCTTTCTGTTTAAATGTTCAATATTGGGGAAAGACATTAATAAAAATATGTATATATAATCTGGGAAACTTTAAAAATTATATTTAAAGCCCAACGAAATCATTAACTGATAATAATATTTTTCAGTTATTTAAATTTGTTTATCATTGTTTAGATATGTATTTGCATAAAAAAATTCAAAATTCCCATCTGCGTATCTATGTATGATCTATTAATTTAAATATATTATTAAAAATAATAATTAAAAAATATATTGTGAATTATTAAATATTTTAGATAGATTATTAAATTTTCTACTAAAAACTGTGCGCTAATATAAAAATAAAAAAAAATAATAATAATAATAATAATAATAATAATAATAATAATAAAAAATAAATAAAATAAAATAAAAAATAAATAATACAAAAAAAATATTTTGTATTATTAAATATTTAAGATAAATTAAATGAAATTTTCTACTAAAAACTGTGCGCTAATACAAAAATAAAAAAAAATAAATAAAAATTTACGACATAAGTCTATAAGATATCATATGACATTATTATCACCTATAGAATATTATTTACATTATAAATTGCACTTCGTTTTTTTTTTTTATCAATTTCAAAAAGCTGATTGACTTGCTAAGGGGGTCAGAGCTAGGACAATTGGCCTAGTAAACATTTGTGCTGTCAGGGCAACAATTGTGCCGTTGCCATGTGATTGTTGTTAGCTCGATGATGGGCTTGATGAGTGCACGCAACTCACCTGCAGGAATTCGAGACGACGCAAAAAGTCCGCTACGTAGCTGCCAAGTGGCTTTAGACTGGGGTAGGACTTGCTGGCCCACATGGCTGGAATTTTGGCAATCAGCACAGACTTGTAGACCGCCTCCACGGCCGCGGACATGACCACGAGACCTGAAAACAACAATCAAAATTATAAGTACAACTGAGAGAAAGAAGAAGCATATATATATATATATATATATATATATATATATGTGTGTGTGTGTGTGTGTGGAGCAGGCAATGAAAACTTTGTCAAGTTGAGACAACAAACGGGTCCAATTAAGAACTACAGAAAATTCAATTAGTAAACTGCTAACGGACGTGCTTAACACTTAAATGATTGCAAAACAAGTTTTTATTATTTTTCGAATTTTTCGAGCTAAGTAAAGTTTTAATTAGGCCGGCAAACAAACAAAAAAATAAAAATAAAAATAAAAATAACAGAAATAAATAATGATGCCAGGTCAACAGCAGGACATCATGAATGTGCTGTTCGAGGCGCGCCGTATGCGCCGCACCAGCAACAGCTCCATCTTCTCAGTGCCACAAGTTGAGCAGGTCAAAAAAATGTCATCCAAGGAGCAGCTGCTAGTCGAACCGCCAAAGCATGCCAAGCGTGTGACCTTCGACAAGAAGCACGTACAATTAAAGCCACGTCACACAACAGTCAAGGAGAGTGAAATGCAAACGGGCCTCACCTCTTGCCTGATCACTAATCCATCGTGTGATCCACGCGTCACGGGCGGTAAGTGTATTAGATAATTTGAATTTGGATTATTATGTCAATTATTGGCTATAGGTGCCAATAATCCGGCGGAACGTAAGGTCGGCTGGTTGGCCCGCACGGATAGCGAATGTCAATTCAAGGCACCGGGACTTGATTTTCTAACAGAACGAACTACTGATGTGACTACATTCGAGGTGAAGATGCGCGAATCGTTGCCGATCATCAAGGATTATACCAACAAATGCGATTTCTATCCGAAATATGTAGACGAACGACGCTACAAAGATCAAACCACACAAACCCTTTACAGGTAATTAATTTCTATCCACGCTCAGACTTGCTCAGACTGTCAATTCACATCCTTAACTCAGGGAGTCCTCGGCACAAACTGTGGCCTATTTGCCCGAAATTATGGACAAAGATGAGGATGAGAAATTGGAGGTCTTCAATTTGTCCACGTTGCTGCCAGGCGATAAGCCACCGGGTCTGTATGAGGTGGAGGTCTTGGAACGTGCCCGCAAACGTTGGGCCTTCAACAAAGCGCTGAAGACGAATTTCATGAAACAGCTGAACAAGGAGCGGGAGGAAGCAATCAAAAGCAAATATCGTCCCATACTCGAAGCCTTCGAGTGGGAGCACTGGATGGAGCGGGAGGAGTATATACAAGAGTGTCAAATGATGCGATTGGAGATAGTCATACGCATGTTTGACAAGCGCGAGAAGCAAATGCACGAAGCATCCAAGACACGTATCGAGAAGGCCTGCGAGTATATCGAGGAAAAGCGTCAACGGGGCCTCAACAAGAACGAACTGGAATATCAGCGAGCATTTCGCCGTCTACAAATCAAGAATGCCGGCATCTCGAGACGCTGGGTCAAACAGAGTCCAATGTATGCATTGGGCACACCATGCTCCGAATTCTATGGACCTCTCATCCGTCATGGCGTCGATCCAGCTCGTCGCAATTTCGTTGGCGATGGCCGCAAGGCATTCGATATGCGCATCGATGAGCTGGAGAAGCGTGTGAATATGAATCAACTGCAATGCCGCTTCGCCAAACTCAAAGAGTGGTCCAAGCCCAAGGAATATGTCAAAGAGTACGAACAGAACTTCTGCTCCGACAAGCATCTACAGAAACTCTACGAATCGCTTAAGAGCTTACGCTCGCAAGAGACCAAACAGAAGACAGCGCCCAAGTGTCTCATACGACGTCCCAAGCCGCCATCCGAAAATGACTTTCATGACGATTACTACTATAAGGAAGTCGATCTACGTGACTTCTTTCGGCGCCGCACAGAGGATGACCAAACAAAGTCGACGCTCACACGAGAACAAGTGCTGGCCATTCAGCAGCATTTGGCGAATGAGCGGCGTCTGTCTCGTCGTCCAGAGATGGCTAAGGAGATGCTTAAGGAGCGTCGCAGCGAGGATCTGGAGCATTTGCTACAAATGTATGAAGGCACCACCATTGGCTGGATAATGCAATTCCTATCTGAGGAAATGGAACGGCTCAAGGAGCAGCGCAAACTTCATTTCTTCTCCATATTAACGCAAAAGGAACGCTGGCGTCGCGAGGCAGCCGAAGCTGGTCTACGTCAAAAGGAGAACAATATGCGTGCCATCTACGAGGACATGTTCCAGGCGAGCAATGTGGTCCATAGCGATGTGACCGATGATTATATCAATACGATTCTAACAACCGATATGGCTCACATTGCCGAATGCGAAGCTGCCGAGTCGGTTGTGAAAATTGCCAAACAGATTGATAACGATATTCAACGTTGGCTGGATAGCTTTAAGCTAATCCAAACGCCTATGACCTATGTGCCATTGCGTGTAATGCTCGGTAAAATGGTATTTCCGGAGATGAGTGAATTGCTAGAGAAATATGAGAAATTCCTGATAGCCAAGTACATTGTGGAAGATGTGCTCTTCCCGGGCATTTGGGATAAGTTAGAAAACTATGATATTGCCTTTACCATAGCGAGCGATTTAATCGATCGTCTGATTGACAATGATCTATATTTGTTCTCGACCGAAAGTGAAAGTGAATCACCTAAACGAAATGAGGTTGAGGCCATTATACGGAAAATTATACGTCAAGCAGTACCCGGTAGACGCTGGAAGACCGAAACTGAGCGCATTGTCCATGAGAACTATGTCAGTCTGTTGGATGATGTGTTTGATGCAATTATAGCTAAATGTAATGCAGATCCACTACCAATTGAGCCAATCGATTTGCGCTTAGATCGTTCCACAGGTCATGTGTTGGGCGTCGATGACATACATAAATTCAATGATCCCAAATCCGACTCTCGACCATCCGGTGATATCGATACGCAAGTGTATATGGCCACACAGACATTGACATTGGTTAAGAAAATGAAAGAAGATAAGATTACGAAAGAGCTAACTCGAGCCACACCTGAAGTGAAAGTTGATCCCAATGAAGATCAACATGAAGAGCATCTGGATAAATTGATTAAAACACAATTTTTCGAGAAGATGGTACGAACGCATGGTCTAAGCGAGGATAGTCCGATGTATGGCATATTAGGCACCATGGACATTATAAATGAGGAAGATTTGACAATATTTCGTCAAGTGCCAGAGATTAAATCACCAATTATACCTAGCCCCACAATCGGTAGCATGGAAACTCAGACACAACAAGTGGATCAATTGATTGGGGCACTTCAAGAATTTGTAGTTGACTATGAAGAGCAGGAATATACAGAATATGAGGCAGATGACGAAGGTAGTTGGTTCAATGAAGCATTTGAGGCCACGGAAGGCGATGTGGGCGAGGAAGGCGATGTGGGCGAGGAAGCCGAGAAGGGCGATAATAATGATAATGTCGATGACCAAGATAACAATCCTGCAGATATCATAGATGACACTGATTACGTGGACTTGAATGCGAATAGTGCAGATGATTCAGCGGCTGGCCGGATGCTATCGAACATCGAAGAGAGCGACACCATTATTATGTCTCGCAATGAACCTGATTCGATGTTCCAAGCTAGGCTCGGCTCTCTTACAAAAACCGGTACGTATAGTAATTACGAATTGGTAGTAGATAACCCATTAGAGCCAGAGACAGACATTGAAAATGGGCCTCAACTTGAATAGTGTTCTTCTAAATTTTATTGTCGAGCATTATATTTGTTAAAGATACATTGGATGAAATTAAAAGTTAATAAGTGCAACATTATAAACACTTACCTTTGATACCCTTTCGCAATGTTATCAAACTGGTGCGTATTGTATTTAATAGCACATTGAATCGCACCATCTCCTGGACCAGCACCGTATTCATGCTCTGATGATATTGGGTCGGATAGCGTAGTAGTGCTGCCTCGCGATCAAATAGTTTGGGCAATTTATCCAATATATCGGTGGCCACATTCGTGACCACCTCCTCGGGTGTCAGCGTCTTGGAGCCTTCGCTGTCATCTGACGAGCTACTGGTGTCCTTCAATGGGATTTGGTAGAGTGAAAGATAGGGCGGACATGTTGGACAATTGGGTAGGTGTAGGTTTTCAGGATAGCGTTGCGACAGCACATCTACATAAACTCTTTGGGTTTTCTCCAGTTTCTAAAGCGCAAGCGTGTTAACAAAATTACAAAAGAAAAGCTGTTGGAAAACGAAAAGCAAATACCACGCAGCGAATAACTTACGCGTCTCTCATAAAGATCCTGTATGGCGAGCATGTTGTGAAAATTATATACATTATATATATTTTTTTTATGTTCTCAAAGTGTGGATATAAAAAAAAAATTATAACTTACCCAACGTTCCTTTTTAGCGGCAGTGAGTGATAGAAATAAGCAAAAGTTAAGCATTATAGAATTACATGCAGTTGAACATATTTTAGTTGGTAGAGCTCGAGTCGGAACACGAACTGACAATAATTAATATTAAGTGAGACAACTAGGGTTACACTGGTCACTTAAGATATAGGATTTAGAGACAGAGGAATAAACTGACAAGGACAAACCCGTATAGACAAGACTAGATTGCAAATGGGCAAAGGACGGTTAAGGACAGACTCTACCTCGATGGTAGTTAGGTTATGTATATACCTTTAGGATTTCAAGCTGTTCTAACCAAGAGCAAAATAAACTTAACAGGTTTGAAAAGAGTACAAACAAATTTAGTACTTGGGTTTAGCCCAACTAAGTCACAAGAGAAAGCATTTCAGTTTATTGATAAGCATAAATCCAAGACTCTACTTGGTACTTCGAACGATACGCCCCCAACTAAATAGTTTTGAAATACAATCAACTAAAAGCAAATATTAGTGAAACATGATAAATGTAAATATGTATGTATATATATAAGAGGGCCAAACAAGCGAACTACACCGCACATACCTGTGTCAGCAGTGTGTGTGAGACCAGCATATCCGTTTCCTGCTGATCCTTCATGATGTCCGCATTCGCATGGAAGCCAAAGATCGATGGCGGTGATATTTGTGGCAGATCACGTGTGAAATTGATATACAACTCAACGTCCTTGAAGACAGGCACATAATAATGGCCCGTCTCATCCAGATAGTAGGGCTTCTCCAGATCAATTATATTTGGACAGTAAAACCGATCCAATATGGTCTTCAGTGTGCGACGATCCCAATCGTCAGTGACACGACCACCATAATTACACTCACCCGTCAGATAGCGTAGAGCATCATAATTGACCGTTTCGTACTGATTGAGGAACATGCGTAACTGCATGAGCGAAATACGTAGATCCGTCTCATTGAACTCGTAGGGTATGTTCCAACCGATGGGTCCGAAGTAGCGACGCTCCTGTATAACGGCATGGAAGAAGCATAGCGAATAGATCAGCTGCTTAAACACGCGCGGCTGTGTGCAGGACTCGTACCACTCGAGATCACTAATCGGATCACTGAGCATCGAACGCATGATATTCGAACGCAAACCCTTGGGCGGTTCATTTGTCATCTTGATGCCGTTCTGCAGCACTACTACCGGAAAATGCTCAGCCGGATATGAGGTTAGCCAAAGACGAAAATCTGGATGCGTTGAGTCGGGCAAGAGATTCTCGCACACCTTCTCCAGCGATGGCATGAAACTGGCTGCCAAATGGCAATTCTGCAGAACCACCCAATTACCGAGCTTGACACCCTCATCGATCATCTTAATGGCAATGGGTCCCTGGCCCTGGCCCAAGGACAGGGAGAACAAACGATTTGTACCAAAGCCCTGGTCCTCGGCAAATTTCAATAGGGTGGCTGTTGGATCCGAGCCAGGTGTCAAAATAAATATCAATGGGACACAGCAATGCGAGTCAGCAAAGGAGGCCATCAAATCGAATTGAGGTGGGTCCACAAATCGTGCACCCATCTCACCAGCCACAAAGTTCAGCACAGCTGGCACCAATTTATCCGGTCGAAAGACGCGCAATAATAGCAATTGCTGAAAGACACTTAAGCGCTTGACCCACTCCTTTGGTATGGTTTGATTGTCTTGCGGTGTCTTCGAATCGAATAGCAATTTCCAAGTCTCCTGATTGGCGGTGACATCTTCGCGTAGTCCTTGAAAATTGGGCATGCTCGATAAACGGCAGCATTCATCCCAATTTTGTACGCCCAGCCATGTGGTGGGATTCTTGTACGGATTCTCGAGGCCAATTCCGCCGGTTAACAGAAACATCCATTCGGCATTGTCAATCAAATTCTCGTGCTTCAGCAGATTAATGTTCAATATGAGGGAGAACAAGAGCTTATCCTGTCATAAAAAATGAAAAAAAAAAAAAAATAATAATAATAATAATAATAATTCTTTTGTATTTCATTTTTTCAGTTTCCTTTTTTGGATACGCAATAAAATGACTTTTCAGTTGCGATTACATAAGCAATCACAGTTTTAGCTCACAGATACATTTTTCTCAATTTTCACAGTTTTCATTTATTCTTTTACAGTCGAATTTTCTGAACACGTATCAGAGACCGCTGAATAATTGACTGAAAACATCATCAAGCCAAAAAGGAATTTTCCCTTTCTTCCCCCTTTGCAGACCCCCCTAATAATTCCGACAAGGTTAAAATGTTATGACCCTCAATGAAGGTGTACAGTGGATAAAAACTAAGATATAATTTTTATAATTTTATACCGAAATATTAGCAAAATGTTATTGTTATTAATTATTATTGTATATTTTTAGAGTCTATATATAATGCAAAATATCGTTTGATCGAAAACAAAAATAGGTTGAATACCTTCAAATTTTTGTTCACAAAAATCTGCTAGTTAAATATTATTAGCGAAATATACAAATTGTAAATTGTTATTAAATATTTTTTAACAAAATTTTAAGCTTTATATTATTTTACATGTACGTTAATGTATGTTTAAGGGTGTTTAGCTGGCAAACCGAAAGTAAATGAGCGTAAAAAGTAACGTGTAGTCAAAGTGATTGTCAACTCTGACAGACACTTTAAAAATTATTTAATTAAATATGAATTTAAATATTTTAATCTAATAATTAAAAAAAGTGAGAAAATTAATAATAGCTTATAGTTAAAGTGACTGTCAATTTTGACAGGCACATTCAGTTATTCATTGTTAAGCTCCACAGTGCGTAAGACACACACCTGGCACACAGCATTAACTGAACGCTGTCAATTGGAAGTGACGGCAGTGAAGGCAGCAAGTCCTTAAAGCTGATGCTAAGGAATTATTAAAACGCACTCAAGCGCAACGATACGCAGCCACAAAGAAAACTCAAGCGGTCGGCCAGTAATACGCTTAAAATATATAACGCAATAGGATTATATCGCAATTACGTTATACACTCACACACACACGGAGTCCCTCTGTCTCTAAAGGGCATGGGAGCCATAGCATTGACCCCAGCTGAACTAACGTTTGATGATAATTGACATTGGAGAATGGAAGTACTTACACGCTCGAAGAGACTGCGGCAGATGTTGACGTACAAGCTGTAGGTGAAATGATTGCGTAAGTCCAACAGACGCGCCTCAATATCATCCACCTTCTCCGTATTGTCAATGGAGGACATGTAAAGATTGACAAACCAAACCAAACTATATTGGTACATGGGATCAATGTTAGCCAGATTGACTGTAAAGTAACATGGAATGCAATGGAAAAATGTCATGGCTATGTTAATTAACAGTGTGTGTACAGTTTACCTATGGTAAAGAAGAGAATTGTCGAATGCTCTGCTATGGGCACATAGCTGAGACGAGCCAAATCGATTTGCTTTTCTGTGGCCTCAGTAATAATTTGCTTCTCACTAATATCATTAGCCAGAGCTTTGGCTGAGCTCAGAATCTGCACAGCCGTCTCATCTTCCAATATATTCTCGGCCGATGAGAGCACCTCCAATATCTGATCTTCAGTTTCTTTCAACATACGCTTATTCTCAGCACCTTGGACAATGAGATTATTCTTTTCGGCCTCCAAATCGGGTCGTTCTCTGGCCACAGTAATGCCCAGCAACTGATCCTGCAAGCCCTGCGTGGTAATCATGAAGTTCAACAAGGTTACCTTCACTGCCACCTCGGGCAGATAATGGGGATTTCTCAACTTCGTTGTCATATAGAATCTGTTACATTTTTTTATTGTAAAAAGAAAAAAAAATTTAAAATAAAAAAAAATATTTATATATTAATATCTCTTACCTGAATGCATTATTGTATTCAATAACTGTGTCGCCTAGCTTAATGCACATCGTGCCGCCTTGTTTGAACAGCTGCTTCAGCAATATAGACTCCAGTATGGGATCCAATTCCTCACCAATATTCTCCAGCAGCACCGGCAAACCGAACTGTATGGCATTCTCCAGCACGCGCGTATAATCCGCCTGATTCAAACGTATAACGCACAGCTTGTTGTTCTTCTCGTAGTTCTTAATCCATTTATTGGCCTGCCCCTGCGGATCAATCATCAATGGCCAACGGCGTGCATTCCTATAAACGGATTACACAGATGAAATAAAATGTGCAATTCAATTTGCAATCAAAAATAAAAATAAAAAATAAAATAAATAAATGAGAATGAAGAAGGAAAATACAGCTGTAGCATGGCTCTGTTGTAGTCATCTTTTTGATGTTATTGCCGTTATTATTAAAAATGTATTTCAAAAGCTTGATTATTTATTAATTTTTCTATGAAATTGAAACTGCAAGTATCTTCATCTTTATTTATTGATTTTATATAATCTCTCAGTTCAAAGAGACTGTGTAAGCTTAAGTCAAGGCAATCTAACCTTGACTGTTAAGGCGGAATGTTAATTAGATTATGCTTAGATTGCCTTGACTGTTAATGCGAAATGTTAATTGTTTTAAATAGACAATCAATTTGATAAATTTCTGTATTAGCTGATTTTAATTAATTAATGATAAATACCATTTTTTATTTTTTTAGTCTTAAAATACAAATTATGGCGTTTTTAAATATTTTTTTCATTTTTTTTTTTATGAATTTTACAAAAGTAAATGTTAATTTAAAATAAAACACAATCTAAATATTTCAAGCAAAAAATGCTTCTAATGCAAATAACTTTTTAAGCAATTATAAATAAACTTTCTCTTATTTTTTTTTATTTTAAATTTATTTATTATAATATTTTTCTACTTTATTTAGAGTAAACTCTTTAAAAATGGTGCATTAAATATTGAACATGCAAATGAATTGTGAAAAATTGCAAAAGCCAGAGAGAAAAGATGACAAACACGTGCTAATATTTGCTTTCAAACTATACAAATATATACATATGTATAGGTTCGAGTGTATGTGTATGTTAAAGACTTTATATGACTGTGCGATAACTCACAGATGTACAGTTTAAAGATACAATAGGCAAATACAACAACAACAACAACAACAACAACAACAAAAACGATATAGAGCACATGACAAATTCACACCGAATACAAATTTGTTCATGCGAATGAATGAACATTTTTGTAAATTGAAAACTTGATGAATGAAAAATATTTGATGCAAAAACAAAAGAGCCAATTTCAACCTCACTTCGCGGAGAGCAAGAAAGATAGAAGTGAGAGAGAGAGAGAGAGCAGGGGACACCAAAAATGTCAGCGAATAAATGCGCATACAACATACCAAACGAGCTATATAACTATATGTATATAAATATGTATTTGTATATATATGTATGTATATGTATGGCAATGTATGTATATACACATATATATCTATGTTTCGAGCTGAATGTACCAATACAATTGTAGTCTCCAATGTATAGGCTAGCAAATTGAGAGTGTTTCAACTTATAGATACGCTGTAACCAGGGCTAATATAATAATAAATAAAAAAAGTGTTATATATTATATAGTAATTTATAATTTTGAATAGGCTCAAAAAAAAAAAATATATATATATATATAAATATCTTCAACTAAAGAAAAAAATCTACTGAGAACTAATATGTTAGAAAGTTATATTTAGGTAAGGGCTAGCTATTATTTCTCCCAATTTTTTTAAATATTTCGTAAATGTTTACAATTAAAAAAAAAAATTAAATAAAATTTTAAAAAATGGGAATACTGAAGTACTCAATTTTTCAAAATTTAAAATAGTTCTTAAATACTCTAAAATACAATTAAATTATAAATTAAAAATTACTGTTGAAAAAATTTATATGTGATGGCATTCACTAAAATTAAAACGAATTATACTTAAACCACTGACTGCTAGGGACTTCGCTTTGAGCAATAATTATTTATTTATTTATAGTAGTTAATATTAATTAAGATTAGAACTAATTATAGCTAAAGCGGCTAGGGCCTGCGGGTAGAGCATTAATTATATTAGCTAATAAATTTATACACTGGAAACAAAAATAATTTTTTATTTCCAGACATCAGGATATTTCCCTATTTAGCGCAGTTCTACAAATACTTTGAAAATTAATTAAAAATTAATTAAATATAATGCCAATAACAGGCCACTTCCTCTAATACTCAAATCTAGCTACGTTACAATATACACTATACTAATTTTAAATTCACAGGGTATCATAACGTTCGCTAGTCTCGCTTCCGCTAGGGCAGTTGAAAATTTAAAAATATACCGAGAGTCGGGAAAAAAACGCAAGAAATGTGCAGCAGCACAGGGGAGTACATTCCGAGTACGTTGACTGTGCAAACGCCAAGAAAAAACAAAAAAAAAAAAAAAAAATTTAAACAATGTAAATGCAATAAAGGAAATCAAAATTGACAACAAAAGAAGAAAACGTTTGTGAATCACAAAAGCTTCCACTTGGTTTGGCTACAATAGACAATAAATGTGAGAAATGACTTAAAGCCGGCGCACAAAAGTGTTTCGATCGAAACACTTAAAGCCAGTGCTGTGCATTCAATTCTCCAAGCACAATGCTGCATGGATTGGCCCTTATCCAAATTAACATTATTTAATCAAACATTTATGCAAAGAGACACGACCCAAAGCAGACCCACAATGGACGACTCCACACCTGCTGCCCCACATTAGCAATTTACGAAGCAGTTGCCGTGGGGCAGCTGGTGAGCGACGTGTCGGTCGCCCTCAATAAAACAGGAAGAGCTAAGGAAACAATAAGGAGACTTGAGCTTGATTTGTGAGAGTGATCAACTAGAAATTACTCTGTGAAAGCCAATGAAATGGAGAGTAAGTAAGTGCACTTAAAAGAGTTTTCATTCAATAAAAAAAAAAAAAACGGCTACCTAATTCTTAATTAAATAATTCTTGAAATTCACATATGCGATGTTTTTAGTATGTCACAGCTCTTTATAGAGGATTCACTCTAAAAATCTCAACAAATCTAAAAATCTCGACTCTTAACTATTGTTAAGAATGAAGCCGTTATAAAGAGCTTCGACATATTTAATCACATCGAATAGGAGATTGCCTAACTAAAATATCTAAATCTATCATGTATATATATATCTAAATCTAATTAAAATATTACCTAACTAAAACATTTAAATTAATAATCTATATCTAATTAATATATTGCCTAACTAATTTAGATATATATATATATATAGATTATAAATTTAAATGCTTTAGATTTAAATTTATATTCTATATCTATATCTAAATCTAATTAAAATCTATAATAAATCTAATTTCATATTTATCATTGTTTAATTTTAATTTTAAGTCTTTAGTATTTTTTTATGACTATTATTAATTACTGTTATGTATATACTGTATATATATATATATATACATATAATTCTTCTTATTATAAATACTGTGATAAAGTTTCTGTAAGTTATCTATTATATCTTGCAATCGCTTTTGGCAATTTAACTAGTATCTATAGTTCTATAAATACATATCAAGCAACAGACAGACACAGCAATGGATGGGTTGATCTATGGATGGGTTCATCTAGCCATTATTGCACCTATATCGAAGGACTATGTATATATGAAATTCGCAGAAAAAAAAGAGATGTTATCAATGCCTCTCATAACATAGACTTCTTATCTAAGATAAGTCTTTAAAACGATAAGAATAAGAATAAGTTTCAATCAAATTTAATTTGGTAAAATTATTTACAAAATATGAAGAATACAAAAAAAAATCCAATACAATTTAGTCAGCTTATCGTAAAGATAATCTCTTTTTCTATAATCTTTCGTTCATTTAAGCTCAACGAATTCTATTGCTCAATATTAAATGGATAGCTTCCATTATATAACATATTATGCAGAGCATTAACATACCCTTTGTCAATGTCTACAACACTACCCTACAGGGTATTTAAGTATAAAAGACAAAAACAAAAAAAAACAAATAGAAATTCATTCGTCTTGTGTTCGGTCAGTCAGAGGAGTTGTAGATAGTATAACTAGCGGCGTCTGAACAAATCCCTACATCATTCATTTGCCATGTCTATGGGTAAAAATTAAACGTAATGCGCCCGGAGCGCACATTAATCAATTGCTTATCCTTTGTGCAGCATGAGTAGTAACAGCAGTAGCAGCAGCAGCAGCAGCAACAACAGCAGCAACAACAGCAGCAGCAGGAGTAGCAGCAGCAGCAGGAGCAGCAGGAGTATCATCAGAGGTGGCTCACACCTCAGGTATTTTGGGCATGCTCCAAATTACTTTGAACACTCGTGGCGTGGCAGTAGCAAGGAATTTCCTTTATTAAATCGAAATGGAGAGACATGAGAAGAGTGGCATGTGGCATGTGGCAACGCGACGTAACGCAACACAACGCCTACCTCCCCTCCTAACGTCCTTAGATTTCGGTGGAAACTCACCAGATGCGTAATGCTCTCACTCTGAAACGCACGCATCAAACATGAAAATTCTTTACCGGTGGCCCAACCACCTCCTCGCACAGTGGACCGACTCCCTAACAGCCCTTGGCTGCGTACCTTGAGCTAAAGCAACCACCGGTGCGCTTGAGCAATATGCGGGTGCCTCACACACTCGCTCACGCACACAGGCGAACACCCTCCTTCGACCCAGCTCTGTGCAGCATCCGGCGCAGTTCTCACACTCCACACACACACACAGAGACCGAGGCTAAGCGGCATATCTTTAATTTTCTTAATATGCGTGAATTCTAACATTTTATGTTTCGTAATTAGAAACAAAAACCAAAACGAAACGGGGTATGACGAAAATTTTAATACCCTAGCTAAAAAACATTAATCAAATAAATTCCGCACGTGGCGGCAATAAAAAAATACTTTAAAAAAAAAAAAAAAAATAATTGAAAAATGTATATATCAGAAAAATAAATAGATAAAAAAAAAAACATTTTTTTTTAGCTGGAAGCTGACAAAATTGATAATCTTTGAAGCCCCATAAATTCAGCTTAAAGTATACAAAATTCTTAAAAATCTATAATAATGTTTTTTATCTTTGATAAGCTGTAGTGCTTCATAGGTCGATTATTATTGGGTATATTTCTATAGATTTCTTCAGATCAGCTTTAAACAAAGATTTCATTGAATAGAAACTCACAATTTTATACTATATCAATTTTATATATACCATAGAAATAGTATAAGTACTATGAGTGATTACATAATCAAATACTGCTTATGGAAGATTTAGGAAAAAATTTTATAATAAATAAAATTTAAAATTGATCTCACAGAAGAGATTTCTCAATATTGAATAAACTTGAACTCTAAGCTCAAAAACTTGATTTTATATTTATATTATATAAGCCCCAGAAACCTTAAGAATAATCAATAATTAAGCTGCAGACGTGGCAGATATGAACAAAAATAAATAAAAATAAATTTAAAAAACAAAACAAATTTGTAAAAAAAAATAATAAAATAATATAATATATAATATATAATATATATATACTATAATATATATATATAATATAAAATAATATAAAATCTAAAATGGATTTTTTTGTGTTATAAATCCCTAAAACTCTAAGAGTAATCAATAATTAAATATTATACTTGACATATGTAAAATTTCTTTCTTTCTTTTTATGTTTAGATAAAACAAAAAAGAAATCAGAATCAATATCTGATATCTATAATGGAATTTGTTTTTGTCTGTGATAAGCTGTATTAGAATATAAATATATCAAACTTGGATCTATTGTTTCTTATATCTTTAGATAAAAGAGAAAATATTCTCTATATATATTTTATTCATATTTTTTTCTCCCTAATATTTGCTACACAAAAAAAGAAACCTATTTTAACTTAAAATTACCAGACGATATATGTAAGCCTATGAGCTAATATTAAAATAAAAAACGTTTTAGTATTTATACACTATATACACTTGTTATAAAATTAAGGCAAAAATATATAAAAATACATCAAAATAAATGAGCAAAAATATATTTGACAAAAATTTTATATAAGCCATAGAAAATTTAGAAATTCAGCCCTAATAAAACTTCCTTTATAAGTATTCCTTAAATATCCGCTCAATTAGGGTATGTAAATACATTGAATCTTCTGCATCTGACAAGCGCTCAGCCATAATTAGCGTGTCAGGTTATTTAATTGAAAGTAGGTATATATAAATATATACATATTTACATATTTATATATACATACATACACATTTATATTAACTTGGTTGGCGGCTGAGCCACAGCTGTTGTAGCTGAGATGAAATTAATGAAATTCGTGGCGCAAAGCTTTTTGCATCGATTTGTAAGCTAATGACTTTTTGTGGCTTTAACGAAGCATAAGTTCCCATAAAACTTTGCCTGTTGCCCATTAATGTGAACAAGCACTTTAGTCTTGGAGCACTGTGTAAGTCTTTAAGCTAAAGATTTAACAACAACAAAAAATCTGCCATTTTTAAACAGAAAGTTGCTTACGTAAATTTTCAGGAATTAAATAGTGTCTAATAATATCTTAATATTTTAATATCGTATTGCACTTACTTCATCATAATGGCGCTCTCCACGGAAAATGCATCCGTTGGCAAACCGCATATATTCCAGAAGCGAATTTCCACCGGTTCACCCAATACTACAGCCAACTGGAAATCTGCCGAGCAGGTTACACCATATTCCAGACATTTCGTTACCCATTTGCGTATTTGCGTTACACGAAAATCAATGGTAAATGGACCCAAATAGGCAACAACTCCCGATGAAATCAGCACATCACCCGTCACACTCTTAAAGCTCGCCTGCAGCACTCGAGCTGTCTCCGACCAACGTGTGCGCTCACCACCCAGGCCAGAGATGAGCTCCTGGGCGCGTTGCAATTTCTTTGTACACGCTTCATGCTCAGCTAGCAGAATACTGAGAGGAAAATAGAAATATTAAACTAGAACTAGTTTTCTAAGACTGCTTGCTGCTCTCACCCATATTGTCTGAGCTGTTCGTCGAGAATCTTTTGAATAGCCGCTAGATTAGCCTCGACTCTGGCCAATTGGGCCAACTTTTCGTTGAGCAACTTCATGGCCGCATTGTAGTCTGCCTCGGCGGCAGCTAAGGCAATCTTCTTGGGTGCCACAATTTTGGCAACCACATCGTATTTGGATAGTGCAATGACCCAACGGCACAGACCTTCGCATGCCGTCGATGCCATCTTAATCTTCTCCGGATCGAAGGCTTCATTGTTGAGAATGCGCTGTTGCAGTTTCTTCATCACATCCGGTGATATGTTATCCTTATCGAAATTGAGCAAACTGTCCAAGAATTTCATGTCGCTCAACACACGTTTCGAGGGACCCCAATAGTCCTCCACAGTGCCCACACCACTGGGATTGGGCACCTTATCGGGTTTCATTTCCTTTAGAATGCAAACAGCTTCCATGACAATGCGCACACCGATGGGCGGACTCTTCATGGTCTTCACCACAGCAATATCAGCCGTGGTTAGAGTGTTCAAGGCGGACAGGGCAGCTTCCAGAATGGGCAGAGCTTCACCCAATTTGGCATCGCATTCATCTTTGATCTCCTGAGCAACGGCTGCCTGTACCTTGGCTGCCTGCTCATCTTCTTTGACCAGCTCACGCTGCTCGGCCGCCAATTTACTATCCGCCGTCACCTTGGCCACCTGCTCGGCCACGATCTCGGAGGCCTCCTTCAGTTTGGGCTCCAGCGCTTGCAGTTGCTCCTGCATGACAGCGACCTGCTGAGCGGCAATATCCAGCTGCGAAATACCCGTCAAATAACGATTTCGATTCATGGTGATGTTGCTAGAGATGGAAGTCGTAAGATTCAATTTATATTCATTTATATCCCTTGATCTACACTCACTTTCTCTTTTGGCCCAGCAACGCCTTGAATGTCTGTATCAATTCCAGATAGGATGTGGGCGTCACATAATTAAATCGATGCAAAAGCTTAAAGAACTTCGCTGACAAATCCTGTGTGGATGTATGGAACTCCATGCACATATCGATGGCTGTTTTGCGCTCCAGCGCGGTCAACTCCTCGGAGGCCAAGAAACGTGTGGATACAGCAAGTAGAGCATCCTCGGGCCACGGCTGGAACCAATCGATCGTACAGCAATTGACAATCGATGGGAATTTGCGTATACGATTACGCAAAGCATCGCCAATGGGCGACATGGCCAACACAATGTGCAACTGATCCTTACAGGTCTACAGGGATATAGCAAGATCATATTAGTCTACCATATAGTAAAAATATTTTGTAATTCAAAGTCTATCTCCCACCGTAACGAAAAAGTTAAATAGGGCAACGGGACTGCCATCGGTTTGTACGGCCTTATCACGCTGCTTGTCGATTTGTGCCATCTTCTCGACCACCTCGATTTTCTCCTCATTCGTAAAGAGATTGGGCACCTCGCCGGAATTTAACAGATTGTTAATATCCTCCAGAAAAGATTCGTCTTTGATCTAAAAGTCTTTCAAACATTAACAAAAATACCCTCTAGAGACTAGAGACCTAATAATTGGTCGTAAAATTATTGGTATGCTTAGCCCACCTGAACGTCCGTAAAGAGAAATACGCCGTGCATTTCAGAAGCACCAATTTTACGTAAAATTGTCTTAATATCCTCGTGATACTCATACGGACCATACAATCGAGTTATTTCCACTTGAAAGAGCTCATAGTCGCATATATGCGAAGCCAATCGAGTCAAGCTCTGACGCCCGGAGCCACCGACTCCGATGAGCAGAGCATGACTACGTGGCTGCTTTATGATGCGACATATGCGCGATAAATGTTCGATGGCAAAGCGGAAAAGTACCAGATTCATTGGTTTCTTCGACATATTATTATATTCAACTAGATACGCCTCCACAACCGTACGTAACTCTTCCAAGTCCAACACCTCGACATAGTTTTTCATATCCGCTTTCGGATTGGTGAAATCACAATAGATCAACTGTCGGAAATCGTTCTCTTCCAGCTTTTTACCCTGCGGCACTAGGCGTGCAAACAGACGACCCGGTTCAATATTGAAGTTCTCCTGCACCACAGAGCACAATTTCCCAAATAACCAATTTCGATCGGAATCTTCGACCAAGCGATCGCCATAGACGCGCAATACCTCGTGCACCCACAGTCGCCGCATCGAATTCATGTCCTCCGTAGCCTCCGGCACCGATAGCAGAACACCCTGTATGACGCGTGAAAAGTCACGCAAATTGAACAGATAATGGGACTTGGCGGGCGTGGGCAATAGATTCAATTTGGCATCATTGTATACAGACAACGTTGCACCCACAATCTCATCAATACAAGGATCAAATTCCTTCGAGAAGCCACTAATATATATTGATTAAGAAATTCTGAATTAAATATACTCGCTTCACTATAGACCTCACTTACCGTGCATCCAGATGCCAGAGCACAATCTTGCCGAAAATCGTATTCATAATCTCATCGTTGAAGTCATCAATAGCGATCACATTGAAGAAGCGCTGGAAACGCGGTGTAACTGTATTGCCCGTCGAGGGTGGTCCCATGGCCACAATCATCTGCAGATCGATTAGTTTCATGGGCACAATATTCTTGCGATCATACCACATCATGTGATCGAGCATCATGCGCAGCAGTTCAATGGGCGGCTGTGCACCGTAGTTCTCCTTCAGCGGCATGGAGACATCATCCACGAAGATCACAAAGCGACTATTCAGAGGCGGTCCAAAGACGCCTTTACGTCTCTTATCCAGCTTGGACATGATAATATCTTGTGTCTGATTGGCCGACGTCTGTGCCGAGAAACTGATGAAAAGTGGCTTGAACACAGTCAAATCCATTTTCTTTAACATATAATCAATGACATAGACGCTCTTGCCGGTGCCGGTAGGTCCCACCAGCATTAGGGGATTGCCATGCCGTACCAATAGATCCAATACGGCTGCTATGCGTACGCTCTCATTGGTCTGAATGAGAATCTGATTGACAGGTATATCACGTGGCAGAGGCGGTGCTGAGTTGACATCATCTTGCCAGGGCTTCCATTTGCCCTTGCCCTCCTTTATGTAGCGATAATCAAACACCGAACCCTGTTTGGGTATGGGAAAGATGAAGGGCTTCGATAATGGTTCCACATACAAATCTTCCGTAACGCCATACATATCGTACAGACTCTGTGGGAAAGTCTTCTCCATGAGCGCACGAAAGACGATATTGAATTTATCCCGGCTCTCGGAGGTCAACGAACCACCAATCGACCAAATGGCAGAGAATAGGAAAATACCCTCGGTCTGTGCACGGAAATCCAAATCCGAAATATTCGCCACATATTTCTCATCACGAAAATCATCGATGAAGCACTCAAAGAAATTCATTAGGCTAACCATCAAATTCGTGTCCGACGTGGGCGCAATCTCGCGCAGACCCTTTCGCACGATAAACAAAAGCAGCGGACAGAAGCGAGAGATCATCATGGAAATGAGCTGTTTGCTGACGGTATGGAAGGCAGCAGGTAGTGTATTCTTCCAGGATGTGACTAACGGTTCCCAGCCCAGTGAACTGGGCTCCAGATAGATCATGCCACAACGTGACACCGTGGCCGGTGAGGCCACCTCCAGATCCATGGGCTCAAATATCAAATTGGTTGTATTCGACAGCTGAATAATCTCACCAGACATCAGGCACAGTTTCTTATTATCATCCAGCACAGTGTTCATGTTCTCAATCCAAATGGCATCGACAGGTCCATCGAAGATGAGCCACTTTCGATCCGGTGAATCGGATACGGCAAAGATGCGATAATTGACGGCCAAGATGCCATCGCTCCACTCATGCGACACGGCATCGAACTGTCCATACAGCTGGCCCATGGTTATGGCCTTTGGATTGATTATCGTGTATATAGCTTTGTTTTCAGAGCCATCCTTATTCTCCATGCACTCGAGCGCCTCGGCCAGGACACGATATGTTGTGGTCTTGCCACCAAATGGATAACCCACCAACATGAGACCATGTCGCACCACAATCATCTCATAGAGCTGTCATGAGAACGAAATATAATTAATTATTAATTATTATTATAATTTTAATTTTTAGATATCTAAATTTCCTCACCTGTTGCACCTTCTCGAGCACAAACGGCGTGCATTGCTTATTCTGTTTCTCACAGGCCAGCATTGTGCACGCATTGAAGACGACGTAGTCCGCCTCGGGTAGGGTAACACCCGGAAACAGATCCGAGGTAATGCCCTGGAACAAGGGTATATCCTGGTTCAAGAACTTGGGCAAATTCACATCCTTAATGGAGCGCAGCACAAGTATGTCCTCGCTCTCATCACGATAGCGCAGCTTCAAGGCTCCAGCTGCCTTCAGCACAGACTTTACAGCTCGCATGCCGTAATCATAATGGCACTGAGTACTCAGCTGTTCGGAGCACAGACGATAGGTGGCCACAATCTTCACCGAGAGTGGCTTGGCCCTCAAGAAACCATAGGAATACAATTCAATTTCGGAAATCAATGCATAGTCCGGCACCATCATAGCCACCGAACGGAACAGAGCCTAAGGAGCAAGGAGAAGTTAGAAAGGTAGAAGATAGGAAAGAGGGAAATTGTAAAGTCTTCTTACCTTCAGATTATCAGGCAATTCGGATCGTCCCGCATAGCCAGGATTCATGGTAATAAACACCGCACAAGTGGGATCCAGTGTCAAGGTCGTACCCTCAAAGACCAACGTGGGAGAGCCCGAGTTGATGCCACGCTGTATGGTAAGAATCTGTTGAGCGACCACGGACAACACCTCCAGATCGATACGATTGAACTCGTCGAAGCAGGACCACGCGCCGCAAGAAGCCAAGCCCTTAAAGAACTTGCCCAAAGCCAAATAATCCAGGCCATCGGAGCAATTGAAGACGACACACTGCTTGGCCACGGCCTTAGCCAAATCTTTGGTGGTCTCCGTTTTGCCCGTGCCGGCTGGACCCTCTGGAGCGCCACCCAAATGCAGATTCAAGGCGGCAAATAGGGTGCGATAACAACGATCTGTTAGAGGAGTAACCACCAATCGAGGAGTATTACCCAAGTACTCATAGCCATAGGGCAAGGAGCAGTTGATCATGCGTGTATCCAAGTTATTTTCCTCCCAATAGTAGCGCAGCTGGCACAGCCATTGGAAGTCCTGCAAATCTTCCACCTCTTTCTCAACAATCTCGGCCAGGACATCACGTGCATGGACATCGAGCACGACCAGAGCGCCCAAGGTAATACGATTCTGTGTGTTTAGATCACCACGAACCAGATCCACAATTTTCATAATTTGATTCATGCACTTCTGTAGATATTTGGCCAAACTCTCTTTGGGTGTTTCGCTTAGGAAGCATTCAGTGATCTCTAGAGTCCAATAGGTCAGCGATATCGATTGCACACACTGACCCGGCCAACTGAGTACCCAAATGTTGCGCTGCATCTTAACGTAGCTGTAGAAGGCCTCCGATATCTTCTGATGCAAACTCTTCTTCATATCGATTTCAAGCTCCAGCAGCCACTTCTCCACCTGTCCGCGTGCCTTGGCCGTTGAGATGACATCGGCCAGCACGACTTCTTCTCGCTCCGATGAGCGCATCGCCGTGACCTCCAATTCCTCGGTGAACGTGAGTGAGCCAATGCCCTCGAAGCACTTCTTGAGATGCGGCTGTACACGTGTGGGATCTTTCGTTTCGGACAGAATCTCGAGCAGCTCGTCGTTGGACAGAAAGAAGAAGCGTGGAAAATACAGGCGTTTCTTCTCCAAGTAAGCGTTGAGACCCTTCTGAATGATCTCCAGCAGATTGTATCCCCTCTTCAGTTTGTCATTCATCTTATCGATTTGGACAACGGTCATGACGCGTGGGTCCAATGAAACCTGCTTCATCAGCTCCTTCCAAATCTGTGACAAAAGTTATTGATTATTGAGTTGATAAGAAAGTGAACTTCCGGTTTCTATCTTTGATAATCCTAAAGATATCGATTAGCTTAGAGCCAGCTCAGTTCTCACAGAACTTACTTCATTCAAAATGACGGCCTAACCCCTATTCGATATAGGGTATCTAACGAGGCAACCCACCTTATCCACAGCACTGAAGCGTCGTCCCTCCTCTGGCATCTGTTGCTGAATATCTGGACTGCTGAAAATGGGCTCCAGATACATCCAGGTGGCCTGCACGCGCAGCCACTCGTCCAAAATTTCCTGTAACAGCATCAGCTTCGCCTCCCATTTGCTGCAAGTGCACAAAACGGACATTAGTACGGGGTGAGTGAGGGAGATATGTGTGTGTGTGTGTGTGTGTGTGCGTGGGTGTATTTATGTGTGGTAGTGTGATTGACATTGACAAGTGCTAAACAAACAGGCTTAGAGTGCGCACTCACAGTATTTCAGCCTCGAATGGCTTGATGTAGGGTGAACTCTTCATTGTCTGCGTCTTGATGATTTGATCGTCCAACAAAATTTGTATGTCATCCACGGCGGACAGCTTAAAGGTACCAGAATCCCTGTGGGAGACATTTCAATTAGACTTCGTACACACACGTATGTTTATGCTATTTGCAGAAGATGAAACTTTACCTGTATGGCGATATGCCAAACTCTACACCCTCCCATTCGTTGGCCATTTTGACCATGGCCTTTTCAAGGTTATTCTCCTTGGTGGCACTCTCCGAGATGGCTTCGAACTTGGGCACATACTCATCGAGCTGATAGTCAATAATCTTTTCGAGCGTCAACTCCGGCGATACTTTGATGGGGAAACCAATAATTTCCGAGACTTGCTCCCAATGGCGCGCCTTCATGCCTGGATTGCCCAAGGTATTGATGATGGGCATATGTCCACGGAAGAGTTCCATTTGCTCCTTGACATCCATGATGAGCTGCATGGTAGTGGGATGATCGCCCATAAGCTTCTCCAGCTTTTGTACAATACGATAAAAATTGGACACATCCTGATCGATCTCATCCGGATCAAAGGAGCCCACTTGCGAGTACATCCACAGTTCCCACTTGTCAATGAAGTCCTGGCCGGCATCAAAGAGATTCTTATAGGGCTTCAGCTGATCGTGCGCCTTCTTGCGCACCGCATATTGGGATAGATCCCAGCCATATGAGGTTTCCTCCTCGTTTATCTGATCGATGGTGTCCATGGCATTGACCAGTCGCTGATCCAGCAGTCCGGCTCGCTTCTTATACTTTGACAATTGCTTGATATCGCCCCACGTATCGTACAGCTGTACCTGATCGTAATAATTCTGCAACTCGCGACGAAACATTTCGATGCGTTTCTTGAGTAGTTCCTGATACTCGATCACCTTTTCGGCAATGATGACGCGATGCTGATCAAAGATTGAAGCCAATTTCAAATACCATTGGAAGGAATTGCTATTATTCTTGATCTCCAGCGGGGAGTACAGGGTGTGATCCATCAGCCAAAGGATTTCGCTCATGTTCACCTTCAGGCGTGCCTCCATCTCGGGCACCAGATTTTCCTCGGCATGCACCACATAAGCTTTCAGTTCCATTAGCTCAGCCGTATCTTTGGGCACAGTCAACGCCTTCTTTGCTATCATATCATACTCCCTGCCAAGCCGAGAGATACGCGCCTGCTGATCCGCCACCATGCGAGCAAGCAGATCTGTCTGGATTTGTCGCGCCAGCTGCTCGACATGTAAGATAAAATTATCCCGATGGAACTCATAGAGACCCATCCGGATGACACCCCACACCTCCTTCGCAATGCGATCCTCTTTCTCTCGATATTCGTAAACCATTTCCGTGTACTGCTGAAAGGTAGCATCGCCATCCATGAAGCGACCCACGCGTTCCGAATCCATGCCATTGATCAGATCAATGAACGCATCAAAGTCCTGCAAACGTAGCTCGGGACCAATGCGCTGCTCCTCGAGCATCATGCACACCTTATTCTTCGTATCGGCCACAATGCTATCCGGCACGGTGGGCGTCAGAAAGAGCTTCTTCGAGATCTTCAGATCCGTATATAATTTACCCTCAATGCGTGGCATTATCTGTACCGCATGCACAATTGAATCAATCAATCGCATGAGTTCACTCTGTATCTTCGAGAAACTCGGATTAAAGGTTATCGTATCCTCCTCTGCCAATATACAGGAGATTTCAAAACCAGGATTGGATCTCTGTGTGGGACAAAATTAGGGAAACAAAATTTAAGGGACTTGAATTTAAATGGGGGTATATCGAAGAGGATTTGTTTCATTATGATATATTAGATTGTCATAGATGTGTGTGGGTTAGCTTCAGAAATGGTTAGGTAGAGTTAGGTAGAGTTAGGTAGCGTTAGATTTAGGAAAACTTCCTAACTTATGCGCCTTGATAACTACTTTATTAGAGTCAGATGCGATTAGATTAGCTTAAGTAAAGTTAGATTAAAGTGCAGATATAAGGATTACAGAACCCTTTCTTTATTCTCTATATGCCTACGAAAATAAATAAAAATCAGACTAGGAAAACTTTCCCCCGTCTGACCCTCGCTGACTGACTTCATTACACTTAATTCAAGCTTATTCAACTCTAGCAGTGCTTAAGTCTAAAGTACTCGTAAGACTTAGAGCTAGCTCCAGAGATTACCCACGGGGGATTACTGAGCTATTTTCATCAATTATGAGCACTCAAATACTTACGCCGAAATCGCAAACGTAATTGGCAAATGCGTTAAGGCTTCGTATGCAAATATCCTCGAGCTGTTGGGTCATCAGAGCGGCGACACAGTTGAAGAAGCGCTTGACCAATGTCATGCGTCGTATATCCGGCAACTGGCCACGTTTGCTGGCCCTTAACAAGGTTGTATGTATCTCCCCATACCAGACATCCTCCAGCATCGCTTTGCCACTCTCGATGTGAATGCCGCATGCATACTGTACATACACACGGATGCACACAGAGAGGAACTCAATTAAGGTATACTCGCCAAATTGAATTTTCTATATTAGTGCAACTCACGATAAAATTAAATAATGAAAATGGCTCTTCGACCTTGCTCAGCTCTTCAATGTTGACCAAGGTTTTGTTGCTATACTTCATGCTCCACACTTCCAGAATGCTGGCCACACTGCGATGGATGGAAAACAGTGTGGTTTTCAAGCGATTCCGGTTCTCATCATAGCTAGAAAAGAAATTTTATTTGAAAATTAATTAGATTGTCTAGAGAGAGAGGTTACAAGAATGTCATGTATTAGAGATTTATTTAGAATAGACATATATATCATATATGTATAATATATCTCTTCTTGCAATGAATGGGATAGACAGAAAGATAATCGAAAGGTTAAAGGTTAATGATAATTCAAATGCCAATAATAATTTGCATTATAATGTTAATACTAAATTTAATCATTAAAGTAAATGTTACTGGAAATTCTGATACTAATACTAACGCTAATGCTAATGCTAATGCTAATGCTAATGCTAATGCTAATGTTAATGCTAATGCTACTGCTAATGATATTGCTAATACTAATGCTAATTGCTAATACACTTGCTTATGCTAATGCTAATGATAACAGCTAATGCCAATAATGATGCTAATACAAGGACTAATACTAGTGATAATAATAATGACAATTCTAAAAAAATATAATAAGAATATTAATACTAATGAAAACACTAATAAAGAAGAAAATATACTAAAATTCTAAAAATATAGGCAATAAAAATAATAATAATAATAATAATTATGACGATAATGCTAATGATAATCTATAGCAATATATAGTGACATATATATAGAAATATTATAGTAACAACAATTTAATTAATAATAGTTACATTATTATCCATAATTAAACTCATAATAATTATAACAATAACCAATGCAATTTCCTCTGCTACTGCTTAAGAAATTGCCAAAGTTTCTCATTTGAATCATTTCTTTTTATGCAAATGCTGAGAGCTCACAAAAAGTTTTCAGTTGAGCTGCTTTTAGCACGGCCCATTAGGCTGCGCATTGGTGCAAAGCGAAAAATGCCTACGCCTACGCCTACGCCTACGCCTAACTTGCCCTACATTTTAATGAAGCCAAATGCTTTTGGCTATAAATTAGAGGAGCTCCCAGCCAATCCACCCACTGCCTACCACACACATACTGGAGGAAGCATTTATCGATGGGCGACCCACTTGGGTAGTTGCTTAACAAAACTTTTGCCACACCTCGCTCATCCTACTCAACTTCCATTACATTTTTAGCAAGTTCAATTCATTTTTAAGCATATCCTTTTTACAACTTATGTCTGCCACGCCCACAGGCAACCAGCATCCTACACAGAAGCAACTCCCTGCAGAAGCTTTACTGTTGCTCATCAAATGTCAAACCAATACACAGGAGAACTTAACTTTTCCTTAGCATGATTCTTCTGCTTCTCTTCTTTCTCTCTTTTTCTTTTTTTTTTTTTTTTTCTTTTGGCTGATGCGCCCCCGCCTTTTGGGTTACCCGCTGGTTTTCCATTTCCGCAGCAGCAGCCATTGTAGTGCGGTTAAAAAGTTTTTTGGCACGACGCAAAGCGATTTCTCGCGTTTCCCATGGCTGGCAGCTCTTAATAAAGTCGCGACAACTTTTCCAACCAGCTACTACATATAGTATATATATATATATATATATATATATATATATATATATATATATATATATATATATATAGTATAAGAAATATATACAAGATACATATATAAGACTTATTGTCAAGTTATTTTATCAAATTTAGCGCCAGGACAATTCGTTTTGAATGAAGTTTGCCCTTTTCAAGAGAGAAAGAGACAGAGAAAGAGCGGTAGAGGGAGGGAGAGAGCGTGTGTATTGTCTGCGTGTGTGTAATTGCATGTCAATTGCATGGCCATATAAACTCCCTTTCAATTTCGAAAACTTTTAACGACTTTAAAGGATCTCTCAATTGCCAAGCGAAACGATTTACGAACATTAAACATCGCACATAAAAAAAAAAAAAAAAAAAATTTAACAAAACAAAAATTATTTTTTTTTTTAGTCAATGGAATTTTAAAGGCCCCAAAACTGAATCGAATATGTGAAAAATTCAACTTTTTCAACTTTTTGTTGTTTATGTGTTTATGAAAATAAATTGTAAACAAAAAATATATATAAATTATATATTTAAAATTTATATTTAAATATATAAATATATATATTTAAAAATATATTTAAAAAAGAGTGATAAAATTTAAAATAAATATGTATCAGAAAAGTGCATAGAAAATTCAATATAATATTATGAAAAAATTAACATTTTATTAAATATTAAAAAAAAAAATAAACATAATAAATAATTTAAATATTAATATTTAAAAAAATTAATAAAAATTAAAAAAATAATAATAAAACAATTTACAAAATTTTAATATATTCATTAAAAAAAAGTTAAGCTTTAAAAAAAAATATAAAAATAAATTGAAAAACATATATAAATTGAATGGAACGAATTTGCAACATTATTAAAATTTGATTAGTAAGCTAAAAAAAAAAATTTTTTTTAATGGATAATTATATTAAAATTAAACTATCTTTTAAATTAGAGAAATATTTCAAAATTACTATAATTTTATTCTGTTATTCTCTAAATACTAAAACATATTTAAACATAAAACATGAATCAAATTTTTAATAATTTTCATAATTTTCAAACAGCACTCGCATATTAATAGTAAAAAAAAATAACTAAATTGTCAGCTTACCGATATCGAAAGTGATTCATTAGTTTTTCAATTTCTCGTCTCTCGGCCGTATCGAACTTCGGTGGAGCGCCCTCCTGAGTCAAGCGATCCAAGACGGAGTGCCGTAAGACGAAATCGACAACAGCTTTCTTCATGGCAAATACATAATCGGAACGCACCTCGGCAATATTCTCCACAAAAGCTGAGTCCCATTTCTTCAAGAGAACCGGCACCAGATTGTCAATTCTACAAAGGAGTAAATTTATTATAGAACCATTATAGCAATGGAAGAGAAGTCAAGAACTTACCTCTTCAGGGTCTTCTTGCTGATGGTGGAGACGTGAATGGTGTCGATGCCATGTTTGATGTAGTAGTAATAGCGTAAGACTTCGCGTTCGGTTTGATCCGGAAAAGTTTCATGCTTTTCATTGCCCTCCTGATCATCGTCCATGTGCAAGATCAGCTCCACGAGTTTGGTTCGGAAATGTTCACGCTCCTGACGCATCACCATATAGTTGGAGGAGGCTTTGCTTTTAGACTCACCATCTTCGGTTTTTTCGGATGTCTTGCGGCGTGATCGGGACTTAGCAGAGGTCACACTGTCGGGCATATCGGATAGCATTTGGCCATCGAACAAATGGCTGGTGCATTCGGGCATATTCAGTTCGTACCACAAGCGACGCGATTTATAGTCCGGATTCGCCTTGGATTGTAAAATGCTCTGTAGTACATCTGGTTTGGGGCGTGTGTATAGCATTTTCGATTTGCTGCAGATGCGGTGAACGCCGCAAACAGACGTAAAGCTGGGTATATTCTTGTTTGGGTTTCGTTTATCCATCTTGTTTCTGAGCTGTTTTCAAAGTTGGCGCGCAACAACAGCGACAGGGTGGCAGCTCTGGTCAAAAATATATATATATTTATCGAGTATAAATATTTTCAGTGATGCTTTCGATTCATCGAAAGCAGCACATATGTCTAAGCTGTCAAATCGATAGGTATGTCGATAAGAACTAGAAAAATACAAAACAATTAGTTTTTAAAATTAAATGAGAATAAATATTACTCAAGCTGAGATTTCAACTTACTTTCAGTTAGTCACCTGTAAGACCAGCTCAGATCTTTATGCTATCAAATCGATAGCCAGGAAAAAAGCCGGTGCCCGAAAAAGACACTAAAAAAAACCAAAAAATTATTAAAATTAAATACGGGAAGCAAAGTATTGCACAAGCAAAACAACATGCAAAGAAGTCAACTTACTGGCAATTAGTTAATTTTAATAGACAATTGTAATATTTACAATTGCTAACAACTTCTTTGCACTATTTTCAAGAGCCACAACCGGTGTGTGCCCACGTACCAACGTATTGTAAACAACTGCAAGTTACATTGAAATTCAAAAATTGATTAAACAAATTTTTCCGTATAGAAAAACAAAATAAAAAAAACATCGTCGTCCCTGGCAGCAGGCCAAGCGCAACAAGTAACGCCATTTCCTATTCCGAAACACACAAACCCCAACTGGTCAAAAACTACAAATTTACAGGAAAATTTATAAAAAAAACTACAAAAAATTCTCAAAATGTTGCTACAAAAAATATTGGCACGCGCTTTCCATACCACGCGCCAGTTGTGCAGCGCAGGAGCTGGATTGGAGAAGAGCGCCCTATCCACGCTGCGCAAAAAGACGGGGTACACATTTGCTAATTGCAAGAAAGCGCTCGCATTGCATAACAACGATGTGATACAGGTAAGCGGCCACATGCCGTTATATATATGCATATATACAGTTAGTTATTGTCTCTTCTTGTAGGCTGAGAAATGGCTGCACGAACAGGCACAGTCACTGGGCTGGTCCAAGGCCACCAAATTGTCGGATCGTGTCACCACACAGGGTCTTGTCGGCATCCTTGTCAGTGGTAATCGCGGCGCCATGGTCGAACTCAACTGTGAAACGGATTTTGTGGCACGCAATGATACCTTCAAACGCTTTGTGGATCATGTCTCACGCATTGTCTTGCACTACACCGATCTTACAGAGTTCGATGGTGATCTGTGGAAGGTAATGAAGCGGGCAGGGCAAGCAATTAACTTATAGATTGTCGGCAAGAATTATGTTAGCCTTAGCATTTGGTTGATTCTATAGATGTTGTATTATAATATATTAAGATGATGAGCTTAAGATTTTATAGAATTATTAGCAGCTTGTTTTAGTAGAAATAAGCTAGGCTTCTGATGATATGTTATGTAAAACACAGACTTGATCTGTCTGTAGTTAACTAAAGTATAATACGCGATTTTGTAATAGCTAGATTTTAATTATAATATAAGATCTACCTCTTGCAAGTAAGTGGATAATCCAGTTAGATTTCTTATTATGATATTCATAACTTCTTTTATTTATATATTTTATACATATTCTCTTATATATATATATATATATATATATATATATATTTTCCTCCATTCACAGCTCGGCTTCGATTCAGAAGCACTGAAGAACTTGGAGACACCTCAAGGCGGTTCGCTGGCCGATCATCTGGCATTGCTGATTGGAGCGATGGGCGAGAATGCCAGCATTAGGCGTGCTCTTTGCTTCAAGGTGAACAACGATTTAAGGCTGGCGGGCTATGCACATCCGGCACCAACGAATGTCAGCACCACACAGAATATCACACAGGTGGGCAAATACGGTGCAATTGTGGCCTTCCGCTCGCAGCAGGATGTTGACGATCATGAGATCCAGAAGGGCATATGCCAGCAAATTGTGGGCATGAAACCGATTAAGGTGGGCGAATATGGCAAGGATATACCAGCGGAGAATAAGGATGATGAGACATGTCTCATCCATCAGGAGTATCTACTGGATGCGGACAAAACCGTTGGCGAAGTGCTCAAGGAAAATGGCATTGAGATTGTCGATTATCATCGCTTCGAGTGTGGCGAACAGACACAGCGTGACATCAAAGAGATCATTCGTGCCCAGCAACAAAATAGCAACTGAAAAACCCGATCCAACCCGATCCGGAATCTGACGTAGTATTCAAATTTTATTGTACACTTGTTAAACTTTTCAATATGTAAATTCTGGCTGGCAAATACCGAAATTAGGAAAGCAACAAAAATACCAAAAAGAAGAATACTAAAAAAAAAAAAGAAAGAAAAATAAAAACTTATTGAGGTGCTTTTTGAATTGTATGCGTCATGCTGCCGCGGGGGTTGCTAGAATGCGGGAAGCACGCTTCAGTGCCTTCTACTGACTGCCGCTGCCAACGTTTTCTGCCTCTGCCACTGCTGTTGTCCACTGTTATGACTTTTGCTTCGGCCTCTTCCTCTGCCACTGTCACTACTTCTGCTTAGGCCTCTGCCACTACCGTTGTCCACTGTCACTACCTCTGCCTCGGTTACTATCTCTGCTTCTGCAGCTGTCTCTGCCTCTGCCACTCGCTCTGCCTCTGCTGCTGCCTCTCCCTCTACCACTGCTATTCCCTCTCTCTTCGCTACACCCACTGTCTTCTGCTACTCCCGCCGGCTCGGCCCCTGCTACAACCTCACTCTCTCTCTCTCCATGCCGTTGGCATAGAATGCCCTGTTTATGAATCGAGTTTTGTTCTGCTTGTGATAATTACCCGCACGTCACATTTGGACCCTAAAATAATATATGCGGAAACACAGGTGGTTAGCGTAACAGAACCTTCTCTCTCTCTCTCTCTCTCTCTCTCTCTCTCTCTCTCTCTCTCTCTCTCTCTCTCTCTCTCTCTCTCTCTCTCTCTCTCTGATTCACTCACTGAACTTTACAATGACCCTTCCAATTGGAGTTTCAATTAGAGAAGGAAGTAAATGCGATTTTTAATGAATTTTTACCCTAAAGGTAAAACAAAGATTTTATGGAAAATAAGCAAGTAGAAACTGGATGTTAAGTAAAAGTATATTATAGATTTTACATTAACAATTTTTGTTTTACTTTTTGTTTATTAACTTTTTTACTATGATATAATTCTTTGTTTGTTAATAAATTAATTAATAATTAATTAAATATTATTTTTTATTTAAGTGAGGTGGTTAGTACTGCGAATTTGATTGATCAATATATAAATATAATATAGTATACAAACATTTCAAATACAAATTTTCCTATAAATCAAAACAAAATATTTAAATTTAAATAATCTATAATTTTTTTTTATTTATATTTACAGTTCTTCCCTTTTAAGTCAGTTTGACAGATAACACTTTTTTATAGTCAGTTGAAAACTCAACAAACAAAGCAAGCCATGCTAAAGATCTGTCTCAGACTCTTTGTCAAACCTAATTGAGAAATTTCCAAAAAAAAAAAATGGATTATTTGGACCTAGACTCTTTTCGTTCCAGATATAGCGATATAACGGTAACAGCCGTGCCAGCGAAGTCCCAACTTGTGGATGAACAGGAGGCGGTGGCGACAGGTAACTGTAATGGTATGGCAGCTGGAAGCGGAGCGGAAATGGCGCCGGCTGCACGCGTGGAAATCATTCCAATAAATTCGACAAGTGTGCCGTGCCAGTCGCTGATGATGCAACATCAGCAGCAGCTCCAGCTCCATCAGCAGCAACAACAGCAGCAGCAGCAACTTCAGCTCCAACAACAAATGCAACAGCAGCAACTCCAACTTCAGCTGCAGCAACAATTCCAGCAGCAGCAGCAGCATCAGCAACTACACTTTAACCAAGAGGCTGCTGCCTATTCGACTGAATATCAGCAAGTGTTGGCCAAGTTGGAGTATACTAAGTATGTGCAGGCTCAGCTGCAACTGATATCGAACAACAATGGATTTGGCGAGCTACTCTATGGCATGCCTGGCAACCAGCTGCAATTGGCCGGCAACGAGACGAATGGTGTTGCAGGCAACGGCAACGGCAACAACATTGTGGAGACCTACGACAATCTGTTGAGTGTCATTGCGGAAATGCAGAGCAATCTGGGGCCGACGGCGATTGGTTTGCGTGCTCCCAAGGAGAGACTGTTGCGTGACATTGCCCATGCACGTGTCCTGGTCAGGGAATGCATTCTAATGCTAATGCGCGACAGTCAACAGCAGCCACCGAGCGACGAGTGACGTCACAATACGAAGTGTTAATTGCCTGACTTTGTTTTCCACAGTGTGTGACATAATAAAGAGCAAAGCAGAAACAACATGCGTGAAGTTCCCAGAACTAACACACACACACATACGCACACGTGATATTCACACTTGGCGTCACACACACACATACCTAGCCATGATATTCACACTTCGCTCACTCACACATTCGTGCGCAATGGTCACACTCCAACAACAACCAAAAAAGTTTGTTTAAAAAAAAAAGTGAAGTCGCGTCGCAGCTTTGCGGCACTCTCACACACGAATATGCAGCGAAAGGGTCACGAAATATCGACTTTGACGTCGTCAGCGCTGCCTGTAGCCAAGCTACAATTGTTGCTCTCTCACACACTCCTACAGTGGTCACACTCCAGCTCTGCCCAAAAGGCTCACAAAACAGAAAAGCCGAAGTTGTGGCTGCAGCCACCGTCGCTGCTTTGACATGCGACGATGCCGCGCTTCAATTGAAGTTCGTGCGCTGTGTACGCGATCAGTCATAAGCCGACCTTACGCAGGTTAAGCCATCGCTCTGAAGCTCACGCATTTGCAATTGCTGCCCCAAAATTTTGTGTAATTGGTGGGCTTGCTTGCTTCCGTTTACAATTCGGGTTAATTTGTTTGGAAAGTGAGCACAGTGAGTGTGCTTTTATTTCCGCTGCACAATTTTCGCAGAAGAAATTATAAATTACGCAAAAAAGAAACAAAATTATAAACAAACAGCAACAGCAGCTCAAACATTAATTATACTAGCACGCTGATTTGTATGCGCGCAAAACAATCCTTCTTTCTCTTTCTTTCGACTTTGAGCTCGCTCGTCCGTGTGCGTGTGAGTGCGCGCGCGCGCAACGGTAAATTTGCGAAAAAAAACGAATTAGAGAAGCGGAGCAGCGACAATAAGCAGCGGCATTTGCGTTAGTTGGTGACAGACACAGCATAAGGAGTGCGAAAAAGATTAAAATTGTTTAATTTGTTGCTGTTGATTGCTGTTTTGCTGTAATTGGGGAGCGACTTTTAAGTTACTTTATGTTGCCGCAACAAAACCAACAATAAACACAATAATAACAACAACAAAGCAGTTGCAATAAAAATAAACAGCTGCATTAGTCGCTTGCAACTTTTTTTTTCTTGCTCTCTTCATTTTGCTTTGCGGTTTGCATTTTTGCATGACTGCAACAAAAATAACAAAAACAAAATCAACAACTGCAACAAATTAGTACACAAAATGCCGCCGTTTAATTTCATTAAGCAGGTGAGTGTGAAAATTAAAATTAAAGTGTTTATTTACTGCATGTGTTAACACAAGCCAATTAAATTTAACTATCTTTGCCAAGACATTATATTTGTCTGTATGTGCGTACATACATACATTGTATGTATGTTAACTTATGCAAACGAGTATGTAGTAAATTGCTGCAAACACTCTGGCATCACTGCATTCTGATTGGATTGACAAATCCTTAAATGCCAATTGGCAATCGATTTACGTGTCGCAAATATCTAATTAGAGAAAAACTGTCGTCACTTATTAATTATTAAATTAAATGCCTTGTATTTTTATAGAAATATAAACATTTTTTGTGTTTTGAAAAATAAAGTAAATTAATTAAGTTAGTATTGAAATTTTGGTAATTTTCTAGTTATATAAAAAAGGAATTTTTGGTTTTATTATTAAATTTCATTTGCGTGCACATTGTACAGCTGCTAGGGTATTTACACTTCATCAAAGCCAACAATTGTTGCTTCTTCTATAGAAAAGTTTTAACATCTTGAATAAACTGGAAGTTTTATTGTTTTCCTGTTAGGGACAGAAAAAAAGGGTCACGACTAAGCACTCCCAAAAATAAAAGAAAAATAAAATAAACGAAAAAAAAAAAACATAGAAACAAACATTTAACAACGCGTGTGTAGAAATTGTGTTTTCTAGATCACGACTTTTCTTTTCGACATTTGATATTCCATTAAACAATTTCAACACCTAAAACCGGAAGGTTTTCGACTGCTCATTGAAGAGACAACGAATAAAAGACAATATATACATAAATGTTGTAATTGTTTATTCTAAAACTATATTTTTTGTATAATGAATTAGACAATAATCTTCATAATATACTATTGATATACATGTATATAAACTATGAATCACCTATCAAAATAGAGCAATATAAACAACATATTCCGGGAAACTTACCTTTTAGATAAGCACTACAATAACTACATCTTCTACAACAAGTTTCACAGTTAATTAATTTGAATATCAATAGCACAGCTAGCTGGCATTACAATGTCTCATTAGCAAAGGGAGAAGAAGAGATGGAGATGGAGCATATCTAGAGTTCTACAACTTATCTAAATGTCGGTAGTCATATTTAACAACAGAGCGACAAACGTGTCTAATTGGCGATACTAAAAAGCAAAAGAAGCAACAAGCAAAACGAGAAATAGAAACGGAATCAAAAACACTACGAAACGAATTTGAAAACGACTGCAGCTCATATATATTGGAGCGCTACGAAAATAGATTTATCTGAAATCAGAAAAAAGAAAAACAAAAACACAGCTGGAAACGGAGACGCGGCTTTTGTAATTAAGCGTGTCTAACTCAGCTTCTGCTTCTGCTTCTGCGTATGCTTCAGGTTCACTTGCTTAGAGATGCTCCGGGAGATAGCTTCCGGTGATTAAACATTCAAAACAACAGCAAGATGAAACGAGCTAACTTGATTAGGGCTGTACTAGACTAAAATATACCCTATATTAGTTAAAAATATCGAATTTCTTCTTTTCTCTCTATAGCAAATGAATAATGACAGAATAATTTGTAGTACATTTTTGCGAAGGTTTAACTTCTCTGCATTAGCTTATATTTGATACAGAAGCAATGCATCAAAAATTTGCTTTATTAAATATTTAAATAAACTTAAATATCTAAATTAAATATCAAAGTTTAACCAAAGATCAATCCAGTATATTCATTCTATATCATACGAGATTTTGAATAAGTTTGAGCAAATATTTAAATTGAATGTATATTAAATGTAGAATATAATATTAAGAGTCTCTCTTAGTATAAAATAAAATTGAAAATATATATTAAATGTAGTATATAATATTTAGGGTCTCTCATATTATAAAATAAAATTGAGCTGAGCATCAATATATTATAAGCAAAAAAGTTGAAATTACTTACTTCATTCTTTTATTTCATAAATACATATGTTTATAATGATAATAATAATGAAAACACATAATAATAGTATCTTTATAAACAACCTACATACACACCCCACAATTGATCATGCCCCACACGACAGCTGCCTGCACAGGGTATCATAAAAAGGCAAGAAGATGTAAATGGAAAGAGAATAGAACAAGATTATTATAAAGGTGGGAATAATTTCTACGGATGGTCTGGCCACAGTTAGTTTCGCTGAGCTTTCTACAACTTTTGATGTTTGGACACACACAGATCTTTGTCTTAAGACACGAAATGCAAATGGATTGTGTTTTAGAAGGTTAGTCCGGGGATGCGATCATATTTTGTTTCGGCTGGCGTCTGACTTGGGCTGGGCCTAATGAATTTCCAAGACCATTAAAGCAGCATTTTGCTTTAATTTCGAAGGCTTTTCTTTTCTTTTTCTTTTTCTCTCTCTCTCTCTCTCTCTCTCTCTCATTTTACATTTCTACTATTTTTCTTTTTTCTGGGCCGTGTGATAATTAAGATGAATGACCCAAGTCCGAGAGAGTTCGAGTCCAAGTTGGCGTCTTCGGGAGGTTTGGTTAGAAAGTTATTGCACCATAAAATTTAGACAGTCAGATAGGCAATGGAGTTCACTATGGCCCGATCCATATATTTGCATTTTTTTAAAGTAACTATGGCCAGGTTAATTGCATGTTAAATAACTGTTAAATAACGGTTAGCGTACATCTGTGCAGCTGTCTGTCTCCCCGTCCGTCTGTCTGTCTCGCTCTCTTTGTCTGTCGGTTGTTATGGTTCAACTCAAGCAATTGTTGTTTAACTTCTTGTGCAATTGCCAGCCAGCCAGCCAGGCTGTTAGCCTGGCTTTCTTTTATTTCGCTCTTTGTGAGCACCCACTGTAATATTGCTGAAATTATTTTGAACTCTATCTCGCTATGTCTTCGCACCCACAACCAAAGCGACGCTTTATATATATATATATTTTTTTTTTTTAGCGTGGGAAGACAGCAGCTCACAGATCTGTTATTTCGTAAGGGCTTGACTAAGGGTAGCCATCGAGTGCAATGCACCAAAATCAATACAAATCCCAAAGAAAATCCAAATTAAAGCCAAACAATTTCATTCGACTCTCAACTTTCAAATTATTATTATTGATTAATGTTGGTTGTCTTTTTTTTTATTTTTAATAGTTTTAATAAGAATTATAAAGGCTAAACAATAATGCATATTGTTGTTATTGAAGCATCGCCTTTTGTAGGCAATTTGATTTCAAAATTATTTTTTTTTTTTTTTTGCAAAAGAGTTTTTTATAGAGCGAACTTTAAGTAATAAATTGAAAGTATAACTAGTTTTTCATTAGAAAATTTAGTTTTTAATTGTATTTTATTTTTATTTTTTAATGCATCAATAGCAGGCATGAAAGTTCAGAAATAATTATTTTATTTTTTTATATTTATTTTTATATAAAATTTAAAAAAAAAAATAAAAACAAAAAAAAATTTTTAATATCCACATTTTTTTTTAATAAATGCTTATTTTAATATAAAATTAAAAAAATAAAAAAAAAACAAATAAATTTTTAAAAAATCAGAATTGATCTACATAATTTCTATTGAATATTCCACATTAAAAAAAAAAGAGAAGCCAAATGGTTCACATGTTAATTGAACTTCAGATAAGAGTTTGTTAGAATTTGGAGTCAGTATCAAAAACATAACTCAAGATGGGAACCAAGTCTCACGCCTCATTGTAACGTTCTTTCTTGTTTATATTTATATATATATATAACACAATTAAATAATAAAAAATATATTCATAAAATTTCAATTTTGACAGGGGTTTGATGAAAATCGAATGTATTTTATTTTCTTTCAATATTCAAAACACATTTATGTAAAATGAAAAGATAATAAATATTTAAATTATATATTTCTAAAAACTATTAAAATATATATTTTTTTGTTATTTTTTATTTTAATAAGTTAAAAAATGTAATTATTAATATTTTGTATAAATCATTAAGAAGTTAATATTATTTTTTACGTTGTTTAATTCATAGCTACAGATCATATATTAACTTAAGAGTTTAAACATATTCTCTGTATGCATATATTGAGTTATAGATGAACATTATAATGTCCTTAATATAGACTATTAGAGTCATCTCTTCTATCCTTAGTCGATTTCAAACCAGATAACATATTCCGTATGCTTCATCTTCCGTATTTATGTTTTCTTGAAGAGCTCAAGAACATTTTTGCCATTTGTGATGGAAACAGCTGGATAGCTGGTTATTTAGTCTAGTCTGGTTCGAGCCCGGTCGAGTCGAGTCGCGTCGAGTCTTTGGACAGATGAAAAAAACGCTGGCAATTAACGTGCGGTCGCCAAAGAGAACGTTTTGTGAAATGTCTTGATATTGGAATCGGACTCGATGGACTGGGAGCGTGTGCAGCATGTTTGCCATATTTCAAGCCATCTATAGCCAGGCCGTGGCTGCGCTAATGAAAAGACCACAACAGAGCACAGATCGTAATACAAAAACAAAATTGATGCAGCAGCAGAAGATGAAGTAAATCGGGGCCAAAGCAGATGGAATACTACAAATCAAAGCGGTATCTCATCGGCCCCTTACGTCGAACCGCCCGCCAACCGAGCCAACTGCAAAGTCTGTTTGCAACTGTGTAAAATGTATTTAATGCTCTCCTCTGGCATTGTTTAAACTTTACGTAAATGTCGTTAATCGTTGTTTGTCTGCAGCTGGGAGCGCATATTGGCCAAACAACAAGAAGAAGTTTAACTAAAGCAAACAATAAAATTGTTGCACTTATTTGTTGTCTGCCTTTTGTTTTTTTTTTTTTTTTTTTTTTAATTTTTTATTTTCTGAAAAGGAAAAGTCAATTGTTTGCATTTTGACTTGACGTGTGTAATTACCATAAATTGTAAATTACATTTTTCATCATCATTTTTCCTTTTATTTTTCCGTTGTTGTTTAACTGTATGCTAAAAGTCGCACATTTCCAAATACCAAATACTTTGCATTTACAATTTGCTTTCATTTTATTTATTTATTTTTTTTTTTTTTTCGGTTCACGCCTCAACCTCAATGGTTGATTGAACTTGACTTGCAGTTGGCGGAGATTTGTGTTTATGCTGTAGGCCAATTCAAGATACCCATTCAAAGTTTGTATTGGAGGGTATTATGGTTAATATATTCGAGTGTCTTAAGTCGAAGTAGCGAATGCAAGAGTCAAAGATAAACTTTTTATCTAGTTTTCATTTTGAGCAATTTACTTTGTAATTTGTTTTCTATTAAATATAAATCAATCACATAGCATATGCTTAGTCAGTTTATTTTTTATGAATTAAGCTAGATTTATTATAGATCATACTCATAGCAGAGTATCTTCTAGTCATTCACACCCAACCTGCTGCACTCTTATTTATGATCTTTGTTTTTTTTTTTGAAAGGCAACACTTTGTTGCAATCGATAATAAGTTCCAGATACTTGGATAGTTGGACACTTAGTTCAAGCCGAAGGCGCTTTATATAGGCCCCATTAGCCTCTTAAAGCAAACATCATAACTCATTAAAGTGCCACAGCGTAAATGTTGACTTAATTGCATTTGAAGACATCAACAATATTAAATTGTTTAACAACAATCATAAAGTAAAGTTCGCTAACATTTCGAGTGCTTTTCCAATGCTGCCAGAAATATACATATATTGAGAAACAGAGATTTTCAAAGGCTTTGGCAATCGGTTCCCGTTAATGATTAAGGCAAACGTTTGTCACAACTCTTTATGCATACATAAATCATAAAAGTAAATGTGCCCAGCGAGGCGAAGACAATTGACAGACCATCGGGGGAAACCTGATAGATGCCAGTTACTCTAACTAATATGCATCATACGTTTACCTCTCTCTTCCTCTCTCTCTCTATCTATCTCTCTATCTCTCACTCTCCATGCATGATTGCATGTGGAAAATGTCAGCGGCACAGCAAGTGGCTAATACTAATGCCAAACAAGAGTTAAAGACGTTAAGAAGACTTTTTGAAGTACCCTATAGATGGTAGTTAAATATATGCATATTGCTGATGAACAAATATAGTTTTACAGTTACTTGTAAAGTTCATGTGAACTTGGAATGCGTGGAAAATACTCAAAGATTAAAGTTGATTTTTGAGATATAAATAACATATTTTTTTTAGAAGATAATATATATATTTAGGCAACTACTTAATTTTTTTACATTTTAAAATTATTTTTTGTCAGCTTGTAAAGCTTATTATAATTTATATTTAATAACAATTTTGAAAGTTTTAGAAAGTAATGCAGCTCTTCTGGGACTCCATATTAAGGATATTCATATACAATTTCCGCATAGAGCAAACTTAACTAAAATTAAGCTTTAATGAGAGTTGAAATGAAAATTTTATTCTTTTACACTTCATTTCCTTTATGATTGAATAATGAAATATGTATTTAATTTAAAATAGCAAATAAACATCATTCATGTGGTACCTTAGATTTATGTGGAATAGATCGATATATGATATTTAAAAGAAGGAATTTCAAAATAAACTTCCAGCAAACTAACATTCAAAAGACATCAAAATTGTTGCCCAACTGCCAGGCATAGTCGCAATACCCTTGTAGGCATAACAATTGCAACGACTTATAGGGTAATGACAGAATGACAAAAACAACAACAATAATAACAGCAACTATCAACAACTATCCCTTTTCTAGCTTTGCTATATCGAGTCGCATAAGCGAATGCGAATGGGAATGCGAATGCGAATGCGGGGCTCAATGTGCCGTTGCCATTTGCTAACCGCAAGCAAATGCAGCGCTGCGCTGCGCTAACGTTGGCGCTAGCGCTAGCGCTGCGCTTTCTGCTTTTTCTCACTTTTCTCTCAGCAAAGACACATAACTGATAATTTCATTCATGCTCCACACGAAGTCGAAGTTGAAGTCAGCCAACGAAGACGCACACGAAGCCTCACGAAGTCATCGTCACAATCGCAATCGTAGCTTGCATACGAAGTCGTTCTCTGAGTCACAGACGCAGCAGCGCTTCCCCAGTTCGTGGCTCTGGTGACGCTGCTGGCTGGCCATAAACTTGATGGCACAGCATTAGCTGCAACCAGTCTGCATTTGTCTTTCTGGCAGCGACGACGCACACGGCCCGTTAAGTCGCGAACCTTGAGCTCACATTCCGCTCTCTTAGTCTCCAGCAATAACAAAACACGCAAACACAAGTTGTTAACGGTTCATACGCGACTGTGAGAAAGGCAAACAGCGAGTTGCCTGAATTCATTTTGCACAATCTGTGAGGCCTTTGCCTCCTAATCAACTATACTTCACTTTTACAAAATTTCCGTAAACAGATTAGAGTGCTAAATTTTAAAGTTATTTTATACAAATTTAATAAGAACCCAAACAAAAAAAAGTCAAAGCAAAACAACAACAAAATAAACCTGTGCAAATAAAATTGATGTGCGCGATTTTCAAATATTTATCACATATGTCTGTTGTGTATGGGGAAAAGGATTTCACTTTTGAGTGCCAAATCGCCGGCAATTGAAAACTAGTTCAAGGCTGCCTCCCTGCTACTCCACACCAATCTATTGCCACAAGCTGTGACAGACCCAGATTGACAGAAGGAGCGAGAGCGAGAGCGAGAAATAGAGGAGGCAGGTGGAGAGCGAGAAATACTGTCAACATGGAGCTAACGAAAGAAACGGTATTTACAATTTACAGACTTTTCATTATGCATACTTAGCGTCCGCATCGGGCGTATCTCTTTTATTCGATTATACACTGGACATATCTCTCTAAAAGTCAGAAGCAGCAACAAGTTGTTTTGCTTGTTTCTGGCGCTAATCACGAGCCGACATTTACTATATGTTTTTATCGGTGTTATTAATGTTATTGTGCGTAGATTAGAATGATCTTGCTAATTATTGAAATGCCTTAACCGCATTTAGCATGGCTTCTGCAGAATTTTTTGCGGACTTTGAACATAAAAAAAAATTATATATTTATTCTTTGAATTCTCAAGAATATTTTGAAGAAGATTTTTAGAGCTGTCCTAAATTATTAAATTATATATATAGTAAACTAATATTTATATTAGCAAATTTTTTTTACATATCTGCAAAGAACCAATATTTCAAGACTATATTGAATTTTTTATTTTAGGCTTAAAACAGAGGCATTTTTATAGATCTCAAGGTCAATAAAATATGTATGCTTTCTTAATACAACATTTATATATATAATTGAATAAGGATATACTTCATATACTTAACATAATTTTAAAAAAATACAAATTTCTTATTAAATTGAAAAATGAATTTTTATAAATTCTAAACATATTTTTTAAAAATGAAAAAAGTTCCTAATAGAATAAATTAAAATAAAATAAATTTAATATATGTTCTATATTATATCCATTCATATATTACCAAGTTTTTCTTTGCTAGAAAATTAGTTACTTCTCATATACATTTTCACTTCTTTTTTTTATCTCCTTCTTTATTATCATTTCGCATTTATTCGTGCAATCAGTTTGTTTCTCTTTTGTTTTTAATTTCATAAATGCTTTCATGTTTGTTTTAACTAATTACCCTTAAGTATATACTATACACAAATATAATATACATAATATATATAAATCGCGTGAGTCTCGTGCCGCTTGCTCATTAAAAACAGTAACAAAGTACATTATATCATTTCTATAAAGCACCTCTATCAACTGTTACAAACCTCAACTTAACAACTTCTAAGCATGTGGAATGACTTCAGACAAATTGTTGTTGTCATAAAGCATATTTTGCATGGCTTGTGTGCATATACATATGTTTATGTTATATGTTGTGTAGTCTCTGCATCTAAATGGGTATTTTCTTAGTGAAACATACAAAGAATAATTTAGTTAATAAACGGCAGAGCTATGAATACAAATTATATTTTTTTTTATGTAGCTACATTAGATTCTAGATAAAAATAAATTATGATTTAAAAAGAAGATACAAAATTAATTAAAAATGTATACAAGTTTATTAGTTAAGATATAAAATATTTCAGTTCAGTTTAAAGTTTATTTCATAAAAATGAAATTTATTAAGATCAAATAATTCAATTTAATTCAGTTAAATATTTTTCGAATTTGCATGGAAAATTTGTAAATCATAAATGTGAATATATAAATAAATATAATAACTGTATTCCATTTTTCATTTATATAAAATATGGTGTATATTATAAATAATAAAACATATTAAATATATACAAAATTATTCGTATTTACACATTATTATTTTTATTAATTTATTAATAATATTTTTATATACAAATTGGAATATATTTGGACATTTATTTTAATTACATATATTTATATGCATTTATTTAACAATTATTGTGAAACTATTGATATTTTAAATTGTTAAATATTGAAAGAAAAAAAAAAACCATTCACAACAATTTGCGCATCATTTTCTTCTTTTGTTTCTTAACAACTTTTAATGGTACCGAAATTGTTTTTGTTTTTTCTCTGTTAGCGTTTCTTAAGAACATTTCTTTTAGGTCAGATAATTTGTCACTAATTGCTACAGAGCGAAAACAAAAGCTGTGAAAGTTTTCTAGAAGTCAAAGTCAAAAAGTAACACATATATAAATTTCTAACTTAGATATGTGTGTCTATATATATATATATATTTATGTATACCTGCATCGGTATTTCTCTGACTGATGATAAATGCAGTTGTAGCTGTCAACAGTTGCGCTCCTTCATCAATCGTTGTCAGCGGCAGCAGCAGCAGCAAAAGTTACTCAGCTGCTGCTTCTTCTCTCTTTTTATCTGAAGCCATAGTCAGACTCCCAATATAATGAAAATGTTTAACATTTAATTTGACGAATGTAGCTACTATTATTTTTTTTTTCCTTTCTATGAGTATATTAACAATTTCAATTATAATTGCTATTTGTGTGCTGTGATTTCTATATGGCAAAATGTCATCCGAGGTTTATGGTCGATGGCGTCATTTTAGTCTATCATGCCACGCCCCCAGCCTAGTAGCAGTCAGGCATAGCCTGAACTCGTTTTTGGTCGTTGCACACGAAACGCACACACTCACAAAAGGAAAAAGAAATAAAAAAATAAAAAAAAAAACACAAAAGTTTTTCATTTTCATTTGCTTAAATATTTGGACATAAATAAAGCTATTATGCAGTCAGAGTCAAAGACACGAGCTCTGATAAAGATCATTAAGCTAATGCACAATATATATATATAGAGAGAGAGAGATAGAGAGATAAATTAATTGAGCTGAGTGAGGAGCCGCCCAATAATCAATATAACGGCAACCACTTTCCACACGTTCCATAAATATATAAGAAAATTAATGTTCAATAAAAAAATAATAAAAAATAAAAAACAAGAAAGAACTTTATAGTCGGGTATTATTGACTACATAATACACGTTTAGAATAAAAATAAAAAAATAAATTTTTTTTTTTTTTTTGTTAAACTCAAGGGAGCAATTTAACACCAACATAGTTTTATCCGATTTATCACGCACCCAATAGGTGTAGATATTTTAATCTATACATCTATTTTGAGACAATTGACGAATCTAGATTCCAATTTTATAATTTCAAGCAATAATAAATTATGGTTTATCTCTTATACGAGACTATATAATATATTATTTCCTGATTTCTGATATAATATATTATTTCCTGATCTAGGCAACTAATATACCCTTTTTACGCTCTCTTGAGCGAGTATCAAAACTAGCTGCCCGTCACTCTGGTACAGTTTTCACTATCATTTGACGAGCGCTGGCCGTGGCAACGCAATCGGGAAAAGCCAAATGCAGAGCGTGCTCGTTCAGCAGGTTTTTTTAAATTTTTTTATATTTTTTTGCTCAGTTTTCTTTTCGATTTTTCTTTGATTTTTATTTTTATTTATTTTTGTTTTTTGTTTGGTGCATCCTTTTCTATGGCTTTGTTGGCATAGCCTGCGAGCTATGCGAAAAGTGTCTCATGTTTGGGTAAACAATTGTAAAACATTTGAAAGGTGTTTTTCGTTCGGTTTGCTTTTAATAGGCTGACAGGCGTCTATAATTACTGCATTTATGTGTTGAAAAACACTAACAGAAAATGTGGCTTCGAAAGTTGATTAGGCTATTAAATATAAATGTATTTGGATTGAATAATAAAACTGAAATAATTTGTCCAAAAGTGGTTTCTGGAGCAGCTAGAATAGTGAGAAAATTTTTTAGAGATTATTTTTTTTTTTGTTGACTGTATTGCCTACAAAATTAAATTAAATTAGGAGACTAGGAATAGTATTTAGAAAAAATGGGAGTACTCATATTTTGAAAACAAATTAAAAACATTTTTAAAAATATTAATTGCATTTATTTGCTTTTTAACTTAGAGATCTACTTAAAGTGAAAACTTGCTAAAAAATTTAACGAATTAGTTTTTTATTAAATATAAGCTATACTTAGCACATCATTTGTAGCATTATTTGAAGGGAATATGACTTATATATATTGGCTATATCTCTCAATATATATATATATATAATTTTTATTCATTATATATTTATTATTCATTATATATATATATTTTATTCATTATTAAATTAGGTACATTTTTTTTTAAATTTTTTTTTTAATTTCGTAAATTTTTGCCAATTTTTTTTCTTAATAAATTTTCTTATATTTTATTTATCTAAATATTTTCAGCTTCCAAGCTGTTATAGACTAAATATTTTTGTATGTAGAGCTCTCAAAAATATAACATATATATATATATAACATATATAAGGAAGCTTATTATTATGTTTTAAGCTTGCACAACTGGACAATCATTGATAAGAAAAAGAAATTCTAGAGCTACAGTTTCTTAAGGAAATTAATTTGAAATTTTTTGCAGCTTTCTATACTGCCTTATTAGCTTCTACAATTTTCGTATTCTACAAAATTTCGAGTACAAATATAATTTATTCAATTAATGTAATTTAGAATTGATTTTAAAACTTTCTTCTTGAATTATCTTTTTAGGAGGTGCGTCCGGATTCAATACCGGACCTAAAAGTGGATGCTACATTTCGTAAGGTGCCCAAGAATGCGATTAGCTTTGCGCTGTGGAAAATCGATGAGGATCGTCTGGAGGCAGTGGCTCGATCACAATACGGCACCTTCTATGACAATTGCGCCTACATTATCTATGCGGCCAATCTAGTGGGCCATTATGCCAGTCACGAAACGATCGTAAGTATATATATATCTATATACTTTCTGATGACTCTATATGCTCAATCACGAAACTGTCATACCTTGTAGACGCGCGAACAGAAGACGAATGTGCCACTGGAGCGTTATATACACTATTGGCTGGGCAGTGAGGTCTCTGAGCAGAATCGTTCCAATGTGGTGCACAAAATTCAAGAGCTGGACACGTATCTGGGCAATGTGGCATCGATCTACCGAGAATCGCAGCATCATGAGAGTGCACGCTTTTTATCCTACTTCAAGAATGGCTATGAGTGAGTTGGCTACAAGAATAATCCTTGTTATTCTTGTTATATATCGATATATAATATCCTTCTCTGTCCTTTCAGTGTGCTCTCCGGCAGCTTGCTGAATGCCCCGAAGCAAACGCGTCTCTTTCAGCTCTACGGCCGCAAATGGTTGCGTGCCATTGAGCTGTCGAACGTTGATTGGACACACTTTAATTCGGATTACATAATGGTACTGTTCATGGATACCATGACATTCGTATGGATTGGACGCTCCAGTGCTGGAATTGAGCGACGCAGCGCTTTGGCCTGGGTGCAGCGACAACAGCGCAAAGATGTGCCGCTCTGCATCGTGGATGATGGCTATGAGCAGTCGATGAGTGCCGAGCAGAAGGAGCTGTGGAACAAGGTGTTGCCGCTGCAACAACGCATGGTCTATCAGGCGCGTCAGTCGGGCGGGGATTACGACTCGAGCAACTGCTGCAACAACGGCTTCGATGGCCTCAATGGCAGCAATGGCAGCAATGGCCTCAACGGCAACAGCAGAAACGATGTCAACAAATTTCGCATCTACAAATGCAATCAACGTGGACGATTGCATCTGGATCAGCTCGATGTGGGCATGCCCAGCAAGGATGATCTAAGCGATGCGAATGGCGTCTATTTGCTCGATAATTTCGGGCAGAGCATTTGGCTGTGGGTGGGCGCTCAGGCGACCCAAGCGGATGCCCTCACTGCCATGGGCAATGGTCGTGCCTTTGTCAAGAAGAAGAAGTATCCGAATAGCACTCTGGTGGTGCGTGTGCTTGAGGGTCGTGAGCCTGTGGAGTTTAAGCGTCTCTTTGGCAACTGGCTAACCGTTTGGCAGGATAATACGCGTGGCCACAAGCCCGTCTCCACCAAGTTCGGCAAACTGGATGCCGTTCTGCTTGGCGAAAGGCCTAAGATGGCAGCCGATACCCAACTGGTCGACGATGGACGCGGCGAACGCATCGTCTATCGCATCTGCGGCGACGAAATGGAGCAACTGCCACAGGCCAAACCAATGGTGTTCACCACCAACGCCTCCTATGTGGTCAACTATACGGTCCAGGTGAGTGCGCAAACAGTGTTGGCGGTCGAATTAGTGCTGATGGCTGAATTTTTGTAACTTTATAATCAGTTTGAATGGAAAGAAGTTGTGGGTGGGTGTGAATTGGGCTTTATGGTTTATTGTTTTGAATTTCAATTATGTGGAGTAGCTTGATGTTGAGGCTTTTGTTCATTTAAATGTCTTGCTAAAGGTGTAGGTATATTTTTATATAGATTAGTAAAAGAGAATTGGGGACTTCTTTAATCATGAGAAATACAGAGCTCAATAGAGAACTTTGTAGACAATTTATAAAGCGATATAATTATCTCTCTATGCTCTATGTTATAATAGACATAGACACAATGACATAATAACATAATGTAAATTGATATATTGATCTCTCTGTTCCCTCTGTTCCCTGTGTTGTCTCTGTTCTGTCTGTTCCCTCTGTTCTCTCTCTCCCACACACACTCTGTCTCTCTCTCTCTCTCTCTCTATCACTCTCTCGCTCTCTTTATTTATCTCTCTCTCTCTTTCTCTCTCTCTCTCGCTCTCTCTCTCTCTATCACTCTTTCGCTCTCTCTCTCTCTCTCTCTTCATCCCTCTATCTATATATATATTTTATTTATATAATGATTTCTCTGCTCTTTTCATCTTTTCACTTATTATATCTTATTTCTTATTGCTTATTTTTAGACTCTTACATGTATTTTCTCAAGCTATAATCCTTACTCAACCGCCACCAAATATTGCCTTTCTCTGCGATTTTCATTATGTCAAGAAAGTAGTTATTTCTATTTCTTTTTATTTACATACTTTCTTTTCTTTTTATCTATTTCATGTTCATTATTCATTTTATGAAATTCCCTCTCTCATTACCCGTCGCCCTATGCAATTTTCATATGACCATTACTTTTACATAAGTTAATTTATAAGCATAATTATGTGGTACTGCTTAAAGAGTTTATGGGCATAAATATATACTTTCATATATCTTACTCGACTCTTATTATTCATTTTGTGGGTATTTCTTATTTCGTTCGCTTTTTATGTCATTCTTCTCTGTGATGCTTATATATCTAGTTCTAATATTAGCTTATTTATTATTATTCACTCATATTCTCTATATTATTCTACTTCTCTCAGTTCCTTCTCTCTTGCCAACAACGATATATAGAGAATATACATATATATTCCTTTCTCTCACTCTTATTTACTCATAATCTCAAGATAATTCCACTTCATTGTCCCTCTTACACATTCCGTATAAAATGTCGCCTTTCTCTGCGATTTTCATTAATCTTTAATCTAAGGTCAACAGCTTTGTAATAATGTTTAGTCATATTTTTTATATAGTTTATGTGGGTGAACTAAGTTGCATCGGCTTGCTTTATTAACTCTATATGCAAATGTTTGTTTGGACAATTCAAGAGGTGAATGTAAGGGAATTCCCCTACAGTTGAGTTCAGTTCGGTTTTCCATTGTATTTAAATAGATGATGCTGCGCAAGCGCAACAATAGTGTGAAAATATTGCTACTGCATATTATTAACCGAAATATTACGTAAATCAATTTCAGTGCGCGACCGTTGTACCCGCTGATCTGGCCTCTGTGGGCATTAAGTGCATCATCTATCAATGGAATGGCTCCGAGGCGTCAGCCGAGACAATAGCGAAGGCCGACCGCTATGCCATGGCCACCTTTGAGTCTCTGAAAGAGCCCGGAATGTTCGTGCAGCTGTATGAGTTCGATGAGACGCCACACTTCTTGCAATTGTTCGAGGGCAAGCTGATTATCATGCGTGGTCAGCGCAGCGAATTGTTGCATTCGAATAACAATCTGAACTGGGACTTTAAGACGAACATTATGCTGGAGACATTTCTGCTGAAGATCTATGGCGATGCTAGCTACAATGCCAAGGCTGTTGAAGAGCATCCGTTGTCCTCCATCAGTTCCAAGGATTGCTATGCGATCAAGACGAATCATGTGTGGGTCTGGTGTGGCCAGAGCAGCACGGGGGATGCCCGTGAAATGGCCAAAGCTGTGGGCTCTATGCTTGGTGAGAGCTCTCTGGTGCTGGAGGGCAAGGAGAGCAAGGAGTTTTGGCAATCGGTTGCCATGTACTTCAATCAGACACTGGTCATCAATGGCCAGTCGTGCTCCAGCAGCACCACCAGCAGCAGCAGCAGCAGCAGTGGAGCCGGCAGCATGTGCAACGGCAGCAACAATAGCAACGGCAATGGCACTGGAAACATCTCCCCAACACTGAGTAACAATTGCTATTTGAATACAACGATGCCCAATAAACCGCGTCCACCGGTACAGCTCTTCCTGGTGTGGTGGGAACAAAGACATTTGCGTTGCCAGGAAATACTCGGCTTCGAGCAGCGGGATCTCAGCGCGGACTGCACTTACATACTGGACACAGGCACCCTGGCCTATGTGTGGCTGGGCGAGCATGCGGTCAGCCAGGAGCGTGAGCGCTACACCACCATTGCACACAGCTATGTGCAGAATGCACCATTTGGCAGACGTGCGGCCACAGCGCTGGCTGTGGTGCGCCAGCATGCGGAGCCGAATGTGTTCAAGGGTTTCTTCGAAACCTGGGACAATGAGCTGGGCAAGGTAGGAAATACGTCTATACATATAAATCAGATTAAGATCACATCTCTCTAACTTTACAGAACTTTGTAAGCTATGGGCAAATGCGTCAGCAACTGGCCACCATAGCGCCAAACAATGGCCTAAAGGAAGGCTCCGCCCTAATGCTAAACAACAACCAAAAGGATTTCGATGGACACAAGAAATATCCGTTGCCCGTGCTGGTGCAGGAAATGGATATGCTGCCACCCGAAATTAATCCGCTGAGACGTGAAGTTAGTCAGACACAAAAAAAAAAATAAATATTATTATGTAATATATATCTCTTATCGATTCTATCTAGGTACACCTCACACATGATGATTTCGTCTCCGTCTTTAAAATGTCCTTTTATGAATTTGATGAGCTGCCCAAATGGAAGAAGCAGGAACTAAAAAAACTCTATAAATTATTTTAAGCAATCAATTTTAAATTGTTTTTAGCACACACACATTTACACTAACACTTTTACACATACCCTGTAAATAGTACGTTTTAATTGGCTTTTTTTTACTTATCTGGAATAGTAATAAAGCAATTTTTAGGTATATTTCGATCCTTCGTAGATTATATATTTAAGCACCGTGTTTTATGAATTAATACGAAATTATATCATGCAAAATATAAAGCAACGTGTTTTTATATATATAGAGTTATATAACTATTTTTAAGTTGTAGTTTCCACCTCCGAGGAGTCTGGCTCATCTTCGCCATCATCAGAACCTATGGAAGGTTTACATGAATAACTTAATATAGAGAGGCAAATTTACTTACTGGGAAATATTAGACCCATGATGAAATCAAATATGCCGCCCAAAAGATCCCAAAACATATTCTGCTCGTCAGGCCTAACGTACTGTAACTAAATCACAGCGATTGCTCATTTGGAACATTTCGTACCAGACAGAGCTCATGTAATGAGCCGTAAAGTTTGGCTAAATCAATCTCGATTATATCGCAATTATATTGAACAATGCACATGAAATATTGGGTCAATCGCACATGCTGATTGAATTACTTAAAAAAAAAAAAAATAAAAATATCTAAATGGATGTTCAAAATAAATTTATTAATGAATTACATAAATCTTTGGCATTTTTAGTTGTAATAAGAATAGGCATTATCATTTTCGAAGTAATCCTCACCAAAGTATTCCTCATCGGCTAATGAGGAAGGGGGAAGAGAGAGAGGGAGATGCATTAAGTTTTATATAATTTATAGATATAGATATCAAAATAAATTGTAATATAATATATATATATATATAAATATAGTTATAGTTCACATAAACTTACTGATATCCGAGAAAAACAGATCGTTTAAAAAGCCCAAAAATATGTCCACAATGGCGCAGCAATCCATTGTTATATAATTTTAAAATATATATACGACTTTCACCGGGGTTTTATAGCTCCAAGTTTTTTTTTTTTTCGTTTTTATTTTAATTTTTTTTTTATTATTTTTTTTTTTTTCAGTAATTTAATGAATCTGTATTTTTATTGTTTAACCGAAACTAATTTTAATCATTGTAATCGTCGTCCTCACCAGCTAGCAAAAGGCAGAGTTATATATTATTATAAAATATATTTACATTTCTCGAACATTACTCTTACAGCCAAATAGAATTTCCCCTATGAACTCGAATATAATTCCAACTATTTCACAATCCTCCATGACTTGAGCTCTGAGAACTTTGGACAAACTTTAAATCCAAAATGATTTGGCTTCCTATAAGTCTAAAAAAAAAAATGTTTTTTTGCACTCAACCTTGAAAAATATTCATAAAATTTAATGTGCAAAATTAATTCAATTTATGACAATTATGCAAACAAATTGTTTGCTTAATAATCCATTGCAATAATTGCCCTTGGCGTAGTCTTAAAATTTAATTTTATTGAACTTTGTTTTGCTGATTTTTTTTTTAAAACAAACAAAATAAAACCAGTTTAATATACATCGTAGCCATACATGGGCGCCTCCATGAACGCCTTTTGTTGGTCCGTTGAATTACGCCTTATCCTACGTCCAATGGGCTCCAGATCCGCATAGCACTTGGGAAAGACGCGCTCCACTGCAGCCACGGCCTGCTCATGGGTTACATTCCTCACGGCTAGCACAGAGGCCAAGGCTTTACTTTTCACACAGTTCTGGAATATGAAATGTGATTGACTTTAGCAAATAGTATATATGTATATGTACTATAAATAAAAATTGTAATAAGGGCTCTTGAGTGAACGAAATATGTAAATGGGACACTACGTTGAATAATATAACAGCTGAGCCGATCGTCGAATGCAAAATTATAAAATACTACATAGAAATTTTGTGATCTCTAGCTCTAATAAGCCGATTTGAGGCTTTCCAGATTTCTGTGATTTTAGGTTAAAAAGGTTCTGAGATCAACGCATTTATATACATATAGAAACATGGCACTGACTATATCGACTCTGTTCGTCATCTATTATATGTATATATAATATTTTATGCATATATTCTCTGCGACCACGTCTTTAACCTTCATACATGTTAAACCATTCAACAAATCCTCACTCAAATCCTCGCAATTCATATACCTGATGTGCTTCCTTGACATTAAAGGGCGACGCATCGCCCTGCATCATGGCACTGAGGAAGGAGCAGTGAGCCAGATTTGCAGCTCGTATTTCCGTACACGCCAGATGATCCACATTGCGGAAATCCAAATCGTTATTGCAATAGTCGAACATGTGAATCATTTCGTGGGTGAGAACACCATGTACCATGCTCTTGTTTTTGGCCATATTTTGGCAGACAACGATCTGATTGAGCACGGGATCGTAGCCGCCAGTAACGCTGGGATCGCACACTTCGCAGGAGATGTGACGCCGCAGATCCATGGGACAGCCCGAGCTGCGAAGTGCGCCCATCATCAGCTTAACTAGTGGACCATTCTTCACACACCAGTAGACATTCTGTTCGCATTTATAGCGATCGATGTTCTCCTGGCCCTCTAGACCGAACAGTATGCGTGACCATTTGGGTTTGAAGGTTTCGCCGCGACGTTCCGGATAAAGATCATAACCCCATTCTTTTCGTTCTGTTTTGGGTTGTTCAACGTCTGGTTTTTTCTCCTGAACGGGCTTATCATCTGGCACAGCGACATCTGTTGGCGCTGGATCGGTTGTCGTTGTCGCTTTGGCCCAAACTTGTGTCAGGAAACCCATATTTACAGTTATTTAAGGTATTTGCTCGCTAACTGAGGCGGGGGTAAGTTAAATAACAAACCGGCAGCTGATTGCCAGAGTTGCCAGTACGTAAAATAATAACATATCTTCATACACGCTACGACATGGTCATCAGCCAATAAATTGCCATCTGATCTGCATATATATTACAACGAGTCTAAACAAAAAAGTACTTACAACATGTGTACGGAGTGCAATACTTTAAAAGATGAGCATGCAGCAGAAATTTGAATGATGCACGCAATATTTACGCAAAAACTCATAACTGGACTGTCACAGCAAGCATCAAGTGACTTCACTGCAGTATTTTCATTTTTAAAAGCTAGTATTTTACGCTATATCTATTTAATACTATCAAACAAGTGTAATAAATCCCATTCTGACATGTATGACCCACAGCTGCAGTACTTGCATTGTAACAGAAAAATTTGGTATTTTGGCAGCAACAGCTTGCGGCATACTTAATCTCAGACCGGCATTTACGAGTGTAAAATTTCCACGTAATTCATTAGCAAGTGCGCGGACTCTGTTTTTAATATGCATCAAAAATTTTTACAATTCATGTTATTAGCTTTATTAATATATGCACTAAACGGTGTTCAAAGTATTGATGTACCAAGACCTCGCGGCGTTTCATTAGTAAAGGCTCCGCTCTATCAGCCGCAACCGGATGGAAAATGGAGTTGCATCGATGGAAGCAAAACAATACCATTTACGCAGATAAATGATGATTACTGTGATTGCGCCGATAGCAGCGATGAGCCCGGCACCGCAGCCTGCGCCAACGGACAATTCCACTGCCTTAATAGTGGCCACCAGCCCGTGGACATTCCCAGCTCTCAGGTGCAGGACGGGATCTGCGACTGTTGCGACGGTAGCGACGAATTGGAGGGTTCGCAATGTGAGAACACGTGCTTAGCTCTGGGTGCCGCAGCCGCCATTCAACGGCGCAACGAAGCGGAGCTGCATATGAAAGGTGCCGAGAAGCGGCAGGAGATGATCAACCGGGGCAAGCAAATGAAAGCGGATCGATCTGCACGTCGTTCCGAGCTGAATGCGCGCATCAAGGAACAAGAATCACTCAAAGCTGAGAAGGAGCAGCTCAAGCTCAATGCCGAAGCGCTGGAAAGTGAGGCGGTGGAAGCTTTCAAGGAGCAACAAAGGGAATTGGATGCGGACACGGCGCAGGCAGAGCAGGAGCCCCAGCAAATGCGACAGGAAGCATCACTCACCTTTGTGCGCTACGATGCCAACAAAGATGGCTTCGTGGAGGTCACTGAACTGATGGTGGACATGAATCTCGATCGGGATCGAAATGGAGTTGTTACCGTGGAGGAAGCGAAATATTTCCTGGACGAACGCGATCGCATGGACCTGGATACCTTTGTTACCTTGGCTTGGCCACGCATCAAGCCCTTGAAAATGTTAGCTGATGGCCTGTTCCAACCACCAGTCTCCACGCCTGGAGAGGAGCAAGCGCCACAGCCGGACAACACAAAAGATGCCGAGCAAGTGGATCCGGAACCATCTGGAGGTGAGTAAATGAGTAAATCAGTAAAATAAGCTTTAAGACAATTTGTTATATCAATACTTTTGCTTGCAGAACATGCGGATCTGGACTTGCCCGATGAAGAGGACGGCGAGGATGAAGAACAGTACGATGATGAGGAGCCCGATGTGGGTGTTGGTGAGGCTACACCAGATATAGAGACAACGACAGCGGCGCCTATTTACGATCCTGAAACCCAGCGTCTGATCGAGCAGGCTAACGAGGCGCGCGAAGCGTACGAGGAAGTGGCTCGACACATCCGGGAAATCGAGCACGAAATCAAGGAGCTCGACGATCAGGAGGGCAAGGATTACGGACCCAATGAGGAGTGGTCGGTGCTGGATGGCGAGTGTTATACCTTTGAGGATCGGGAATATGTCTACACGCTGTGTCCCTTCGATAGAGTGTCGCAGAAGCCGCGCAACGGCGGTGCCGAAACCACTCTGGGCCGCTGGGATCAATGGGCTGGCGAAGGTGCCAATAAATATAGCCGACAGAAGTATACACAGGGAGCCGCCTGCTGGAATGGACCCCAGCGCTCGGCCATTATCAATATCAAGTGTGCATTGGAGCCGCGCATCACTGCAGTCAGCGAGCCTAATCGTTGCGAATATTTTTATGAATTTGAGACGCCAGCCGCTTGCGACAACGATGCCTACACAGCCGCTGCACAGAGCCAGCACGATGAGCTTTAAGTGAAACAATCTAGCTAAAAAGTTGATATTGGAGCAAACAATCTTTGGAATGTATTCTAGTTAAAAAAAAAAAAAACGAAAAACAAACAAAACAAAATGCGAAAGTGAGAAGAGAGTTTGAGGAGTGAAGTTAATTGAAATGTAAAGTGATTTGCTGATCATTCCCCATAGGTGGCGCCCATCATTGTGCGAATCAGTCATAGACAAATATTATTCAGCGTATGCATTTAAGCCAAGTAAAAAGTTTCATTTTTTTAAATATACACATATACTACTACATTCGTAATTCGTACAAAAGCGTTTTTTATGGCTCTGTTACGGCCAGTTTGATATCCTCCAGGTAGCCATCCACTTGGTGCTCCAGCGCCAAAATGTGACCTGTGTTGCAATCCTCGGCACCAACGAAGGTCAAAATCAATGGCAATTTGTTCATTTGCACCACCTGTCGGAGAAGAGTGGAAATTTGATATGCTTATATCTGTTTATATGCATGGCTTAAATTAGTGTATTTCTGATTCTAATGCACACACAAACGCACAGCCCCCCACCCACCTGATAGTTGGAGTACATGGAAATGATTGTTTTATTGCGTCCCAGGCCCAGTTTGCTGGCCTGATCACAGGCTGTGGTAAATGTGGGTATAAACGATGGCATCAATGCAAAGTCCACGTTCTTCTCCTGGCTGTTGCTGACCCGTAGGAGTGGCACTCCATCTCGGTCCGTTATCTGTATGACGTAGAGGCCGCTGACCCTGCAACCAAATGCCATTGTGTTAATTAGCGAGCTAGCAGCTGTTGCTAAATACAAAACCTACTTTTGCAGCAAACCATTGAAATACTTTTTAATGTCATCTGACATTGCACAGCTAACAATAAAAATAAATAAATATTATAATTTGTATCTTCTGCGCGAAACAAAACAAATATGAGAAAATTACCTAAATTTTGCTTTCAAAAATATACCAAATTAAAAATACAAAAATCAAAGTAGAAAAAAACTGTTATGTGTAGTACAACACAAAAACAAACTTCTTGACCTGATATAATTTTTGTTATAAAGATTATAGAATATTATTATTCTTATAAAATATTCTGATATATAGCAATATTTATAACACCAATATATTTTTTAACAAAAATAGTCTAAATTTTGCCCATAATTAAAATACCAATCCCTTACAGAATCAAAACAATCATGAATAGCCTAAATTACACCTAACGGCTATATAAATACTAAACTGTAGACAAACCAAACAGCAATGTACGTGTAATGTTTTAGTTCTCTGTGTCTAAATAACTGATGTAATAATATAAATTGTTAATTTAACAATATTTTAGGGTATCCAATACGATGGCTGGTAGTGAAACTCACGCCAGCAAGGAAACATCCAGTTTGGATAGTGATGACGACTACACCTCGGTCATGTCACATCTGACAATTGGCCTGCAGATACAGGAGCTATCGAAACGGCTGCAGAACACCACCGAGGAACTGCATCAACAGGTGCGTGACAAGCATGGCGCATTGCTGCAGCAGGCAACACACGCCGGTCGCTTTGATGCAGCACTCAACTCACTGGCCGAGGACGTGCAACGTGTGCGAGCCACAGGGCATCGTC